>CM059227.1:209212-464212 GCA_030347435.1 Clarias fuscus | reverse complement strand
TTCACGTGTGTGTGTGTGTGTGTGTGTGTGTGTGTGTGAGATTCTCCTCCTCTCACCGAGCGCCGTGTGTTACACAGAGCAGCAGGTGTTGTACAGAAGGCCAGTAGATTTGCTCCACGCACTCCGGTGTGTGTGACTCGTCACCATTAACACACGTTTATCAGCGCGTCAGGACGGAGAGCGAGCGCACTGCAGACAAAAGCGCGGGAATGAAGCCGGCACGCGCTCTGATCTTCGCTCTCCTCCTGCTGTGCGCGCGGGCCGAGCCTGAGGCGGCTGAGGGACGCGCCGACAGGGAGGACGAAACCCAGACTGAGACTGAGACAGAGGACAAGACAGATGAAATTACGGAGGAGAAGAACGTCCTGGTGCTGCACGAGAAGAACTTGAACAGAGCTCTGAGTGAGAACAGATACCTGCTCGTGGAGTTCTGTAAGTCCCGTCCATTCACTCACAGCTAACAATAACATACAGCTGTTTATTTACCACTCAACAGTTATTTAAAACAAAATGATAGTAAATATTTAAATATCCTACAGTACATAACCTCCTGACCGTGTGTACATTACCTGTCATATAATATAATATGATATAATATAATATAATATAATCAGCCAAAACATTTAGACTTCAGGAAAAGAAAAATAATATGATAGTATTATTATTATTATTATTATTATTATTATTATTATTATATATAAAACATGTAGAAATAAATGTGATATTGAAATATTACATATATTATCGTATACATTGTTTTGGCTGACTGTACAAACTGCATTTATATAAACATGGTATTAGTGCTAAAAGTGTCTCAGCTATTTTTCATAATACTTAATACTATACAGTATATACACACACATGTTTGCTGTAGTGTCCAGATGTTGTACAGTCATTCATGTCTGGTGTTGCTGTGGTCTTGAAACACTCTTATATTTTATTAAGATAAAAAAAATAATAATAATAAAATGATGAATGGATTTCACCCAGTCACATGACCACGCGGGATAATGATTAGATATGACGACTACGACTACATCTACAACTATTACTATTCTTTATTCTTACTACTAATAATAATACTAATACTGCTAACTCTACTGTCTGGTGCTTATTACTGCACCGTTAATACTGAACTAAGACCAGGACGTGTCCTCAAGACCGACTGTAAACTTCTTCTGTCAGCTGTAATAGAAATGTATTATTACTACTATGACTTATTATTATTATTATTATTATTATTTTAATATTTAGATATAATGTAACTATTACACTTGACTGATAATTTCCTAGACGTCCGTGGAGTTTATTAGACTTTAATGGACGTTAATGTGAGGTGAATACGTTCAGCACGTCCAGGAGCACAGGTGCAGCTCTCCCACGGTGTGAGGTCAGTCAAACCCAGGATTAGGAAGGACACGTGTCGCTTCACGTTGTTGATTTACCCGCGGTTTCGTCCACTGCTCCTTACTCCACTCCACACCGTGAACACACCGTCTCACTCCAAGCAGCCTGCACACGTTTCACACCGGCGTGTAACCGCACAGACGACACTCATGCAGCGTTCCGTTCCCCGTGTTCCCTCACCCCTCCCCTCTCTGACACACAGATGCCCCGTGGTGTCGGCACTGCCAGGCCCTCGAACCCGCCTACGCCGAGGCCGCGGCGCTGCTGAAGAACCGATCCTCTCCCGTACGCCTGGCCAAAGTCGACGCCACGGAGGAGAAGGAACTCGCCAAGGAGTTTGAGGTCAACAGCTTCCCCACACTGAAGCTGTTCACAGAGGGCCGCAGACAGAACGCCACCCAGTTCACAGGTACAGGCTCCGCCTCCCGGAAACGTCACGCCCATCGACTCTAATGTAGCTCCTGATAAATAATCTACTCCATTCCGACTGAATGCTGGTCGCACGGTGTGTGAGAGTACTCACAGGGTGTGTGTGTGTGTGTGTGTGTGTGTGTGTGTGCGTGTGTGTGTTAAAGGGAAGCGCAGCGTGAAGGGCATCATACAGTGGCTGCAGCGGCGCCTGGGACCGAGCACTGCTCTCCTCAACCACCGCGAGGACGCTCAGGAGCTCATCGACGCCCACAGCGTGGTCCTGATCGGGTTCTTTAAGGTACGAGACGCACATACACACGTGTATTTAAACCTTAATGATCTCAGGGACAGACAGCGCGGCACGTCACAGTCGTCTCTCTGTATCTCTCTCTCTCTCTCTCAGGACTTGGAAGGAGACAAAGCCAGAGTGTTTAAAGACGTGGCGCTGGACGTAGTGGACGTGACCTTTGGCATCACGAGCAGTCCGGAGCTCTTTAAGGAGTTCAAAGTGGAAGAGGAAGCCGTCGTTCTGTTCAAGAAGGTGAGACGATAGATTAAAGCTTTCAGGAAGTTTTGTCCTCAAAAATAAAGATTTAACCCATATTAAATGTGTGTGTGTGTGTGTGTGTGTGTGTGTGTGTGTGTTGCAGTTTGATGACAATCGCGCAGACTTGCCCCTGTCTGAGGAGGACAAACTGGAGAAGGACGAGCTCGTCTCGTTCATCAGCAGCAACAGCCTCGAGCTCGTTATTCAATTTAATGAAGAGGTGATTCATTCATTAATTAAAGCAATTAAACCTTTACATTCGTGCATGTGGTGGGACTGTCTCATCCAGAGTCATTAGAGATCCTCACACACTGTTGGGAAGCATGTTATTATTATTATTATTATTATTATTATTTATTATTATTATTATTATTATTATTATTATTATTATTATTATTAAATCCAGATGAAGCTAATTAAAGCACGCTCAGTATATAAGTGATCACATCACATTTCTTCTGTAGAACGGAGAAAAGATTTTTTCGAACAAAGTCCACAACCACCTGCTCCTGTTCATCAACTCCACCACGGAGTCTCACGCCGCTCTGCTGGACGAGTACCGCGCCGCCGCCAGGGACTTCAGAGAGAAAGTACGTCCTCCACCTGCAGCCATCAGGGCCTGCTCTCATTACTACACGCTCTAGTCAGTGTAATGCAGTGTGTGTGTGTGTGTGTGTGTGTGTGTGTGTGTGTGATTAAAGGTCCTGTTCATCAGTATAGACGTCACCACAGACGTCTCCCACGTGTTAACGTATTTCGGTGTGTCCGCGAGCGAGGCCCCGGTCCTCCGCTTCATCAACACCGACACACTGAAGAAGTTCTCCATGACGGAGACGTCCATCACCGGGGACACGCTGAGGACGTTCTGTCAGGACGTGCTGGACGGGAAAATCAAGGTTATTCATTTCACTGCTTCCTTTGATACAGTGATGAAAGAAAAAGCTGACAGGAGGCGACGCTGGAGACTCACAGTAACGAGACTCCCTGGAGACGGCGGGTCTCATAGGACAGCCGCGTCCACTGTGTCCTCGGGGACGGACGACCGAGTCATTTATTATCTGCTGCACCGAGCAGTAAACACTCCACTGGCGCATTTCTTGGTTGCCCATAAACCTGCGTGATTCAGTTAATGAGTGTCTAAAAGTCCAATCAGTTACATCACGATTCTTTTGTGCTGAATTTATTTAAAAATGAATTTTTATTATTGCAGTTCCTCAGTAATCCTGAACTATTCACACATCAAAGGATTTGTTCATTTTGTTGAGAATTATAAATATAAGTATAAATAATCCTGAATGTAGACCTTTATAAACTGAATGATGACTGAAGGAGCTGCACGGAGTCGGGTGACCCTGGGAGTCCCGTCACTACGAGCTCGTGCCGTTTATTAATCCGACATATAAGAACAGTGGAGACGAGACAAAGTGAGACGTCCAGGACACAGACGGCAGGTAAACACGTCCGTCTCACGCAGATGCTCTTTAATGAAAAGTGTAAAGAGAAGCTGCTTTACCACTGAGTGATCCATTCTGCAGCTTCAGTGCGACTTATTAAACAGCTTTAGGGGAATTCTGTGTTTATAAAATGATGAGGAGTGAGAGAGCGCGCACTTCTACCAAACATTCAAATCAAAATTCAAACGTTCATTTACCAAAAACAAACAAACAAACAAACAACAACAATAGAGAATGTTTCATTTTATAACTTTAATTCTTCTTGTTGTGTCACAGTTCATACAGTCTGTGTGTTCCTCTATCTGTATTGTATAATAATTATAATGAATTATGGATCATTTATTTATACTTCATAATTCATCACTTATTTATTATTTATTCATAAAATAATTTAACCAGGAAAATATAATCTGACAGTCAGCACAAAACAAACAAACAAACAAACAAACAAACAAAAAAACCCCATGGCCTAATTTTTCCTTCATACACAACAAACAGGAAATGACATTTATGACAAATGGAAAAGCTGTTTAAAATATGGAGCACAGCGCCCTCTGGTGGTCAGACATGGAAATGATCCAGGCTGGGCATTAAAGCAGATTATTATCAGTATACTTTTAATCTTTTCCTGCATTCCTAAAGTGTTTCTTGTCCATGTTTCCTGTTATGAAGTAACAAACTTGTCCCTTTTCAGATTTAGACAAAATTACATTTCTTTTTAAACCCAAGAGGCACAAATACATGACATGACAAAAAATTAAAAATAAAATAAATAAATAAATAAATAAATAAAAGTTCATATGAAACCTTGTGTGTTAATGAGGAGCTTCAAATTTCAAACTGTGTATTTGGGTTTTTGGATATGTTAGGTACCCAAGAATTACTTTTAAATGATTTTAAAAAAATGTTACTACCACCGGAATATGGGAATGACATCGCAAAAATGTAGAACTCTCAAAATGAGCATATTATTATAATTATTACATTTTTTAGTCTTAGGATCAATCAAAACCCATAACAAGATGTGATTGTGTGTATCTGAGTTATTTCTTTGCCTATGTGACCTATTTTTGTATTATTGGTTAAAATGAAATAAAATTCAGTTCATCAGATTGTTTATTTTTGATGAAAAAGGATTCGCCTCTCTACTGCACGATCCGGAGCTCTATACAGGTTTATTAAAAACTAACACTGGATAAAACACTCTGAGATTTAAAGGCCAATAAACATTGATTTATTTTTGTGTGTATTTTGTTTGACTCTAGCCTCATTTGAAGAGTGAAGACATTCCTGAGGACTGGGACAAGAATCCTGTTAAAGTCCTCGTGGGGAAAAACTTCGAGCAAGTCGTCTTTGATGAGACCAAGAACGTGTTTGTGGAGTTCTGTAAGGGGCATCATCATCTACACACACGTCTACATGTGTATGTGTGCGAGGTCGAGTGTTTAATCCGTGTGTGCGTGTGTGTGTGTGTGTGTGCGTGTGTGTGTCCCGTCCTCTCAGACGCCCCGTGGTGTGGTCACTGTAAGGAACTTGCCCCTGAGTGGGAAAAGCTGGGGGAAAAGTACCAGGACCACGAGAACATCATCATCGCCAAGATGGACGCGACGGCCAACGACATGGAGGACGTGGCGGTGCAGGGGTACCCCGCGCTCAAATACTTTCCAGCAGGGACAGAGAGAAAGGTCGGCGCGGTCCGCACCAACACTCAGCTTACCGCACGAACACTACATCATCACCTGTTCATCATGACCTCTAATAGCATTTAACTGAAACTCTGACCTTTAATCTAGAGAAACAAAGAGAGGGAGAGAGCATCGTCTACACCCATTTTATTTCCCAGAATTCCTCCTGTCTCTCCTCCTGATTCTGGCTCAGAACCAATCAGCAGTGAGAGATCCTGCAGAGTTAAAAACCCCTTGTGTTCTCTGACGGGGTGTTTTTCTGACACACTGATGAGTTTGTTTAGAGTCAGTGGAAGGTGCGGTGTGTCTCAGACATTACTGTCTGTATAAGAGCGCTCTGACCCCCTGACCCGCAGTGTGACCCGCAGTGTGACCCGCAGTGTGACCCGCAGTGTGACTGTCACCGACAAATTAGCATATTCAATTATCTGATTAGGCAATACTCTTTTATTTTTTATTTTAATTTTCTTTTTGTACCAATTCATCCATGTAGGAACCTCTGTAGTGCGCGGGAGCTGGAGGCCAGTGGTGGTTACCGTTCAGCTAAACAAACAGGGTGTCGATTCTAAGGTTTTTCACCTCAGTGAAAAAGTGAATTTTCAGATCGGATCATATAACACCATTTTTCATAACACTTAACGCTGCTTATCTCCTGATTCATACTTTGTTTTTTGTAAATATTCATTCACATTTATATTTTTATCAGATCAAAAGAAACACATTTGCTAAATACAGTTTCAGGCCCTTTTATGTTTTAGTGTCTCTTATTTTTTAAAATTCAAACCTTTCAATAATCGTAACTGTCATTCAGACGAAACTCTGCCAATTAGATTTCACATGAAAAGACATGAAGCTGAAAAAGTGTTTTATTATAAAATGCTAAATTGTTAAGATATCGCAACATTAATTTGACATGGTTACGGACACTACAGAAATCCTTAGTTTTGCATGAAATGCTTTAATTTAAGCAGCGGTTTTTACAGGTCATGTGCTTCTAGAAACTTACACCAATTTCAGTATCAATACTCATAAATAAATGTGAATAATTTGCATTTGAAATGATTATTGTTTGAAGTGAGACAGTAAAAAGAATAATGAAAAAGGTCTGTTTTTGATGCTCATATAAAATCAGCTCTACAAATCAGCTGAAGTTAGAAACTTTTTAGGGAAGCGAGATCGGTCACGTCCATGTTGAGAATTTGAGAAGTAGCTCTGTATTTCCTGTATTATATGTATATCATTTAAGAAATGATCAAATTAGCACAGATACTGTGTTTTGGCTGATTGTATTTATTCCCAGATTAAGTTATTAGTTATTATCAGGTTTAGTTATATCCCTTCCTCAAGGTGGGATTTGAACCCAGACCCTGCAGAAGCGCTCACTTTTACATTTGACTGTTTTAGACCAGAAATCTGAATAAACTCAAACAAAATAATGTCAAATCTCCGGCTCTAGACAGAAATATAACCCTGGTGTGTTAACTGACTTGAAACCTGATGTTATAAAGATTTATTTTAGAGCAAAATGAACTCATTCTGTTTTAAACCCTCTGACCTGATCAGGTGATCGATTATAACGGAAACAGGGATTTGGAAACGTTCATTAAATTCCTGGATAATGGTGGAGTTTTGCCAGAAGACGAAGAAGAGGATGATGATGATGATGATGATGAAGATGAGGACCAAGAAAGCAAGGATGCGGTCAGTTATGTTTCATAAACATGAGTTAAATATATGAATAAATATAATGTAGGATCAATAAGTACAGTTATGAGCTGAATTACTACAAACATGAAGGAAAGAAACAAGTGCTTTAAATAAGGTAAAACAATATTCACAGGCGGTCGGACATGTGACTCGTCTGCGTACTGACAGCAGAGTGTAAATCCGTGAGAATAAGACCATTATAGATACAGACAAACTCGAGTGTGTAATGTTCATGCAGGTTTAACGGCAGGTTCATGTGTTGCCCGGTTACTCGTCGCTCTTGTTCTGAAAATACACAAACTACAGCGGCACCTCGGCTCAGGAATTTTTACCTTAAGATCTGAAATTTTGTAAGCATTTTCCTCGGTATGCGAAGCATTATGGGAAACCAGCGACCGAACTGAAAGCTAGGTCACGTGTACGCCCGGGAGTCGCTCAAAACTCGTTTACGTCAGTGGAAAGCCAAGCGACGCGAGTTTACATCTTTTGTTTTTGCATTTAGTGTAAGATTTCGTGCAGACGCAGCACCATGTGTGCTGGAATGTTAGTAAGGACGGTAGCGAGAAGAAAAGGGAGCCGCTTTCACTTTGGGTTTTTAAAGCAGCCGGTGCAGAGAGGAATCATACTGTAAATCAAGGTTCAGTGAGGTTTAATGTCTATTTATTTCAGATTTCACTTCAGTTACACGTCTTTACTAAATGTTTCGATTGCTTTTACATGCAGAAATATGATTATAGTGTTGGAAATTAGTAATATTGGTAATATCTTTGGGCGGCTGGAACGGATTATCTACATTTACATTATTTCCAATGGAACAATGCGTTTCACAATACGAAACCTCAATTTAAGAACTCGGCTCCGGAGCGGATTAAACCCGTACGCCGTGGTATCTCTGTACTGCTACATCTGTGACGAGGATATCTGTTTGTTTTTTAATATTAAATATTATAATCCACTTGATTAATTATAATATTATTTCCCGTTTCCTGTTCAGGTCTCGAGCGAACCCACGGACGAGTCGGAGAAACCGTCTAACGGATCCAGCAGCAAAGACGAGCTCTGAAACGTCTCACCGCAGCGCTGGTTCAGTTCTGAGTGAAACTCCTGACTCGACTGTTTATTATCCACGTTCACGTGTGTGTTGTGATGGACTCAGTAAAGCACACGCTTACACACTACAATGAGATTCTTCCTCAATCATTCTGATGAACACACATTTCACACACATCACACTCAGCGTATCTGATGCTATTAAATGGAAATTGAACTGTTGAGGTCAGGCATCGATCATGTGGAACTCAGGGTTTGTAATGAAGTGATTAAAGGACACACACTGCATTCTGTAAACGCTTTGTGTTCAGTCATGTGTCACGAAATGAGAGAGCCTCTCTCATTTCATTGCTTAAATATTGGCACCTTTAGGTAATCATTTTCATAAACAAATATTAACCATATGGCTAAAAGTATGTGCACCCCTAACCACAACACCTGAATTTGTCGTATTCAAAAGTCTTCATGACAAAGTCTAAAACACACACTTGTACAGGTCGTCTCTGTGTGCTCACTAATTCCATCCATCGAGGAACCTCTGTAGTCCAATTAGGGACTGTGGAGGCCATGGGTGACCTTGTATTCATTCCCAGTTTTACGACCCTGGTAGGACCTCCGGTCAGCACACTCACACACACTCACACACACTCACACACACTCACACACACACACTCACACACTACAGGCAACTTGGGAACGCCAACTAGTCTAACCTGTACATCTTTATTGAATCAAACCCGGACCGTAGATGCGAGGCGACGGTATAGAAACTACACCACCGTGCTGCCATTTTGCTAATTACAAGCTTGAAATTGTATTTTTTCATTGTCATAACCTACAGCGTGTATAAAAACAAGCTTTGTGTGAAATAATTGCAATCGACAGCTGTTGGTGTTTAGACACAGAAACATGCCACCCCGATACACACCTGAGCCACGAGAGTAACAGATTAGAGGAAACAGGAAGAGCGGAGAGAGTTACAGCTGATTCAGGAGATTATAAAGACATAACTGTGTGTTATAGGAGTTTACACAGTGGCTGAGCTTACAATAAACACAATAGGATGGAAATCTGGAAATGCATTTGTAGTAATGTTTACACCTATTAAACCTCATACTACACACACACACACACACACACACACACACACACACACACACACACACACACACCCAAGGGAGTTCGTTGCAATGGAATGTGCAGACAGATAGATGAACAGGTTTGGTCAGAACGTCAAATACTAATTATCATAAATACATAGAAAGTGCACCTTCTACACAGAGGGTTTGACGACAGACAGACGCACACACACACGCGCACGCACACACACACACACACACACACACACACACACACACACGCTCACACACACGAGCACAACAACATGGAAGCACAAGACAAAAGTAAAATCCAGAAGGAGGAATGAGACGCTGCACAACTGTTAAAGAGGAGGACGAAAGAGAAGAGCAGTGAGTTCTGTAAGTTCTGTAAGTTCTCTAAGTACCGTAAGTTCTGTAAGTTCTGTAAGTTCCACGGTAATAAATATAACAGAAGCTACAGGATAATCCAGTAACACATTAGCATGTTTCTTAGCCATAATGTTGGTTATCGTTACCTGCTTTACTGTCTGACAAATAACAAAACACTGTACGGCTTTTATTCTTAACATCAGTGAGTGACTGTGGACTTAAACACCTCATCTCTAAACCTCACTCTCTACACCTCACACTCTACACCTCACTCTCTACATCTCGCTCTACACACCTCACTCTATACACCTCACTCTCTACACCTCACTCACTACACCTCACTCTCTACATCTCGCTCTACACACCTCACTCTCTACACATCACTCTCTACACCTCACTCTCTACACCTCCCTCTCTACACCTCCCTCTCTACACCACACTCACTACACCTCGCTCTACACACCTCGCTCTCTACACCTCACTCTCTACACCTCACTCTCTACACCACACTCTCTACATCTCACTCTCTACATCTCACTCTCTACACCACACTCTCTACACCTCACTCTCTACACCTCACTCTCTACACCACACTCTATACACCTCACTCTCTACACCTCACTCACTACACCTCGCTCTACACACCTCACTATCTACACCTCACTCTCTACACCACACTCACTACACCTCGCTCTCTACACCTCACTCTCTACACCTCACTCTCTACACCTCACTCTCTACACCACACTCTCTACACCTCACTCTCTACACCTCACTCCATACATCTCACTCACTACACCTCACTCTACACACCTCACTCTCTACACCTCACTCTCTACATCACACTATCTACATCACACTCTCTACACCTCACTCCATACATCTCATCTCCACACCTCACTCTCTACATCTCACACTCTACACCTCACTCTCTACACCTCACTCTCTACACCTCGCTCTACACACCTCACTCTATACACCTCACTCTCTACACCTCACTCACTACATCTCACTCACTACATCTCACTCTCTACACCGCACTCTCTACACCACACTCTCTACACCTCACTCACTACACCTCGCTCTACACACCTCACTCTCTACACCTCACTCTCTACACCTCACTCTCTACACCACACTCACTACACCTCGCTCTACACACCTCGCTCTCTACACCTCACTCTCTACACCTCACTCTCTACACCTCACTCTCTACATCACACTCTCTACACCTCACTCCATACATCTCATCTCCACACCTCACTCTCTACATCTCACACTCTACACCTCACTCTCTACACCTCACTCTCTACACCTCGCTCTACACACCTCACTCTATACACCTCACTCTCTACACCTCACTCACTACATCTCACTCACTACATCTCACTCTCTACACCGCACTCTCTACATCACACTCTCTACACCTCACTCACTACATCTCACTCTCTACACCTCGCTCTACACACCTCACTCTCTACACCTCACTCACTACACCTCACTCACTACACCGCACTCTCTACATCACACTCTCTACACCTCACTCACTACACCTCACTCCATACATCTCACTCACTACACCTCGCTCTACACACCTCACTCTCCACACCTCACTCTCTACATCTCACTCTCTACACCTCACTCTCTACACCTCACACTCTACATCTCACTCTCTACACCTCACTCTCTACACCTCACTCTCTACACCTCACTCTCTGTAGCATCCCCATCGAATAAAAAAAAAAACAGCCTTTACTGATGGTCGGAAAGTCTTTTCTTTTATTATTTCATGCACTTGATTTTACACCCACTTGCAATTTGACTTCAAACCAACTGCCGTTTGTTTCCAAACCAATGTAAGAGCTAAAGGGAAAACAAATAACAGGCTAAAACAACAAATTAAAACATTGTAGGACCATAATTAAATAATTAAAGAACGACAAGCTTAATATAAAAACATATATTTAGCTCAATATATACAATTCCTTTATAAATTTAAGAAAACTTTCAAACCTTGTTTCCACTTTCGATGGGAGCTAAACAAAAACCCTTTTTCTATCTTCTTTTAGTCCGTGTTTAACCTTATATTTCTCCACGCATGCACTTACTACCGTCAGTCCCTTTTCGCGCCTTTATTCCAAATTAAAAGTTCTGTTTAACAGGAAGTAACAAAATAAACGCAATACATTAAATCACCTAAAAGCAAATCTTAAAGATGTTACAAATTAGCTACACAGTTTATTGAGGTCATTTACACTCTCTACACCTCACACTTTACACCTCACTCTCTACACCTCACTCTCTACACCTCACACCTCATCTGTTTGATAAGAGCTAACTCTAATCCAGGCTAAAATTATATGTCACATACAAACAAACAATATAATAATTTATTAAAATAAAATATGTAAATATGTGGATTTGTCCCTGTAGAGAGCTGAAAGAAGACAAACTACTTTAAGTTCTGGTTGTAACCAGATTGATTGATTCTGAGGTGCGTGTAGTCTTGAGGAATTCTCAGCAGCAGCACGGTGGATTAGTGGTTAGTGTTGTCACCTTGCACCTCTAAAGTCTGTGTGTGTGTTTGTGTATGTGTGCCCTGCAAAAGATTGACACCCCGTCCAGGGTGCACCCTCGTGCGCTGAGTCTCCTGGGATAGGCTCCGCCCCCGTGACCCTGTACAGGATAAAGCGGTATAGACGATGAGTTAATGAGTGAGAATCCTCAGCGTTCTCGGGCTTCATCAGAGCTTCATAAAGAACACATTTATCTGCCAGTCCAGGGTGCGTCCCTTCCTTCACTGTGTCTGGTATTCACATGACCAGGACAAAGCACTTCCTGTGGATCTGAGACGAGAAAGAGATTAGTGCATGTGAGTGTGACGTCTCATCGCCTGGTGTGTTACTGAGTCACGGTGATTTTACACCACACACACCTCCTACTGTCAGGTTTAAATCACTGATTCACTGATTCACTCTCAGGGTGTTCACACAGGCTTATAAAAGCCATTTTGGGATAAACCCCTTGCTGACTGATGCTGGCCACACCCACTTACGTATATGATGTCACATGACTTAAATCATGCCATGTCTAACAACCAGCTCCATTTTAAGGGTTTGGTAATAAAAGCTAAACTCTCTTTATTTGAATTCCACACCAATACAATTTGACCCACTATTCAGTGAGGATAAAGTAATGGCACCCTGTAAATAGAGGCGGAGTTAGCGGGTGTTGGTGGGAGCTGACGCACTGGCTGTGCTGAATTATTAGTTATATTATTTACCATTCTCTTTACCTTTTATGGTGTTTGTGGGTGTGACTAAATGTAAAATCAGCTGTCCTGAGCATGCTTGGTCATTTTAAGTAATTTTATTGCATCCTCCAGAGTCAGCCAAAAAGTGTATACACACTTCAGAAAGTAAAATAGTATGATGTATATTATATAAATAAAATATTCATATTATCATATTATTGTCGTAATATTATCATATATGTCAATATATAACGTATAGCAATTCATTTAGTATCAAGATATTTAAACAAGCTTTTCTTTTCCTGAAGTGTGTATACAGAACTTTTTTTTTTGGCTGACTCTAAAGGATGCAATAGAATTACTGAAAATACACAGAATGTAAATATACAGTATGAATGATAGAGTGACAGACTGAGAGTGAAATGAGCTGTGTCACAAAACCAGCGAATAAATGTCCTTTTCTTCCTTTTAAGATGTAAATGGAGATTCCTGAAGCCTCTGTGTTTACAGTCGGTATCACGTCTGAACTTCCCTCATACACAGAAGCGATTCGGAGTCCACTGCCTTCAACACCGCCGCCTAGTTATGTGGAAGCAGGTGAGTCTGAGGCGTCCTGCAACTCAGGGACATTTCTCCACCATGAGGGACAGACATGGCGTTCATCTTGATGTCCTACTGTACTGTAATTACTGCAATCGGCACGGTGTGAGACTTGGGCAGGTGACAGTTCCTCAACCTCAATTACATCACGTCTCCACGGCCATGAATTCATGAGTTAGTCTTTGTACTTGCGTCTGGGTGTGAATGAGGTGTCAGGTTTCATATTAATGAAAATGTCGTTCATCCCTGATACACCTGACATCTCGCTCACACCCACATGAAAACTGGATGCTTTCATGCTTTCAAATCATAAATTACCTGAAGCACCGCAAGTACGAGTACTATTAATTTAATAAATTTTTACCCAGTTAAAAGACAAGAGCTCTCATGAACGGGCCGTCCAGCATGTATGTGTGTATTCTCATTCTCTCAAGTGCAATCTGATGGAATCCAGTTAGAATGAGCTTTACTTCTTTACTCTGTTGCTCAAGGAAGAATAAACGATGGCTGCACCACTCTTATTAAGATTCAGTTATTTGTCACAGGTACTTTACAGAGAAACTAGTATTTTATATATATATATTTTTTTTAAACATTTTTTTACATTTATTTTACATATTTTAGTTAGTACGTCAGGGTTAGTCAGATTAAACGTTCTGTGTGTGCACTGTGTGTGTGTACTGTATGGTTGTTACGTTTATTGATCTTAAGCCTGTACAGGCTTGTAAAACCACATTTATTGGACAGACTCACTGGAGCCAACACAGATGATGGAATGTGTTTGTTCCGCTCTTCTTCCTCTGCTTGTGATGTGCTGACACCGCTGCTACTTATTAACACTTCTTTTCCTCATATCACACACACACACACACACACACACGCGCGCGCATGTCCATGGGGCTTGGTCAGATTGGGATCTGGAGAGTTTGGAGTTTGGGGGCGGGGTCAGGGGCCTCTGGAGAGTTTGGAGTTTGGGGGCGGGGTCAGGGGCCTCTGGAGAGTTTGGAGTTTGGGGGCGGGGTCAGTGGCCTTTGGAGAGTTTGGAGTTTGGGGGCGGGGTCAGGGGCCTCTGGAGAGTTTGGAGTTTGGGGGCGGGGTCAGGGGCCTCTGGAGAGTTTGGAGTTTGGGGGCGGGGTCAGGGGCCTTGGGCTCTTTGCCTGCTGGACTCCGTGTCTGGTGGTCTGTGGTCCACTGGGTGTTCTGGTTCCTTCCCATCATAACTGCATTGTGTTTTATTAGACATACAGGCGTGTTGTAGCACCGCAGGTAACAGTTACGGCTCTGGGTTTCACTGTTCAGCTCTTTCATCTTTCAACAGTTCTCAGGTCACAATCTCTCTTCTGTTCTCAGATCATAATTGCTTTCCATTTTATTCTTTTTTCCCCCAATTTTTACTTTTACTCTCAGTTATTTTTAATCACTAAATGAAATGTCCAACTGTAGCCCTCGAAGCGCAGAGAATTTCAGCATTTTTTTTGTTCTGCTGTGTTTTTATAACCTTATACAGGGCAGTATAGAGAGATGTAAACATTGTTTCAGCACAAAATAGACAATGTGATGAACTGAATTAATTTCATTTTAACCAACTAAACAAACATGAAAAAATGGGTTTACGCAGAGTGGAATTATTTATTTATGTATATTTCGGTTAGGAAGCTGGAGTCAGAGCAGAACTCGGTTGTTTCTATGACAAGAAAAAAAAAATGCTTATTTTGAGAGTTCTACATTTTTGCGACATCATTCCTATATTCCAGTAGTGGTGAAATTTACTCTTTATATAAGTAATGATAACTTTAATCTATCTGACATCTCTGAAAACACAAATCCACAGTTTTAAGTCTGAAGCCTCTCTGTTAACACACTTCGGAAAGGCTTCCACATAAATACACATGTTGTTATATTTTTACTCGTCATTGACCTACAGTATGCTGTGTTGCCGGCACGGAGCTGTGACGCTGGAGTTTTAAGAGTTTTATTGCCCTTTAATGTTGTGAAATGTCAATGAAATGAGTTTCTATAGTCACGTATGTGATCGCAGCGTCTCTGTATTCTATCTGTTCAAGTTTATGACAAAATCTCAGCTGGTCATGTGACTGAGAAACTCTAAAGACGAGTCATTTTCTCTGTCCTGAAGGTGATAGAAAATCTCTGAGTGTTTATAAACACGCCGCTAACACTGGAGACTCCTTCCACTAATGTTACATTAATGTCTCATATCAGTGAATACACACTTCATTCATATCTGTACATGTGACCGAGCTGTTACTATAGAAACCTGTTACTATAGAAACCTGTTACTATAGAAACCTTACTGTATCAGAGCGAGCGAACAGAGCTGCTGTTACAGAGAATGAATCATCACCTCCTGACCAATCACAGTCCAGAACTCATGTGGTGTAAATTTTAATATTACATTTATATTTTCATTTCTAGTGGGCGTCCCCCCACTGCAGTTGGACAATGCTGCGTCTCCTTATCCGATCCTCTACATTCCCCCAGCGGCCACGCCCGTACAGCTCACACAGCAATGTAAGTGACTCTGTCTTAACCTGCTACTGTACTGTAGGTTACTGATATTGCTAATTGTAAAACAATATTATTTTATTCAGTATAAGTTTAATTGACAATAGCTTTACTATTAGATGCCCAGCTACTGTACAAGTGGAACACAGCCTGGACATTTCCCTGGTTTTGTTCCGGTTATTGATTTAATCTCCTAATTTCTCCCTTATAACAACATAATATTGTTACAATAATGTTGTTAAAACATGCAAATTATTAATTAATTATTAATTATAGTTAATTATTCTTACGTATGCACCTAACGTCGAGCAGTTCTCCCTGGACTGGATCTTTGGAGGTTTGTGTTGTATCTGGTGTGAAGCCGTCAGTATCAGATCCTTTAAGTCCTGTACGTTGTGAGGTCGGGCCTCATCGGATCAGACTCGTTTCTCCAGCACATCCCACAGACGCTCCATCAAATTGAGATCTGGGGGATTTGGGGGCGGAGTCAACACCTCCAACACTTTATCATGTTTGTCATCTTGGTGAAGGACACGTTTCAGCACGGGCACCATGACCAGTCTGCAGCTCCGCAGCCACAGACGCAACAAACTGCCATGCACTCTGTGTTCTGTCTCCTGTCTATCAGAACCAGATTTCACTTGTTCTGCAGTTTGTGCTACAGTAGCTCTTCTATTGGACCGGACTACACGGGCCAGCCTTCACTCCCTCATGCGCATCTTGGCGAGTGATGATCATCTAATCAGTGCTATTGAGTTGACCTGGCAGTGCTGTTCGTCTGATGTCTGATCAGTGTAGAGGTACATCGTCTGCACAGAGCCTGGTTATTGTTAAATTATCCAAAAACACTCACACCTGCATCTGAACCTTTGTTCCAAGTCTGGCCTAATTTGGCATAAAAGGTGTAACCATGGCAACCCTGACTACAAGTTTGGTCTAATAAATGATTTCTCCTTCATAATGGTTGTATGTCTGTTGTATTCTGTCCCTCAGTGGCCGTCCAGCCTTCACCCCATCATGTGATGCCACAGCAGCAGGGGGTTGGAACACTGGGAGATGCCCCCACGGTGATTATTTGCCCTCACTGCTGTTCCCTAATTACCACCAAGGTGCACAATAAGCCTGGGAGTGCAGCATGGGCCCTGTGCTGTCTGCTTGCATTTTTGGGGTAAGAAGCATCATTAGAGTAACTGCTGAAACAGGTCACATGATCAGGTCCAGACAGCACTGCGCAGTTTGAGTGGAGGTGAGACGGGGCAGATCTGTGAGATTAGACACGCTGTTGTTAGACTTCATACCTGCTGTGTACTGACTTTGTTTATTTATAAATAACAACCAAGCAACAAATCATGTAACATTTCCTGCAGACGTTAGTCCAGATTACAGCACAGGTTCACGCCCCCCATGCCCCCCCCCCCCCAGCCCCTCACTGACACAGTTTAGATATACATGATTGTAACTGCTGCATTGATTTAATGAGAGAAACACTGACAGGTGTGTACTGTGTGTTTCAGACTCTTCTGTGGATGTTGTTTAATCCCCTGCTGTATGACAGAGTTCCAGGATGTTCATCATTCATGTCCGGCCTGTAAAAGATACTTGGGGAAACAACTTCACTAACACACACACACACACACACACACTGTACTGCCACTGCTGTCACAGGGTTCAGTTTCAGGTTCAGGTCTGGAGCACCCGCGTCTCTAATCTCCAGTACGTTTGTGTAACAGGAACTCTCTGTAACCAGCCGAACCTGAACACGGAAGTGGACCGCTGTTTAGGACACGATGTCATCATGATGTCTGTCTCCTCCGAAGGCTCAGTGTGTGTGCAGAATGCACTGATCTCATCCTCTGGGGGCGTGCAGAACTAATCAGTCGTGTCTGGTCTGAAAGCTGCCTGAGACGTGATTTGTGCTTTTGCTATTCATGATCTTAAACCAAACAATAATGTCATTAATCAAAATAAATCTTTCATGCATTCATGAGAAGATCTGTAACAGTAAATTAACCAAACTAGTGAAAGTTGATCAAAACCCCAGAATAATGAGGAAGGAAGATATAAAATGTGTAAATTACAGAATGCTTCCATTTCACTTGAGCAACATGACACAATGGATAATCTAATGCCTTTACTTCCATAATCACTATAATTATAGTTATTATTTAGTTCTTATAATAATTAGTCTGTTTCAGTGCTCGCTGTGGGTTTAAGTTAAATCCTAAATAACTTACAAATAGTTGTTTATAGGTGATTTGTTTTTGAGTTACATACACAATTAACACCTAAAGTATGAATTATTGTACATGAACATGAATAATTATGAGCCTCAGTTGTTTTGTTGTTCTTTCAGACTGAGACTGATGATAAACTTATTAATATTGTTTATATTTTCATGCCATGCATTGTACCATTTTATGTACAGTTGAAAGGAGCAGGTTGGATGTTTATCTGTAGATAAAGTCACTTCCTGTATAGTGTTCATTGTGCTCCTGCAGTGAATGTATTTGTATATGAAACATATGAGTGTGTGTGTACAGTGTAAAACATATCTCAATGATTCAAAGTGAATCCCAGACCAAGTTTTTTTATGCTTTCAAACCTTATTTACAATGCCTTTTATAAACCTATATACACAGAGTCAGCCAAAAGAAATCTATACACACTGCACACACACTCCCTCGCCTTTTCACCCCCTCCCCGGCTTCACACACACACAGAAACTCAGCTCAGGTCGTGGTTTTTTTCAAAGGTAAGGTGCCGGTTAATTTTTTTTTTTTTTTTGTAAACTTTACAGCAGATTTTGTTAGCATGCGCTCACGCGAGTGTCATTAGAGAGATTTATTTTTTCCCCCCTTAAAACAGGTGGGGGGAGGGAGGAGGAGTTTTACTGAAGCAAGTAAGACGAAGCGAGGGACGGGGCTAATTCCACACACACACACACACACACACACACACACACGGCACCTGCACGCTGAAACGGAAACTGTCAGGATTTATTTTGATTTTTTTAAAGGTAAAGTGCAGGTTAATTTGTTTTATTTTTACTTTATATATTGTATTAATTATTTTTATGTATTTATTGTTTTGGGCTGTGGAACAAATAATTAGAGTTTTTTCTTATTTCTTATGGGAAAATTTGATTTGGTTTATGAGTGTTTTGGAATACAAGCTTGCTTCTGGAATGAATTATGCTTGTAATCCAAGGTTCCACTGTATACCCAATGATATGTAGTCTACATTACTTCTCACGCCAGCTTAAATAAACCCTTTACCTTAGAAAAGAGTAAGGTTTGCCTCGGAGTGGCCAGAGAGTTCGATTAACGGGTGATGCTGCAGCCGGAGGTCTAGAGGGAGCTGATTGGCCGAGCTCTCTCAGAGGGGAGGGATGAGAGGTACTTAGTGCTCCCACAATAATCACGGCTCTACAGTCAGTCAGGGGCGTCTGTGAGCTCACGCAAGCGGAAGGACAGGGAGGAATTGGTCATGACTAAATTAGGGAGAAAATCTGTGAAACCCCCCCACCAAAAAAAAGAGTAAGGTTAAAAAACCCCAACATAAAGTGCATTAATAAGGTAAAAATGGTGTAAAATAATAAGAATATACTATGTACGTGTGCATGATGATTGTATGTACAGGTGGGAACTTAAGTAACTGTACATAAGGTGCACCAGCAAGTTGAAATTTTAATAAAAGAGAGAATCAAAAGAAACAATCATATCAGTGCAATGAAAAGAGAATGTATATGAGCCTATTTATACATCATCAGAGGAGGAAATCCCACACCTAACACAGAACAGAGTGCAGAAAGTGCAGTTTGCAGGAAAGACTTCCTGTAGAGTTCTCTGAAGTATTCTCTTGGTGAAAGTGCTCCACTGTGTGGCCAGTATGTTGTGGAGGTGAACTGAGATGTTCTCCATGATGGTTAACTCCAAACACTCTATGGAGGTGTTCAAAATTGAGGTAGCCTTCTTGATAAGCTTAAGTTTCTTAGAGTGACTACTTCTGATGCAGTGCTAAAGCAGATCACAGCAAAGAGGGTCTACTACATATGAATGAGTTAAATTCCACGTTTGTAAGTCCAGTTTGTTCTTAAGTCCAGCAAACATTGTCTAAGTATCAGAATACTAACAGTAAGTTTAATTTAAAAAAATTTATCATGTTAAAAAAATGAGCACTGTCTGCCATCTTTTCTCCTCACTCCATTCTCTGAATTATTTTTATCTCCATCGTTATTGCTTGGCGCTTCTTAGCAGTACCGGCTTCATTGCCGCTGCATTTGCACTCACTTTCGGACATCCTGGGATGCACGCTGCACGCATGGGACAATGTACCATATAATTCTGTGTAGAGCAGAGTGAGTGTGTGTGTGTGTGTGTGTGTGTGAGTGAAGGCGAAAGGAGGAGGGGTGTGCGTGTGTGCAGTGCATGAGACAGAGAGAGAAAATGGATGTTTAACCTCTCTAATAAGAATTTATTTTACTTTATACACGCACACACGTGTGTTATAATAAACATTACACACACTCTGTACATACACATACAAAGACAAAATAAAATATGTTTTACGCGCATGGATAAAAAAGGATGCACGGATGTTGATTATATCAGTGAGAGACGAGCACTAAGACCCAGCAGGGGAGACGATTACCCACAATTCCACAGCACAAGAGAGAGGAAAACCGTTAGCTCAGTTGTGATCACGTGACGCTCTGCATCAAAACAAGAAGCGCATGCGTGATACATGATACTTGTTACTCGTAAACCAAGACTTGCTCGTTTTAAGTCAAAATATATTAAAAGTCTTTGCTCGTCTTGTGGAACACTCGCAAACCAAGGTTCCACTGTACTCTCGTATATGCAATTTCACATTGGGAAGCCACCGTGTAACATTACCATGCCTGATGCCTACCCTTGGCAAACCGTAGTGTAAGCACATTCACACATTAGTGTGTAAAGAGATTAAAAACTTGGAGAGCAAAACTTGGAATGTTTTGTTATTATTTTAGGCACATAATATTTGTCAATACTCTTGACTTAGATGAAGATCAGATCACATTTTGTAACTAATTAATGCAATTAATATTATGAAATTCCAAAAGGTTCACATATGTTTTCTTGCCACTGTAATTATTTTTACATCATCTCTTGTACAGTGAATATCAGTCACTCACTCATTGTCTATAGCACTTTGTCCTGTATTCAGGGTGGCAGAGGGCCTGGAGCCTATCCCAGGAGACTTAGAGCATCCATCCAATCCATCGCAGGGCACACACACATACACACACAATATGGGCAATTTGGGAACACCAATTAGCCTAATCTGCATGTCTTTGGACTGTGGGAGGAACCGGAGTACCCAGAGGAAACCCACCAAGCACTGGGAGAGAACATGTACACAGAGACGGAAATCAACCCTGGCTGGGAATTGAACCCAGACCCTGGAGGTGTGAGGTGACAGTGCTAGTCATTACACCAAAGTGCTGCTATCTCGCTGCCAGATTATTGTGTGTTTTTTTGCTCCAATATTCTCGCGTTTTGTTTCACGCTCTTCACGTTACCGATCTCGCTTCGTTTTTCTCGCTCTGAGGAGCTCATCACCACCAGAAGAACACTCGCGGACGTCACCACCCAGATGCAACACCTTCAGGCGCCTACGGCTCGGGCCACAGTCACGGACCCTCCACGAGAGCCGCGCCTGCCAGCCCCCCCCACTTACAGAGGAGAACCAGGAACATGTAGATCCTTCTTATCTCAGTGTTCTCTGATCTTTGAGCTTCAAGCCTCCGCCTTCTCTTCAGAAAGATCCCGGGTGGCCTACGTTATCACCCTCACCGGTAGGGCCCGAGAGTGGAGCACGGCTCTCTGGGACGCTCATGATCCATGTTGTGACAGTTTTAGGACTTTTCTGGAGAAACTCTCTGGAGGACTTTTCAGAGAGGCTGGAACTAGACTATTACGCCTGCGCCAAGGATCACGTTCCGCCTATGACTACGCTATCGAGTTTCGGACCTTAGCTGCTTCGAGTGGGTGGAATGACAGAGCCCTAGCAAACGTTTTCCTGGAGGGATTGTCGGAGGCACTCAAGGATGAACTAATCTCCCGGGAACTACCTTCTGATCTCCACGAACTCATGGACCTTGCCGGGAGGATCGACTCGCGTCTTCGCACAAGACGACCCACTCGGAGGTCACCTCCCCCCAGAAGGTCAACTTCTCCCAGGGCACCCCGCCCATCTTCTCCTTGAACACAGACTAATCAGGAGGAGCCCATGCAGCTGGGCAGAACCCGCATCTCCGATGAGGAGAGATGTCGCCGCCGCCTGGAGAGAGCCTGCTTCTACTGTGGGGGTTCGGGCCACATGCTCAGGGATTGTCCGTTAAAAGGAGGTGCCCTCTAGTCAGACTGGGAGCTCTAGAGGGCGCTCCCCCCAAAAGTCTCCCAGAATCTCGTCCCTTGCTCTCCGTTACACTAATTAGTAACGGCCAAGCCCATTCCATTCAGGCACTCGTTGATTCCGGCTCCGACCGGAACCTGATCAGTTCGGCTACGGTCAAGGCGTTGCAGATGCCATGCACTTCCCTGGATTGTCCACTGGCCGTCCAAGCCCTAGATGGAATCCCTCTGCCGGCCATCACTCACAGAACCCTTCCGCTCACTCTAAGAACGTCGGGGAATCATTCTGAGGAGATATTTTTTTTTGTTATCAACAAGTCACACGCCGCTCTTGTTCTTGGCCTCCCATGGCTAGCGCTTCACGGTCCCCAGATCGACTGGATCAAGCACGTGATCACAGGTTGGAGCCCCTTTTGTGCCACGTCGTGTCTTTGCTCTGCGATTCCTACCCTCCACACTCCAGCCAAAACAGAGGATCCTCCGGATATCTCCAACGTCCCCTCTCATTACCATGATCTCAAGCAGGTTTTCAGCAAGACCAGAGCCATGTCGCTTCCTCCACATCGACCCTACGACTGCCCTATCGACCTTCTCCCGGGCACGTCTCCGCCCAAGGGTCGACTGTATTCTTTGTCTCGCCTAGAAAGAGAGACCATGAACACGTACATAACAGATGCCCTGGCTGCTGGTATTATCCGCCCATCCTCCTCACCTGCGGGGGCAGGATTTTTCTTCATGAAGAAAAAAGACGGTACCCTTCGTCTATGCATTGATTTCAGGGGGCTCAACGAAATCACCGTCAGGAACCGCTACCCACTCCCACTCATGACCACGGCCTTCGAAGTACTCAAGGGGGCCAACATCTTCACTAAACTGGATTTGTGACACGCTTATCATCTGCTTCGCATCCGTGAGGGCGATGAGTGGAAGATGGCCTTTAACACTCCTACGGGGCATTAAGAATATTTGGTGGTTCCCTTTGGGTTGACCAACGCCCCCGCTGTCTTCCAATCCCTCATCAACGACGTTCTCCGCGACTTCCTTAATGCCTTCGTGTTCGTATACCTAGACGACATCTTAATTTTTTCTCAAAGCCTAGAAGAACACTAGCACCACGTTCGTCAGGTTCTTCAGAGGCTCCTGGAGAACAACCTCTACGTTAAGGCAGAGAAGTGTGAGTTGCACACATCCTCCACCACCTTCTTGGGCTTCATCATTTCCCCGGCCAAGCTAGAGATGGAACCAGCCAAGGTACAGGCCGTCACTGATTGGCCCACACCAGCCTCCCGGCGAGACCTTCAATGGTTCCTTGGCTTTGCCAATTTTTATCGCCGCTTCGTCCGAGGATACAGCTCCGTTGCCACCCCTCTGACCTCGCTAACCTCCGTTAAGACCTGTTTCTGCTGGAATAAGGAGGCAGATCAAGCCTTTGGTGACCTTAAGAAAAGATTTACCTCTGCTCCTATCTTAACACTCGCTGACTCGTCTCGCCAGTTCGTGGTTGAGGTCGACATCTCCAATACTGGCGTTGGGGGTATTCTTTCTCAAAGGTCCACCCATAACAATAAGATGCATCCTTGTGCATTCTACTCCCGTCGCCTATCCCCAGCAGAGAGAAACTATGACGTAGGGGACAGAGAACTCTTGGCTATCAAGCTAGCTCTGGAGGAGTGGCGACATTGGCTGGAGGGGACTGAGCTCCCGTTTCTTGTGTGGACTGACCATAGGAACCTGGAGTACCTGCGCACAGCTAAAAGACTCAATGCTCGTCAAGCTCGATGGTCATTATTCTTTTCACGATTTAATTTCATCCTTTCCTACCGACCGGGCTCCAAGAATTCTAAACCGGATGCCCTCTCACACCAGTTTTCTCCCTCCCAGGACTCCACGCCATGCGACACCATCCTCCCGTCCCATTGTCTCATCGCAGCTTTGAGATTAGACATCGAGACCAAGGTTCAGCAGGCCCTAATCCAAGAGCCTGGACCAAGTAATGTTCCCCCGAATCGTCTCTTCGTTCCCTCTCGCCTACACTCACAGGTCTTGGAATGGGCCCACGGATCCAGGCTAGCTTGCCACCCAGGCGCCGCCCGGACCCGCTTTGTCATACAACAATGATTCTGGTGGCCCACGTTAGGGGAGGACGTTTCCCGATTCGTGGCAGCTTGCGACATCTGTACCCATAGTAAGGCTGACAACCGACCACCCGCTAGCCTTCTCAGACCCCTACCAGTTCCTCGCCGTCCATGGTCCCATATCTCCATTGACTTTGTCACTGGCCTACCTCCGTCTGATAAAAACACCTGCATCATGACTGTCGTCGACCGCTTTTCAAAGTCTGTGCACCTCATCCCCCTTCTTAAGCTACCTACCGCCAAAGAGACCGCGGAGCTACTAATTCTCCATGTATTTCGGCTTCATGGTCTTCCAATCGACGTCGTCTCGGATCGGGGTCCTCAATTTGCCTCTCGTTTTTGGGGCGCGTTCTGCAAGCTCATCGGGGCTACTCCCAGCCTATCGTCTGGTTTTCATCCTCAGTCCAACGGACAGACCGAACGAATGAATCAGGCACTAGAGGTTTCCCTCCGCTGTATGACTACTCGGACTCGACCACCTGGAGCAGATAAGGAGGCGCAGCACGCTATCTCGCTGCCGGATTATTGTGTGTTTTTTTGCTCCAATATTCTCGCGTTTTGTTTCACGTTCTTCACGTTACCGATCTCGCTTCATTTTTCTCGTTTTCCCGATTCTCGTCTCACGTTGTGGCTCTACGCTCTCGCTGACGGATTTAACGGCATTGGACTCTCGATTTCGCCCCTCGACTACGGCTTCGCTTCACAATTCGGCTCAACGCTCTCACGGACGGACCTCACGTCATCGAACTTTCACTTTCACTCCTCGACTACGGCTCCGCCTCTCGTCTATCCACAGTACACAGCTTCAGACTACCTAGCCCAAGCATCCCTATATCATCTCTGCTCCTCTGCTCTTGGATCCATCTCTTTGCTCTTTCGTCGCACGCCCCTGACACTTTCTGTAAGTTCTGAGCTGTAGTTCAGTATTTACCTAATGTGTATGACTCCTTATCTATAGTTACCTCTTTTTATTAGCCCTCATAATATTGAGATAAAGCTGAGACGTGTCTGTGACACATAACACACAAATGCATTACAGAGAAAGCCAAAATGCTGTTATATTAATATAAACTATGAACAGCTGTATTATTATTACTATTATTATTTTAAGTATATAAAGAAATGCTGGTGAATGCTGCCGTCTACAGTGCTGGAGTTATAATTTTTTTTCTACACTTGTGTGAATATAAATTATAGACATAACATCTGATTTCATATTTGAACTCGTACTACAGAGTAAATAAAAGTACTAACAGGACTAACAATCATTTCAGTACAGGTTTTGAAGTCTTTGTTACTGCATGGTATTAGTGGTAAATTAGAGTGATAAGGGTGTGTGTGTGTGTGTGTGGGGGGGGGGGGGGGGGTGGGGTGGGGGTAGCATTCCAGGGGATGCTGAAAGCACACTCTTACAGAGAACATTCCCTCAAACTCATCACTGGGGATTTACTGTAAACATGCCATTATTTATATAAATTTAATTTAACACTATATTGTCATGGCCTGGCTGTGACTACAGGCCAGACCGGCTGTTGTAGGTACTGTGGGCAAATAGGGCAGGAATAAATGCAGAGGGGTTATAAACAGAAAGAGTCTTTTTAAAAAAAACTCAAAAACAGACACAAACAAACAAACAAACTAAAACAGCAGACTTAAACTATAATTAGGGCTCAGGGCAAACACAGGAAAGGAGCTAATACAGGGAGCTGAGCGCTGACACAGGGACTAAGAACAGACACAGGGACTAGGAGCTGACATACAGGGAAACACGGAGCTGGAGCTAACTAAAGACACATAGGGGAACTAGAGACAAGACAGGACTGGAGACGAGACATGGGACAGAAGACAGGACTGGAGACGAGACATGGGACAGAAGACAGGACTGGAGACGAGACATGGGACAGAACACAGACTGGAGACAGGACCAGGGACAGAACACAGACTAGAGACAGGACCAGTGACAGAACACAGACTAGAGACAGGACTAGACTGGATGGGTTAGTGGTTAGTTGGGTTAGTAGCTATATGGAATATGGACGTAGGGAATGATGACCTAACCAGGTTATTATCTAAGGGAGTTACTGGCTAACCGGGTTAGTACTGACCTACGAGAGGACCGGAACACAAGAGGCAGGGCACACATGAGTCTATACCAAACTAGCGGCTAACCTACTAGCAACCAGAACCACTAGCAGTCAATCCTACTGGAGGCTAACCCTACTAGCAGTCAAGGCCTACCAGCGGCTAACCCTGCTAGCAGCTAAGCACTCATGTGGCTATACATATCTAGACAGACAAGGGAAGCTTCAAACAAAGAACTACACAAGAAGGCCGACACTGGGGATACACAGGAGGAGACACAGTCTAACTAAACACTGAACAAGGCAGCTCCATGAATCCATCTACACACAGAATATAAGGAAAACTAATAAGAGCCCTCTTGAAAACAAAGGTTACA
Source organism: Clarias fuscus (assembly GCA_030347435.1). Taxonomy (NCBI): domain Eukaryota; kingdom Metazoa; phylum Chordata; class Actinopteri; order Siluriformes; family Clariidae; genus Clarias; species Clarias fuscus. The sequence continues at coordinate 437,118 of CM059227.1, read as the reverse complement.
AAACATAAACCAAAATATAAACTTAAAGAAACAAAAACCAAACAAAAAGGAATCCCCACTTGACTGATATAAGGATAAATGCTCGACCCAGTTTCCCAGACCAAACTGCTATTTATAAGATGCCTAATGAGCTACCTCGGTTCAGGTGAGCCCCATCACCTGACCGAGGTGCCTTCTGGGAAACTGAGTCGACCAACAAAAACTAATAAACACACACAGAAACAGACAGTGACCTTTAGTGCAGGATCCTAACATATATTAATTAACAGAATGAATCCATAGAATAATAATATTAAACTATTTACATTAGTAATGCCTGTTCATACTGTGTACGTAAGTGTGTGTATGTCACTCATATGATCAACATCTGTGTGTGTACTGTTTACTTTATACTTATGTGAAAACGTGTTTGCACGCGCAAAGCATTTTTTTATTTTAGTGACTGTTCCTTAGTAACCGTAGGAGATGATTTTGATGAGAGGAATGACTCCACTACACACACTAATGCTAACACTAACTGCTCCAGCCTTTTTAACTTTTCTTTTTATCTTCCAGAGGCCACACAAAAATATTACCAATATTAACAATTTTCAACACTATAATCATATTTCTGCATATAAAAACAATCTAGGCATTTAGAAAAGACATTAAACACACACACAGCACAGAGACAGCACTTGTTAAAGTAGTAAACAACCTCCTATTGACCTCTGATCAGGGTTGCGTCACTATACTTGTGTTACTGGACCTCAGTGCAGCTTTTGACACCATTGATCATAGTATTCTCCTTCACAGATTAGAAAAGGTAGTAGGAATTAAGGGAACTGCCCTCTTGTGGCTCAGATCCTATTTGACTGATCGTTATCAGTTTATAGATTTAGATGGTGACCATTCCTCATGTTCTCAAGTGGAGTTTGGTGTTCCACAGGGTTCAGTTTTAGGCCCACTGCCTTTTTCCCTTTACATGCTTCCTCTGGGCAACATAATTCGTAAACATGGTATTAGTTTTCATTGTTATGCTGATGACACACAATTATATGTCTCAGCAAAACCAGATGAGAAAAACCAGTTTGCTAAAATTGAGCAGTGTGTGCAGGACATAAGAGATTGGATGTTAATTAATTTTCTTCTGCTTAATCCTGATAAGACAGAAGTTCTGGTCATAGAACCACAAGTAGCTAGAAGTAAGCTTTCTGATCACACTGTAACTTTAGATGGCCTTTCTGTTCCATCAAATGCAACAGTAAAAGACCTCGGTGTGATTATAGATTCCAGCCTTTCGTTTGAAGCACATGTAGATAATATCACCAGGATAGCTTTCTTTCACCTTAGAAATATTGCCAAGATAAGAAACATATTGTCACTAAATGATGCAGAAAAACTAGTTCATGCTTTTATCACCTCTAGGTTGGACTATTGTAACGCCTTACTGTCTGGTTGTTCAACTAGGTGTATAAACAAGCTTCAGTTAGTACAGAATGCAGCAGCGAGAGTCCTCACTAGAACCAGAAGATACGAGCACATCACCCCTATCTTATCTACACTGCATTGGCTCCCTATGAAATTTCACATCGATTTTAAGATACTACTTTTGACGTATAAAGCACTAAATGGTCTCGCGCCACAGTATCTGAGTGAACTGTTAGTGTCTTACGATCCGCCACGCCTACTTCGATCAAAGAATGCAGGCTGCCTGTCAGTACCACGTATTATTAAAACTACAGCAGGGGGCGGAGCTTTTTCTTACAAAGCCCTGAAGTTATGGAATAGTCTTCCTATTAATGTTCGGGACTCAGACACAGTCTCAGTGTTTAAGTCTAGGCTAAAAACCTATTTATTTAGCGCAGCATGTTTGTAAATAGATGAACCTTAGGTAAATGAGCAGATCTGGGGGACTCATGGACGTAGAGTATTCTGGTGAACTGGTATGTTTAGATGCTGTCCTCCCCACTCTCATTGTTCACTCAGGTTTGTTGACGGTGAGGTGATTGGTTGCTTTACATCTCAGTTCCCCCTCATGTCTGTGTTTCCTTCTGGCTCCTCCCTTTTAGTTATGCTGTTATAGTTAGTCCTGCCGGAGTCCCTGCTTGCACGCTGCACTAAATATACATTCACCTTATACATGTTGACTGTGACCAGACCTAACTGCCATCTCTCCTTATTTTCTGTTCTCTCCTTTTCTGCTCTCTTCTCTCTCTCTCTCCCCCTCTTCTTTCCCTCTCTCTGTCTCTCTGTCGAGCTATACATGTTTCGCTCCTGAGTTGCCAGTGATCCAGACCCCTCTGCCCTCTGGAGCCGTCTAACCCGTCCTGGAGTCCTGCTTCTGGTTGGAGATCTCGTCGCATGGATTCGTGTGGTGGCTGGGGATGGTTTCCATGAAGACTGTCCTGTCATCGATTGATGCTCTGGGGACCTGTGACTTCAGTTGTTCGATAACTCAGGACTGGAATCCCCTACAGTCTACCTGAGCCTCCGGGAACAAACTGGACTCCTTTTAATTTTAAAACATCTCCTGTTATACTGAACTTCCAGTACACAGTATGAGTGCAGATCAAATCCCTGCTATCCGTTATCACCCAGATGAGGATGGGTTCCCTGTTGAGTCTGGTTCCTCTCAAGGTTTCTTCCTATTACCATCTCAGGGAGTTTTTCCTTGCCACCGTCGCCCTCGGCTTGCTCATCGGGGACAATCTTATCATTTTGATTCATATACATTGCATAAAAACTTACTTCTTTTTATTGTGTAAAGCTGCTTTGCGGCAATGTCAATTGTTAAAAGCGCTATATAAATAAAATTGACTTGACTTGACTTGACTTTAGAGTTTCACAATCGGTGCATTTCTAGTTTTAAGGACATTTATGTTGACATTTCTACTTGATTCTGGGTTTCTGTTCATATCTAAGCTCAGGTATTCTTGATTAGTTCATAATCATGTTCTATATTTATTGCTTATGAGACTATTTGTATTTGTTATTTTGTATTTCTTACAGTGTTCAATACAAATACACTTATGTCTGCCTTCATCACATTCCTGAATGTCACTTGGTGTGCCTATTGTAGATTGTTGTGTTTAACTGATGCCCCCTTTATATTAGTCTTGTGGTAGTGGGATTATATCAGATCTAGGGAAGAGTTTTTCTAAAGTCCCGTGCTAAAATCCTGTTCTGAAATAATTCTGGAATGTGATCCTAAATTGAAAATTGTTGGCCCGCAAAACCCAAAAGGTTACCGGCTGACAATCTGCCATATTTTAACAGGAGAACTAAAACTTCCATTTGCTCTAAGATAAAGAAAGAATGCCTTTGGAGATGTCTTTAATCCTGTATATGGGAGAGACCAAGGCTCAGTGTGTAATAAGCAAATACTGAGGAAGCTGTACTGGTGGTCCAAACTGAAATTAAGTACACAGTCCGGTTGCCACATGTTCAAATCTCCTAATGGGTGATGTCACTTCCGGGTCTGCTCTTACACCAGTCACATCTATTCTATAAATAGATTGGCCTTGAAACAGGACTGGGGTTCCTCTGGGTACTCCGGTGGTCCAAAGACATGCAGATTAGGCTAATTGGTGTTCCCAAATTGCCCATAATGTGTGAACGTAAATACACCGGTTAACATCGGCCTCCACGGGGTTGCTGTTAGCTAGTTAGACAACAGAGGTTCCTAGATGGATGGATGGATTTTTTAATCATACCTTTATTGTACATATGTAAAACAAACAGAAAAAATCATGCTCAAAATAACCTTTTATAAAGCAGTTGTACAAATAGTAAAGACAATAACCGTACAGCGACATTTTTCCAGTGACTTTTAACACATCCACAAAATATATTAGACACATTGTTTTATTAACTTACATCTTAGAAATGCTTATTATTATTATTTAAAGAAAAGTACATCTATATTAATACTGTTTTTTATTTTATTTTTTTAAGACCAGCCAGTTCCATGGTGGTTCTCTGTGGGACACTGAACTGGAGACATGGGGAATTTATTCATCATCTTCATTAAAGCTGTGAACCTGGTCTTCAACGTAGTAGTTGGCGAAACAAATGATGTCAGTCACTGCCATGAGAATCAGAATATCCATGTCCATATCGTTGGTAGTCTGCTCATGGTAGTTCAGCACAGGATAGATGCAGTTCATCGGGACTCCCAGTCTGTCACTGCACTGTTTCATCTAAGATAAACAGATATAACATGAGGTATATTAGGTATATTAGGTATATCAGTATTAGGAAATACACCTAAAGTTAAACGTTAATATAAAAATCTCATCTGCTCTTTTATAATGTTCACGGTGTTGGAGTAGGTGTGAGAGCTATGTGCAGTTAATAAAAGATTAAAAGAGATGGCTGTTTGTGTTGTTCTCACCTTCTCTTTAATTTTTTTGCTGGTGTAGATCTTACTCAGGTTCTCGTGAACTAGAGGGCATGCTTTATCAACCATTGACATGATGACGACCTGAGGAATCCCTGTTAAAGCACCAGAAACACACACACTGTGTCTATCATACTGTATATAGACTATAGCGTTTTTCTTTAAGAGTTTGTAGTTCTGTTAAAACTCACCTAAGTCACGTGCCTTTTCCCGAATGTCTCTCATTTTCTGGATAACCTCGTCACTCATGAGGGAGATTTTATCAGCTGGTAGAACACTCACCAGACAGTGCACTCTGTTTCTCAGACCGGGGTCAGACCTGTAGAACCTCGGGTCGTCTTTACCAATTGGTTTTACGGGATTGAACTAAAGGATTAAAAAAAAAACACTTATTGTAATTATTCAAATACTTACACTACCAAAATACTCAAAGTTTGGTATTTAGTTATAAAAAGCTATCTATGAGAGTATGGAATGTTAATGTGATTTTATATATTAAAATATTATATAAGTAACTACAGTTGCACATCTAAGTGACGGACTGCCAGGGGGTTTTTCTTCTACAACTGTCATGTTTCATGGTGTGTGTGTGTGTGTGTGTGTGTGTGTGTGTGTGTGTGTGTGTGTGTGTGTGTGTGTGTGTGTGTTTGTGTTTCCTAGACTTACATGAAGTGCTTTACTGTGATTGTTGATATGAATATGATGATATGTGTTTGAATATCCTGTTCCTTGTGCTGTGTTTTAATAAAATTCTCCACTGCTTTATTTACTTGGTCTAAAGACTAAAAGTCAGTTTCTTCATCAGATCTCATGTTGTCATTGCCATAACCGAACGTTTGTACAATGCGGAACATACAGTAATAAGTCATAAACTTACAGTGTAGCCGTCTTTCACATGGCCCTTTAATATGTTCTTTATGTCTTTGGGCTGTATTCCCTGTGTACTGTCTGGTTCCAGACCCATGATGTCAGTAAAGACAAATGGATAGTAAGATCCAGTCCCAGCTTTCTTCATGTGGTAATTTTTAAACTGGTCACAAAATACAGGAGTGTATCTTTAACACACTTTTATCTTAAATCAGATAATTGTACATTACATACAGTAATATATAAATAAGACCAAACCATATCAATAATTCACTAATCTATAGAGAATCAATGTCTAGACTTGAAGCCACTACAGTAAATATATTATTGTTTAGTTCTTACCGTTAAAGTGTAGCTCTGACTTTTACCAGATGATGAATCTGCCAGTGCCCTGGCGGTGTTGTGTCCTTGGATAGCAGTGTTAACAGAGTTGATGAAGCTCGATTTTCCCGCTCCGATTGGGCCGTGAAGCAGAATGTTAAGGTTACGGACTTCTGCAGTACCTGGCTGGAAATGCTTCAGTGTCTTCAACATCTGACGGACCTTATCCTGACTATTTAAGCATCAAACCAACAGATATATATATATATATATTCTTACAGGTCACATAATCTATAAAAATGAGACTTGCACACAGTGTTGTTTTTTTTTTTTTGTATGCATTGGTTTTACCTCCATTCCACTGGCCGCCAGGCGCTATCATATTCTGTAAGCAAACAAACAAACAACTATTGAATATTACAAGAAAGCTTATGAGCATTAATTTCTGTAATTCCATAACTTACCAAGATTTGTGTTTTGTTCTGGTTGAACAGGCCTCGCACCAAGCCGAAGAACCTGCAAAGTCAGCATAATCCATGCATAACTTTATGATTATGAACATAGACTTTTGCCCTGTACCTGTATTCCTTAATCATAATCATCATTATTTTTAATGTTAAGAACCTGATTTTCTTACCGAAAACATGATGCTGGTCTCTGTGAAATATATCTCATATACTGTATGGTGTTCCAGTTCTGTTTAGAGACAAAAAACATGGATTATAAAACACACACAATAGTACACAGAAAAGCGGATGGTTATGTTACACCTGTTTGTCCTTGTCTCCTCTTCGTCATGCTGTATGTACAGGAGTGTGGTGGGCTTCGTTTAAGAGATCTGACCTCACCATGTAGGGAGAAAATCAGTGCTAGTGAGTTCCACTTAATATTTTAGAAACAAACAAACAAATCAAAATATTTTGTTTAGGGACTTTTGCTCTTCTATTCTGTGTTATTTTCTGGATTTAAGTTTGTGTTCATTTAAAGTTTAGAATGAAAAGTTTTGGTAAGCAAATCATGTCTATATCACGAAGACATTGTCGCCCTCGGCTCGTTCATCAGGGACGATCTGACCATTTTTTGATTCATGCACATTCACATTTCATACAAACTTAAATAATTCTTTTGATTGTGTAAAGCTGCTTTGCGGCCATGAAAACTGTTAAAAGCGCTATACAAATAAAATTGAATTAAATTGAATTGAACTTGCTTGACATAAGGTTACAGCACAACACAGCCATCACAGCTGACTTTATTTGTCAGGAATAGCCAGGGAAGGGTTTTGTGTTGGGACTCTGAAGTCAACGTTGTTTCACGGTCTTTAACGTTGTTTCTGGTCTTTTTAAGTATTTATCCAATGACAGAAACTTCAAAGCACTTTTGTAAGTTGCTCTGGATAAGAGACTCTACCAAATTCCTAAATGTAAGGCTCCTATTCCACTGAGCTGAATTAGCTACCGATCTCTCCGATGTAAAACCGGTTCTGAAGTCCTTGCGGTCGCTACCAGTTTGGTTAATTTTTAAATTGTAGCAAACTGTTTATGTACATATTGTTTCCTGGAAAAAATATTCCAATATTATTTTATTTACAAAAACACTTGCAAAGAGAAAAGAAAGCAATTGGCAAAGCTGGCTTGATGCAACAGGACAAAGACCCAAAACACCAAAAGCAAGTCCAGGCTTCAGAAAAAACTAAATCCTCCTTTTGGAGCGCCAAGTCAGAGCCCAGACCTCAACCTGATGGAGATGAATCACACACATGAGACGTCCAAAGAATGTGTTCACTCCCTGAGAAAGCTCAGGAAATCTGAGAGGAAGAAAAACCGCTGGTGCTCTTCTGCTGTTCCTCCACTGTAAGTGTGCTGCTGTGCTGCATCTCAGTGTGTGTGATGTGAGCTGAAGCAGGAAAGCGGTTCAGAGGGACATCAACACCACACTGATGATGAATTATCAGCTGTCAACTGGCATCATGTCCGGCTCTCGTCCCCTCTGCAGAGCCAAACATTTTCTAGGACGCCATCCAGAACAGCACGTGTCTGACCATCTGGCAGGCGCTACAGGACCGTCACCACATGGACAAACAGACTCAAGAACAGTTTCAGTTCCAGGTCCATAAACACTCCTAACTTCAGGAAGCACTGTGCGATCTGCGATAGGATTACTGTCCATATGATTCATCAGAATATTCTGTACTCATGCAATAATCACATAGATTCATTGTGACTGTTCAAAAGCTTCGTGATTAGCACATTAGATTATATCATCTCTATACCTATTTATTATTTAAGTGATTATTACTTATAACTGTAAACTGTTATGGTTTGTTTATGTTTTTTTCTTTCAATACAAAATAATTTATTTTTTTAAGTCACTGTTATGAAAGTAGGACCTCAGAGATGATTGCATTTTATGATTACAATAAAGATCTTTTTTCTCTCTTTTTCCTCCCAATATATCAAATGGATATGGAATATTAAATCTGTTCAATTGTTTTGCTATTGCTTACCGTTAGTTCTGCTCTGGCTGTAGAGCTGTGCCTGTACGCTGCTGCTCCGGCTGTGTGAGTCTTTAATCCCCATTAAGGTGGGTTTTATATATAAATATTAATGTGAAACTTGATATAACTCAGGCGTTTCCTTTCACTTTTATTTTCACTTCCACTTTCTCAGGATTAGAGTAACACTTAGTCAGTGCTGCTATAAACAGAAACATGAGTAGGACCTTACAGGAAACTGAATTTCTATTTTGTGGAGAGGAGTAAACAGAAATGAAAGTAAATATTTCCAGCTTGATTTGTGCACACACACACACACACACACACACACACACACACACACACACACACACACATATATATATTTATACATATATATATATATATATATATATATATATATATATATATATATATATATATATTTGTTTATAATGTAAGTAAGGACTAAAAAACATCTCTAACAGGAAAATAATTAATGATACAGTTTCTGTTAGGAAATATTTTTTTATTACATCTCTCTCTCTCTTACTAACATAAATACAAACATTTCTGTGGCATAGTTTTAAAGTATACCTCATTTGTTGATTATTTTCATATAGAAAACAGAATCGTAACTATTTTTTATCACACACACATTTTTCAGTTTTGGCTGCAGTAAATGGCTCCACCGTGGTGTGTGTGTGAGCGCCCACGTCACCTGACCGAGATGCAAACTGGGAAATTAAGTCAAACTAAACAGAACTACCAACACAAAGTGTGTGCGTGTCAGGTAGTGTGTATATATGTTTATTACTGTGCTGTGCACAAAGTACTGGCTGCTGCATTTACTGCTCAAAATAAATGAGTAAATATCATATTTTTATTCTAGTCAGTAGAGCAGACTGGCGGAGGAAAATGCAGTAGACAGAAATGAACTCTCTGTAAACTCTCAGAATTAAAATTTTCAGTGTTGTTATGAAACGTTACAGGTAAAGAGAGACGACTATGTTGTACAGTGGAACCTCAGATTGCGAGTAACACGGTTTGCGAGTGTTCCACAAGAAGATTTTTAATACATTTTTATAACACATAAGATCCATTTTCTCTCTCTGTCTCTGTATCAGCATGCAGATTCAGTGCGTATGCGTCATTTGACACCGTGGACTTTCACACTTTCACACACTCACACACACCCAAAACTTTTTTTTAAAGGTACAGTGCAGTTTAATTTGTTGTTTATTTTTACTTTATATTTTATTTTTATGTATTTATTTTTTTGGTCTGTGGAATGAATAATTTGAGTTTCCATTATTTCTTATGGGAAATACGATTTGGTTTAATACCAATTTATTCCAATTTATTTTGGAAAATACGACTGTTTTGATATACACGCCCACTTCCGGAACGAATTAAGTTCGTAATCCAAGGTTTCACTGTATTTATAAACACATTAAGCAGCATTTAATTAAACACAAGTGATATCATGACAATCATTTGTGAAACATATTGTACGGCTGAGTCGGCTTTCTCCACAATGAGCATAATAAAAACTAAGCTTCTGTCCAGACTCAACAATGATAATATTTGAGATTGTGTACAATTTTAAGTATGTCCCAAACTTTTCTCCACCACTTTATATCAAAAATCATCATGCAGACTAATGATCAAATTCCAGACCTCTACTTAACAAACTTGTTGACCCTGTTGAATTGTTGTTGAAAACCTCTGCTCTAGATTGTTAAAGTTTGGATCTGAGGATTTATGAGTCCAGCTTTCGGTGGGTTGCCGCACCCTATGCTACCCAGCCTCAGTGCGGTTAATTTTTTTCTCTTTTTTTTACATACTTCTAAGTGCAGACACACAGACACATGTGCATTCAGTTGAAATAAATAAATAAAGGGAGAACTCAGAGTGCAATGATGTTCATTTACATTTACAATTTGGCAGATGCCCTTATCCAGAGTGACAGTCAAATTTTTATCTCTTCATACATCTGAGCAGTTGAGTGCTAAGGGCCCAATAAGGACAACATGGTGGTCATGGGATTTGAACCTGGGACCTTCTGAACCATAGTCCAATGCCTTAAACACTGAGCTCTCCCTACACCAGGGGAGAAAGACCCTCTGACTGAGGTCCGCTCTAGTGAGCTCGTCTTCTGGCGAGGAGTAGCAGCAGTGATGGGCCGGGCTGGGCCAGAGACCTGGGCTGACTGCAGCAGGAGGCAAATTTGCGAAGGAGAGTCGCCCTGTGATAGAGTCTCCTTTGCTGTAATGATCTCCGAAGCTCAGCTTCTCTCAGAATCTACGGGGAATCAAAGAAAAGAAAGACACAAACCTAGCTTCCTGGCTTTTTTTATGGTCCCCTTTTGTCTCCCAGTCAGTGAGTGGAAATACAGATGGTAGTCAAGGGGTATTCTAGCACATTTGGGTTTGTGTGTTTGCTGGCTTTTACCGCTGAGTGGCGCTATATAACTATAGACCGATGTCTCAGGCCTTAGTTCATTCTCTCAAGGATTAATGAGCCGCAGCTCCTTTGGAGCTGCACGTAGTCGTGGATAAAATCAAGTGAAACATTGTAGTTAAACGAATTCATAATCACAGTACTAAAATTACAGTACAAATTTAGAATTTAAATTAGATCAAATATTATTAGGATCGAATTTAAGCAAAGTAAATGTTAACACAGTGAGCCTTTAGATTTTATCGTGTGCAAGTAGAAAAGTTACGTGTGTAGGGTTTTGTGTCATCTTATATTTTGTATTCTTTAATAGTGCATTTGTCAGGGATAACCCCCAGAGGGCGCCATGCGCCCTGAGACTTTGTGTTGGTAGTTCTGTTTAGTTTGACTTAATTTCCCAGTTTGCATCTCGGTCAGGTGACGTGGGCGCTCACCTGAACCGAGTTAGTCATTAGTTTCTTTATAAATAGCTTGTTTTAGTTCCTTTGGGTTGTCTTGCATCTGTTGATTTAAACTTAGTAAATGTCTCTAAAGTTTAGTTCGTGGTTCCCTGTAGTGATTCGTGTTTAGGTTTATTTTTACATAAAGCTTATTTTGTTTGTATGTTTTCCTTATTTATTTATCATTAAAACATCATTCTTGAAAACATCGAGACCTCTGCGTTTATGCCTCACCCTCACCGACATGACAGTATTAGATTTAGTAACTGAAATTAATATAAAATATATTTGAAACATTAAATGAATTTACAATCACAGTACTAAAATTACAGTAAAAATTTATATTATATATAGGCGTTTCTTACTTGCATTGAATTTAAGCAAAGTAAATGTTAACATAGTGAGATTTTATATTTTATCATGTGTAACACTTGCATAGCCTTAAAAGGCTCTAGGAAACTTTCTGGATGAAATGGACATGCTTCTTAGTCTTTTTCCTTCCGCTAACACTCCTCTCACTGTTCTAGGAGACTTCAACCTCCCCTCTGACAAACTCCAATCCTCTTTCCTTCTCCCTCTCCTTAACTCTTTCTCTTTAACTCTAAACAGTTGCCCTCCCACACACAAGGCAGGGAATTCTCTTGACCTCGTTTTTTGCCGCCCTTCCCCAGTCACAGATCTCACTACTATTCCCCTTCATAAATCTGATCATTACCTGGTATCCTTCACCATAACCCTTCCTATTCTGTGTAAAACTAGCCACCAAAATTTCTCTCTTACCCGCAGAAACCTTCACTCTGTCTCCCCTTCCTCTATGTCTTCATGCACCCTATCATTCCTCCCAGACCCAGACTCCTTCTCCTCTCTACCACTAGAGACTGCGACTGAAACTTTCCTCTCTTCTCTCTCCTCATCCATAGAGCTCCTTTGCCCGCTGTCATCTATACCAAGGAAGACGTCTTGTCCTGCTCCTTGGCTATCTGATGTACTGCGCAACAACAGAAGAGAATTAAGAACTGCAGAGAGAAGATGGAAGAAATTGCAGCTTGATGCCGATCTTGTCTCTTACCAGACTATTCTCTCCAAATTCTCATGTGACGTGACTTCTGCCAAAACTGCATTCTACAGAGAAAAGCTGGAAGCCTCTGCACATGATCCTGGCAAACTCCATAACATCTTCTCCTCACTACTCAACCCACCGACTCCTCCTGCCCCTTCCTCTCTGACTGCTGACGATTTTGCCACATTCTATGATGGGAAAATTGCAGCAATCCGCCAGTCCTTCGCTCCCAACCAAACTCCAACAGCAGAACCTCAGGAACTTCCCTTCCCTCCCTTAGCAGAATTCTCCAACCTGTCATCTGATGAGATTCAGCAGATCATCTCGTCATCTAACCCCACTACCTGTTCTTTAGACCCAATCCCTTCCACAATGCTCCAGGCCATCTCACGAGACCTCCTTCCCTTCACCACAACCATCATCAACCATTCCATATCATCTGGTCATGTTCCTGCTGCTTTTAAGAAAGCAAGGGTTATTCCCATCCTCAAGAAACCCTGCCTGGACCCATCAGAAGTTTACAACTATCGTCCGGTATCACTTCTCTCTTTTATTTCCAAAATTCTTGAAAGGACTGTTTATAATCAAATGTCTCTTTATCTCTCCCAGAACAACCTTAATGATCCCAACCAATCTGGATTCAAGGTGGCACATTCCACAGAGACTGCCCTTCTGTCAGTCACTGAGAAGCTCCATGCTGCTAGATCTGCTAAACTATCATCTGTCCTGATCCTCCTGGACCTGTCAGCTGCATTTGACACAGTGAACCACAAGATCCTATTATCTATTCTCACAAGCCTTGGTATTTGTGGAACAGCGTGGCAATGGTTTGCTTCTTACCTAGAAGATAGGTCATATGAGGTGACATGGAGGGGATCTACATCTGCCCCATGTAGACTCTCTACTGGTGTTCCGCAGGGCTCAGTACTTGGTCCTCTTCTGTTCTCCCTCTATACCCGGTCTCTTGGTAAGGTCATATTATCACATGGATTTTCATACCATTGTTATGCAGATGACACTCAACTTGTTTTCTCCTTTCCTCCCTCTGACACTCGGGTTTCCACGCGGATCTCAGCATGTCTGGCAGACATCTCATCCTGGATGGCAGCTCATCAGCTGAAACTCAATCTGAGTAAACCCGAACTGTTGTTCATTCCTGGTGACGCATCCCCAGGTCAAGATCTTGTGATATCCCTGGACAACAATCAAATCACTCCTTCAGCCACTGCCCGCAATCTTGGGGTAACCATGGACAATCATCTGTCATTTTCCCCTCACATCGCTAACCTTACTCACTCATGTAGATTTCTTCTTTACAACATCAGAAGAATCCGCCCATTTCTTTCTTCACAGGCTACTCAGGTGCTTGTTCAGTCCCTTGTTATTTCAAGACTGGACTACTGCAATTCACTCCTGGCTGGCCTGCCTCTGTCCACAACTCGTCCTCTGCAACTGATCCAGAATGCAGCAGCACATCTCGTTTTCAACCTTCCCAAGTTCTCCCACACCACCCCACTCCTCCGCTCCTTGCACTGGCTTCCTGTAGCTGCCTGCATCAAATTCAAAACACTGATGCTTGCCTACAAAGCTAAAAATGGCCCAGCACCCACTTACCTCTCTGCTCTAATCACACCACGCACTGCGCCGTGTTCCCTCCGGTCCTCCAGCACTGCTCGCCTCGTCCCACCATCTCTCAGGGATCGAGGGCGGCATTCATCCAAACTCTTTTCTGTTCTGGCACCTAGGTGGTGGAACGAACTTCCTCTAGATGTTCGTACAGCAGAGACTTTGACTATCTTTAAACGGCGACTCAAAACTTATCTATTTCTCCAGTACTTACAGGACTAACCCAGCCCCCCCCCAAAAAAAAAACCCTTCCCAGTTGTGTTAGACTAATCGCACTTAGTTATTGACCTAGTTAACCCAGTGTAAGTATCTATCCAGTAATGTAAACTTTAAAGCACTTTTTGTAAGTCGCTCTGGATAAGAGCGTCTGCCAAATGCCTAAATGTAAATGTAAATGTAAATAAAACTCTGGGTATGCATCAGAAAAAGTAGGTGTGCCACAGGTGTTGTCAGATTAATGTACAAAAACTATATAATAAAACTGTATAATATACACAGATCCCTTTCCTTTCAAAAGTTCTGGAAAAAGTCATGGCTGCACAGCCTCAGTCTCATCTAAAACAAAATGACTTGTTTGAGAAATTCCTGTCTGGTTTCCGCCCCTGCCACAGCGTGGAAACAGCTCTGGTTAGAGTCATGAATTACCTGCTAATGTCGGCTGATGCTGGCTCTCTATCACTCCTCATTCTGTTGGACCTAACCTCTGCCTTTGATACTGTTGATCACAACATTCTTCTTCACAGATTACGTCATACTGTAGGTCTCTCTGACTCTGTTTACAATTGGCTCTCATCTTATCTTGCTGGAAGAACAGCATGTTGCCCTGGGAGACGCTAAATCCGCTACACACAGTATTACCTATGGTGTTCCTCAGGGCACAGTGCTCGGCCCCATGTTGTTTATATTGTATATGCTTCCTCTGGGCTGTGTCATCAGCCGGCACAAAAATTTATTTCATTGCTATGCTGATAATACTCAGCTTTACCTCAGGATAAAGTCAACCTCCTCATCTACTCCACCATCATCCACTTTGAACATCTGTTTGGAGGAGGTAAAGTCATGGATGAATCAGAATTCCCTGTGGCTGAACAGCTCTAAGACTGAAGCCATTTTAGTAGGACATCTAACATCACTAGCATCACCTTTTCATACAAACATCTGTGTAAGACATTTTTCTTTCACCTCATGAACATTGCTAAACTGCGTGCTGTTGTTGTTTGCAATCAGAGTATTTTATGAATGAAATGTAACTGCTGTTTTTGGTACACGCTTTCACATTGCACTTTTTATCTTGCTGCCGATACGAGCAGCTTTGTTTCAGTCATAATACTCATCTATCATAAATAGGGGCGACTTTTGCAAAGCAAACAAAATGTAAAATCAGCGCGAGATGTGAGCAGCTTTATTCCAGCCGTTTGTGGCCAAATAATTATTCAATGCTGGACACAAACAGGAAAAAAAAGGATGATGATTATGATTATTATGATTATTATTCTCATGCTTTTTTGATGTTTTGTTGAATGATTATTTGAAACTGAAGCGCTTCGTGTGGATTCATGCCACGAGTCATTTTATCATACAAAGATTATTACGTTGTGCTCGGACCACTGAGCTTCTGCAGATTCCAAAATTGACATTTTACCGTTTTTTCATCGCTGGAATGGAAGAGATGGAAAGTTTCCTCATCATAACATGCCTTGTTGTTTTTAATCGCTCGATACACAACCCGTGATTTTTATGCTATTTTACAAATGGAATAATTTTATTTGGTTTATTTATTTATTTATTTTTCAAATAAAATTCTGAAAATTCAGAACTCCTTCTTCCTGTAGCTTCCTGTTTTTTGTATTGTTCCCGCGAAAGTTCCTCGTCTGTTTGGAACAGCGTTTTAGATTATATTTTGTTTAGTTTTTTATAATTATATATTTTTCCCGTTTTTACGCTTTAATACTACTGGACTTTATCCGATTTTTGCGCTTTTTGGGAGAACGCGCGTATCATCTGACCAACAACAAGCGAATCCATCACCAAATAATCACAACTCCGGCACAAAGGTACGTTATCATGTCTACCATTCAGCTCGCTCAGTGTGTGGAGTGCAGGATGTTTAGACATTCTTCCTCCGTCATTAGTGAGAATTTTATTTGTGATAGGTGTGTGTTAGTTAGCACCCTGACGGAGAAGATAGTAGCATTAGAGGAGCGCATCCAGACTTTAGAGAGGGTTAGAGAGCGCGAGAGCAGCGTTAATCCTGTAGCGGAAAGTCTGGGTGCCGCAGGCGGAGATAATCAGCCCCCGACTCCGGCAGTAGAGCCCTCACAGCGGGGTGAGTGGGTGACGACTCGGCGGCATACTCGTTCAGCCAAAGCTAACGCTAAGGGTAGCCCACCGGAGCACACCTCTTCTGCGCTTCACGTGTCCAACAGGTTCGCTCTCCTCAGTGATGCACCCGCTGAGAAACCTGAAAGAGCTCTGGTTATAGGAGACTCTATACTGAGACATGTGAAATTAGCCAGGCCTTTAGGGGCGCCAGCGGCAGTGGTCAGGTGTATCCCGGGAGCCAGAGCACCGGACATAGCAGGTAATCTTAGGGCTCTAGGTCAGCATAGGTTCTCTAAGATAGTGGTACGTGCTGGAGCTAACGATATACGCCTTCGTCAGTCAGAGGTTAGTAAGAGTAACTTTACAGAGGTGTTTAAAATAGCGAAGGCGATGTCCGAAGAAGTAGTTTGCTCTGGTCCCATCCCAATGAGACGTGGCGACATAGCTTACAGCAGGTTATGGTCGCTGAACCGCTGGATGTCCAGGTGGTGCTCCGAAAACAACGTGGGCTTCATAGACAATTGGAAGACCTTTGAGGGCAAAACTGGCCCGTTAGGGCGGGACGGTGTCCATCCCACTCGGGAAGGTGCTGCTCTCATTTCTTGCAGTATAGCACATAGTCTCAGAAGAGGCCTAGTTAATCGGTGACAATCCAGAGCCCAGGCCAGGGAGCAGACAGACAGGCTAAACCAACCGTCTGCTAGCTGCAGAGAGTCGTCACTCAGGGTTCATCATATTGAGACTGTGTCTGTTCCCCGAGCTAAACATAAACATAAATTTAGAAAGACTAAGAAAGTCTGTTTTAGTAATTTAATTAACATAGATACCACAAACTCAGATCACACTGAATGCGCAGCCGGCAACTCTGATCTGAAGCTAGGACTGTTAAATATTAGATCTCTCGCATCTAAAGCAGTTATTGTTAATGAAATTATCACAGATCAGGAGTTTGATATATTATGTTTAACAGAAACCTGGATTAAACAGGACGAGTATGTAGCTCTAAATGCAGCTAGCCCTCCTGGATACAGCTACATACACCAGCCTCGGCTAACTGGTAGAGGAGGAGGAGTCGCAGTTATTTATAACCATAATCTGTCTCTCGTACAAAAACACAGTTTTAAATCTAATGCATTTGAAGTTCTCTATAGTAACATAAAGTCAGCTCAGTCGATCCGCTACTCATCATTTACAGACCCCCAGGGCCGTACTCGGAGTTTCTCTGCGAATTTGCAGATTTCCTCTCAAACCTTGTTGTTTCTGTAGACAAAGCGTTAATTGCTGGAGACTTTAATATTCATTTTGAGAATCCAGAAGACCCTCTGAGAACAGCATTTATGTCCTTACTGGACTCAGTAGGAGTAAATCAGTGTGTAGTAGGACCCACTCATAAAGCAGGTCACACTTTAGATTTAATATTATCCTTCGGATTAAGTATAGGAAATATAACCACAATTCCACAGTCTGAAGTTATCTCAGATCACTACCTTGTCTCGATTAAAGCGTGTTATAGTAATAATGTATGCAGGACAGCACCGCGCTTCCACCTTAAACGTACATTTACATCAAATACCGCACAGAGCTTTATCAATAATCTTCCAGAATTATCAACTTTGATTGGATCGCCATCTGACTTCACAGAACTCGAACAGGCGAATGAATATCTAGAGTCAGCACTTCGTTATAGCTTAGATAATGTAGCTCCAGTTAAAAGGAAAATGATTAGAGATAAGAAACTCGCTCCTTGGTATAATGACCACACCCGTGCTTTAAAACAAACCGCTCGAAAATTCGAACGTAAATGGCGCCAAACTAAATTGATAGTATTCAAAATAGCTTGGAAGGAGAGCATCCTGAACTATAAAAAAGCTCTCAGTGATGCTAGATCAACGTATCTCTCCACTCTTATAGAAAATAACAAAAACAACCCGAGATTTTTATTTAATACCGTAGCTAACTTAACTAAAAACAAGACCACTGCAGAAATCTCCACAACAACATCATGCAGTAGTGAGGATTTCATGAACTTTTTCAATAATAAAATCATAAATATTAGGCAAAAAATTCAGGCTTTGAAACCAGACAATTTAAATAATTCAGATGATCTAACCACATCACATCAGAACTTAGAACACTTTACTCCCCTTGAAGCGAGGGAACTAATTTCACTCATCTCTTCTTCAAAATCGTCAACCTGTATATTAGATCCTATACCGACACATTTTCTCAAACAGATAGTACCAGCAATAATAGAACCCCTGTTGAAAGTAATTAACTGTTCACTCAGTAGTGGGTATGTCCCCAAATCCTTTAAATTAGCCGTTATTAAACCGCTAATCAAGAAACCTGACCTTGACCCCTGTCTGCTTTCTAATTACAGGCCGATATCAAACCTTCCCTTTATCTCCAAGATTTTGGAAAAGGTAGTATCACAGCAGCTATGTTCACATCTACACAGAAATAGCATAAATGAACTGTATCAATCAGGATTTAGGCCTCATCACAGCACAGAGACAGCACTTGTTAAAGTAGTAAACGACCTCCTATGGGCCTCTGATCAGGGTTGCGTCACTATACTTGTGTTACTGGACCTCAGTGCAGCTTTTGACACCATTGATCATAGTATTCTCCTTCACAGATTAGAAAAGGTAATAGGAATTAAGGGAACTGCCCTCTTGTGGCTCAGATCCTATTTGACTGATCGTTATCAGTTTGTAGATTTAGATGGTGACCATTCCTCATGTTCTCAAGTGGAGTTTGGTGTTCCACAGGGCTCAGTTTTAGGCCCACTGCTTTTTTCCCTTTACATGCTTCCT
This sequence comes from Clarias fuscus, assembly GCA_030347435.1. Classification (NCBI taxonomy): domain Eukaryota; kingdom Metazoa; phylum Chordata; class Actinopteri; order Siluriformes; family Clariidae; genus Clarias; species Clarias fuscus. The sequence goes on along the minus strand of CM059227.1, from coordinate 418,352 downwards.
CTGGGCAACATAATTCGTAAACATGGTATTAGTTTTCATTGTTATGCTGATGACACACAATTATATGTCTCAGCAAAACCAGATGAGAAAAACCAGTTTGCTAAAATCGAGCAGTGTGTGCAGGATATACGAGATTGGATGTTAATTAATTTTCTTCTGCTTAATCCTGATAAGACAGAAGTTCTGGTCATAGGACCACAAGTAGCTAGAAGTAAGCTTTCTGATCACACTGTAACTTTAGATGGCCTTTCTGTTCCATCAAGTGCAACAGTAAAAGACCTCGGTGTGATTATAGATTCCAGCCTTTCGTTTGAAGCTCATGTAGATAATATCACCAGGATAGCTTTCGTTCACCTTAGAAATATTGCCAAGATAAGAAACATATTGTCACTAAATGATGCAGAAAAACTAGTTCATGCTTTTATCACGTCTAGGTTGGACTATTGTAACGCCTTACTGTCTGGTTGTTCAATTAGGTGTATAAACAAGCTTCAGTTAGTACAGAATGCAGCAGCGAGAGTCCTCACTAAAACCAGAAGATACGAGCACATCACCCCTATCTTATCTACACTGCATTGGCTCCCTGTGAAATTTCGCATCGATTTTAAGATACTACTTTTGACATTTAAAGCAGTAAATGGTCTCGCGCCGCAGTATCTGAGTGAACTGTTAGTGTCTTACGATCCGCCACGCCTACTTCGATCAAAGAATGCAGGCTGCCTGTCAGTACCACGTATTATTAAAACTACAGCAGGGGGCGGAGCTTTTTCTTACAAAGCCCCGAAGTTATGGAATAGTCTTCCTATTAATGTTTGGGACTCAGACACAGTCTCAGTGTTTAAGTCTAGGCTAAAAACCTATTTATTTAGCCAAGCATTTTTGTAAATAGATTAACCTTAGGTAAAGGAGCAGATCTGGGGGACTCATAGACGTAGAGTATTCTGGTGAACTGGTATGTTTAGATGCTGTCCTCCCCACTCTCATTGTTCACTCAGGTTTGTTGACGGTGAGGTGATTGGTTGCTTTACATCTCAGTTCCCCCTCATGTCTGTGTTTCCTTCTGGCTCTCCCTTTTAGTTATGCTGTTATAGTTAGTCCTGCCGGAGTCTCTGCTTGCACTTTGCACTAAATATACATTCACCTATACATGTTGACTGTGACCATACCTAACTGCCATCTCTCCTTATTTTCTGTTCTCTCCTTTTCTGCTCTCTTCTCTCTCTCTCTCCCCCTCTTCTTTCCCTCTCTCTGTCTCTCTGTCGAGCTATACATGTTTCGCTCCTGAGTTGCCAGTGATCCAGACCCCTCTGCCCTCTGGACCCGTCTAACCCGTCCTGGAGTCCTGCTTCTGGTTGGAGATCTCGTCGCATGGATGCCCCGTGTGGTCTGCCTGGATTCGTGTGGTGGCTGGTGATGGTTTCCATGAAGACTCTCCTGTCATCGAGTGATGCTCTGGGGACCTGTGACTTCAGTTGTTCGATAACTCAGGACCGGAATCCCCTACAGTCTGCCTGAGCCTCCAGGAACAAACTGGACTCATTTTTAATTTTAAAACATCTCCTGTTATACTGAACTTCCAGTCTTACACATTATTATGCTGATCAATTCCTGCTATCCGTTATCACCCAGATGAGGATGGGTTCCCTGTTGAGTCTGGTTCCTCTCAAGGTTTCTTCCTATTACCATCTCAGGGAGTTTTTCCTTGCCACCGTCGCCCTCGGCTTGCTCATCGGGGACAATCTTGTCATTTTGATTCATACACATTGCATAAAAACTTACTTCTTTTTATTGTGTAAAGCTGCTTTGCGACAATGTCAATTGTTAAAAGCGCTATATAAATAAAATTGACTTGAATTGACTTGAACTCCGTGTGGTAACAGCCTGCGGATCTGTCCGTTCTGAACAGTTTATGCGCGGCTCTGCCCCTTGCGTGACCCACGTCATTAGAAAAGTAGATTAGGAAAAACCCAAAATAAAATTCCTTTGCTGTTTTAACAATTACAGAGACATCCTGGCCAGCAGCATTTTTCCGAAATTCTTCCCGCGGTGAGGCTGCGTTGGGCGAGGTACATGAGGCGTGTACATGGGCGTTGCCAAATCTCTGAAAACGTCAGGGCATATGATGGCATATCCTTAATAACCGATGGAGCTTTTGAGCTGCACACATACATTCTCACCTAAACAACTCTTAAAACTACACTTTGTGACAAAATAACAGTAATATTTTGAACATTTTGCAGGCCGTTTGTAGAAACCAGTGAACAAAGAATAAAACAGTTGTTGGGTCAAAATAACCCAACCAGGTGTTTACAGAAACAAACCAGCATTTTTCAAGTCAAGTAGGCTTTTATTTTCATTCCAACCATATACAGTTAGTACACAGTGAAACGAAACAACGTTCCTCCAGGACCAGGGTGCTACATACATGCAACAACAAATTTACAACATACATTTTTTCATTTTAAAGTTAATCTAAAAGAACTATCAAATTTCTATACAAAAATACACAATAGACAAAGTGCACGTGCAAATGTGCAACCAAAGACGTACATGATAGACACAACAATGTAACACAGAACAGTACTTTCTTTGATGAAGTATGAATTGAGGTAGTGGGAAGAGCAGCAGTAAACAGTTTATATTTTTGACAAGAGTATCGTGTGCAAATAGCAGTCAAATAAATATTGTGCAAAAAATTTCGAAGAGCAGCACAGGTAGGTAGGTATGAGCAGATTGAGATGGATGTACATCAGTGTGATTGTGCATGTGTGTTTATCAGTTCAGTCCAGATGTTATTTAGTTCGTCTGAGTGATTTGTGTGTGTGTGTGTGTGTGTGTGTGTGTGTGTGTGTGTGTGTGTGTGTGTGTGTGTGTGTTTATCAGTCCAGTCTCTTTGTGTTGAGGAGACGGATGGCTTGTGGGTAAAAACTGTTGCACAGTCTGGATGTGAGGCCCGAATGCTTCGGTACCTTTTTCCAGATGGCAGGACGGTGAAGAGTGAGTGTGAGGGGTGTGTTCGGTCAGCCACAATGCTGGTGGCTTTGCGGATTCAGCATGTGGTGTAGATGTCTTCGATAGAAGGGAGAGAGACCCCGATGATCTTCTCAGCTGTCCTCACTATCCGCTGTAGGGTCTTGCGGTCTGACATGGTACAATTCCAAAACCAGACAGTGATGCAGCTGCTCAGGATGCTCTCAGTAGTTCCTCTATAGAAGGTGGTGAGGATCGGTGGTGGAAGCTGTGTCTTTCTCAGCCTTCTCAGGAAGAAAAGACATTGTTGGGCTTTCTTATGCAGAGAGCTGGTGTTGAGGGACCAGGAGAGGTTCTCCTCCAGGTGGACGCCCAGGAATTTTGTGCTCTTGACGATCTCCACAGAAGAGCCGTTGATGCTGAGCGGAGAGTGATTGCTCCGAGTCCTCCTGAAGTCAACAACCATCTCTTTTGTCTTTTCGACGTTCAGAGCCAGGTTGTTGTCTTTACACCAGTCCGTTAGCCTCTGCACTTCCTCTCTGTACGCTGACTCGTCGTTCTTGCTGATGAGACTCACCACGGTCGAGAGAGATGTTGAATATGTCGGTGAGAGCATCTGCCAGCTGTTCTGCACATTCTCTGAGCGCTCTGCCTGGGATGTTGTCTGGTCCAGCAGCTTTACGTGGGTTGACTCTGCGTAGAGTTTTCCTCACATCAGCCGTGGTGAGACACAGCACCTGGACGTTCGGCGGAGGGGTGGTCTTCCTCGCCGTCACATCGTTCTGCATGTTGAACCGTGCGTAGAAGTTGTTCAGCGCATCTGGAAGGGAGAGCGTCACTGTCACAGGTAGGTGATGAAGTCCTGTAGTTAGTGATGGCTTGTATACCCTCCCACATGCGCCGTGTGTCACCGCTGTCCCTGAAGTGATTGTCACAGTAGGGACAGTGTTCTTTTCTTGATATGCTTCATTTTTCCATCTGTGAACATAGAGCTGATGTGCCTTGGCAAAAAGTTCAATTTTTGTCTCATCTGTCCATAGGACATTCTCCCAGAAGCTTTGTGGCTTGTCAATATGTAGTTTGGCATATTCCAGTCTGGCTTTTTTATGATTTGTTTTCAACAATGGTGTCCTCCTTGGTCGTCTCCCATGTAGTCCACTTTGGCTCAAACAACAACGGATGGTGCGATCTGACACTGATGTTCCTTGAGCATGAAGTTCACCTTGGATCTCTTTAGAAGTCTTTCTGGGCTCTTTTGTTACCATTCGGATTATCCGTCTCTTTGATTCGTCATCGATTTTCCTCCTGTGGCCACGTCCAGGGAGGTTGGCTACAGTCCCATGGATCTTACATTTTTGAATAATATGTGCAACTGTAGTCACAGGAACATGAGTTTATTTTTATAATTCTGTTGAAACATGGTTGAAAAGCAATGTCTGACTTTCATTGGTTAACATTCATAGAATTCTTATTTATTATTACTTTTGTCAGATTAAAGTATTTATTATTTATGTGACCATTGTGAGTTTTTCTTTCATTGACCGAAGGTTACCACGAATTTTGTCCACGTGTGTATTTTTCCAATTATTTCTATATTTAAAGTTTGATGTCTTTAAATATAACATTAAAAAAAAAACAATAAACTGATACAAATAGAGGCTATATAACAGTTTACTCTCTGTGCAAATAAAATTGTTAGCTAGTGAACTTGTCTGTCTAAACAAATTTTTATCTTTTATAAAACTCATTATTGTACAGTAAATGTCAATAGATGTTTGTTGTATAAAATACTCTGATGTGGAAATTACCATCACTAGTATTTCTTTGATATACTGACATATGACTTTTTTTATGACTTAAGCTCAAATCATATTTAAAAACTCGAATGAAAATGTCACTTTGCGCCACCTGGCGGTCGTTTCATGAAGTACAAGAAATGAGACTGTTTTATTTTGGCTGTTGCCGTTTTGCTACGACAGAGAGCGTGGCGGTAATAGACATTCCCCTTGATTAACTACTGTACAATATGTCCTTCCTTATGCTTGGCCACCAGTAATTGCTCGGAAGCAGACGATATGTTCGTCGAGTGCCTGTGTCTGACGGATTGACAGTAGCTCCTCCCCAACCGCTGTCTTAAACAATCCAAAAAAATGGGTAGAAAAAAAATCTCTGCCTTGGTTCCAGACTGTTAGTGTAATAAACGGTTGTTAGAACATCTGTAATATGGAGTGATACATATGATACATATAGTTAAATACCCAAGTGTTATTATGCTCTATATCACCACTAGAGGTAAATCTCTTGTTTATTCAGATTACTCTGTCAGAACTAACTGTTGTATAATAATAATAATAATAATAATAATAATAATTTGGTACGATATCAGTTTGGTAATATCATTAACATTTGATAACACAGCACGTATACTTCACTTGACCTTGAATTTTTTTATACCTTACATATGTTGGCTACATCTGGAATATCAAAGTTATCATTAGTTACATTTGTTACATGATTGTTTTTGATTTCACTGTAGTCATTTTGTCTCAAGTCATTACAAAGGAAAATATAACAGCATTGTGTAGCAGACTGCAATAAACCACATGAGTAACTGTAACAGTGTGATTTGTTTTGTACTTTAGTGTGAAATCACATATCCTTTAGGTGATTGATGTCTGAAAGTGTCGCAACTGTGAAAACCCGGAGGGTGGGAACTCACACACCAGATGATTTTAAAGGGGAAAAATTAAATGGTGTAATCAAAGCTTCTTTTTTCTTCACTACACTCTCAAACATTGAAGGTAAGCTCTTCACAGTGTCATGCTTTTGGAGCAGTTTGGCTTTTATGTGGATTTGTTTTCAATATACTTATAAGTACATTTTAATCATTTGTACTTATTGAATATTATAAGGAGTATTGTAGTTACTCTCTTCCATGCAGTCGCTGCCTGGGCATTTCTGAACTCACACAAATATTATGTTAAACATGATGTTCACATGACTTTTTAAATCATTTTCTTTACTGCAGAATAAAGATGAGGATTCTGTTCCTGACTCTGGTTCTTGCTTCGATGCTGATGAGCAGTGAGTGTAGACTGGGTTTGACATCAAATGAACATTACATATTATACATGCATATTTTTTATAAAAGTTATCTGTAATGAACAAGTAGAAGACGAGTACTTGTAAGTCTATACGTTTATCAAATCAGTTTTTTTATTGTCCTGTTTGAAACTATTTGAAATTATATCGTAATTGATGTAGCCTAACAACATCTCAACGTACTGTAGTTTAATGTAAGTGAACAGTATACTACCATATTTTATTGCATGCATAATATTGTTCTCATAACGAGAGAAGATATGTGTATACATTCATTGCTATATAAAACCGATCATAGAAACGTCACCACCATCACATATTTGTTGCTTTCCTCATTTTACCCACAACTAAATCCACATCAGGGTTCAAATACACAGACATCAAAGGGGGCTTGAGCACCTGCTCTTTTTCCTCATTAAGAGTTCTTTTGTTTAAATAAATGAGCGTGTGGATTTGTTTCTGTTTGCGCACAGTTTTCCTGTAAAACAAAGAAAAAATCTATAATATCAGGTCGGGAAATGTTGAGACTCTGTCGAGTTGCCTTTCTCCCCTCTGCGTCTCCGCGCAGCGCAGCAGCGTAACACACGTTGATCGGCACGACACGGACAGACAGAGAGCCGCAGAAGTGAATCTCTCCGATATTCCAGTTTTATTTGTCTCATTGTGAAGGTGAGTGCTGATGAATAAAAGGCAAAAGGCAAATATAGATCATTTGTCTTGCTAACATTCATGACTCATGAGCTACCATGTAATAATTTAATAGGTTCAGCTGAGGCAGTACATCATGGGCACACAAGTCTAACGTAACGACAGCTGAATACAGTAAACTCAATAACGTCATCGGAATCGCCGCGCTGATATGCAAATCAGGAGTTAGGGGGTAATTATATATATAAAGCATATCACCTTTCATAACATTTTGTTAGGAAAATAAATAAAATAAATATATGATATATAATAATATGTCCCTGATGTAGACTCACACTGACACAGAGACAGGTGTCTCTATTCAGATTACAGAATGACGTCCACAAATGTAATTCTTAATCTATGAAGCATGTATAAGATTAGTGTGCATATTAGTCACAGAGGTTTGAGTTCTTCATGCTGACTTTAAATATGAGGAAAGAAATCAGTAATGAGGCCGACATAACGTCATGAACACAGTTGTGTGTCTTAGTGTGTGATGATATACAGGAATTAATAGATTGAGGAGGAAATGAATTTATTAAAATGACATTCTGATAAGAGTTACTCGTTTGTAGTAAGTTGATTATTTGTTTTTTTTTTTACAGGTTCTGCTCTGCAATGTAACAATTGTTACCCACATCCGGGAAAAAAATGCAAACCGGTTCCTGAAACCTGCAATAAGGGTGAAATGTGTACCAGCTACGACACATCGACTATATGTACGTTTCACACACACACACACACACACACACACACACACACACACACACACACACACACACACACACACACACACACACACACACACACACACACACACACGCCTGCTCTAAATTAAAGCATGCTAATTACATCACGATCTTCATAAGGACTTGCACTGACTGCGAAATGTCTTTTATGTCTTTAGTCCAAGAACGAGTTCACAGGAAGCGGTGTGTCTCTGCGGAAGAGTGCAAACGTCTAAAGCTACATGCTAACTCCAACGTCCAGTGCTGTAACACAAATCTCTGCAATTAGTGTCGAGCTGGACCACGACACACACGATCTAAAAGATGATCTCAGATTCCTGTTAGATAGTTTTGTTCCTGTTGTTTTTAAAGTCATAATTTCAGCGACAGTAATAGTTTATTTAGTTTATTTAGTTTATTCTCTCTGGGCATCTTTAAGTCAAATTCTGTATTAATAAAGTCTTTCCCGTGTAGACACGTGTAGTCATTAAGCTTCTGTTAGTGCAGTTTATGCTGAAACACTTCACACATTTATATATTTCACGTTTAATGTTGTGACGCCAATGAAAACACAGTCGGCTTCTAATAATCAGTCTGTCGCTGTCATCAGTGGAAACTCCGGTTAGTGAACGTAATTTGCAGTGAAGCAGAAACAAATACATTTTATTAATGAAAATGTAAATATTTTATATGTTTTTTCATGATCTTTCATATATTTCTCATATTTCACATTTCTAACAACTTAAACTATTAGGAGGAGAAACTGAAGTTTTTTTTTTTTTTTTTTTAAACTGAATTTGTAAAGTTAACCTGCTCGCTAGAACTCCTAATAATTTGGCACGACATCAGTTTGATCATGTCATTTACACTGGACAGACAGCATGTGTTCTTCACGTGACCTTGAATTTGAGTGTTTCAGATGTGTTTCATTTGGAGTTTCATAGCAGTGAATCTTTGCCCTCTTGAGACTCGAGTCAGTAGAAAAACAGAACGTTTGTATAAATGGAAGTTTTTCACCGCAGTGAAAGTTTATGAAATCAGTGTTTACATTATCCTGTGTGAAACTGTGTGCAACATCTCAACATACTTTAAAGTAAGTGAATAGTCTACTAGCATGTTTTATTACATGCACGATATTGTGCCTGTTTCCGCTCTTCTGCTTTCTTCCTTCTTTTATAAACTCGGTGACTTTTTTATTCATTGCAATATGAAACCAATCATGCGAATGTCACCACCATCACATATTTATTTTTGCCCAACTCACCCAAACCTAAATCCCTATCAGAGTTCAAGCAGCTCTTACCAAACTGTCCAGTACAGTATGTGTAATGTACATCAACACAGATACACAGAGTCTGTATTCAGATTATAGAATAAATGGCAAAAGTAAAAAAAAGGAAAAAGTAATAATAATCTATAAAGCGTGTAAAATTAATTGTGCATATTAATCACAGAGGTTTGAGTTGTTAATGCTGTTCTTAAATATGAGGGAAGAAATAATACCAATCAGTAATGACGTCTACAGTGTTGTTCGTCCTAGTGTGTGATGATCTCCAGCATCCTGAACTGTTGTTGTTAATATTCAGTGAAGAGAAAAAAGTGAATATAATATAATTTCATTTAATAAATTAATGGATTAATACGCCTTTTGATTCGGAGCTTTAATGGACAACATGGCGGCACACAGTCCACTCGTCTTTATCCAGAGAGATCAGAGGGATACAGTGGCAGCGTCATGAAAGGAGCTAAGACAGGAGAAATGTCCTTAAACTCTGACGTTACACTCGTGATGTTGTTACTCTGGACTCTGAATAAAGCTCCTCACACTGATTTTATAATGTGGCAGGAGCACAAGATTCATTAATCCACCCTTAATTTAATAAAAGGATCCGTGTAATGTGATTCACCACCGTGTTGAATCTGGCGGCCCTGCAGCGTCACACACCTGCACAAGGGGATGCTGCGTCTGTAGGGAGCCTTCGGAGTGAGAGAGGAGAGAAATACATTTGGCACAGGTCCATCATGACACACACACACACACACACACACACACACACACACAAACCTTATCGCACAAATTAATTAATTAATTAATTAATTAACGGCAAAATAACAGCCGTAGATGTTTGTTGAAAGTTTATTATTTGCTTTTTGTCTCCACTCTCTTACAGGTTCTGCTCTGCAATGCAACAATTGTTTCCCAGTTTTGGGAGAAAAATGTAACCCGGTTCCTGAAACCTGCAAAAAGGCTTATATCTGTACCAGCTACGATATAATGGCTTCATGTACGTTTCCTCTTATGTTCATCAGGGCGGCTCTCAGACTGTAAATATAAAGTCTTGCACTGACTGTTGAATGTCTTTTATGTTCTCAGTCCAGCGAGTTAACAGGAAGCACTGTTCTACTGTCCAAGAGTGCAAAGCTCTAAAGATAACCTCTTTCTTCAAAACCCAGTGCTGTGACACAGATTTCTGCAATTAGGTCGAGCTCGACACACATGATCTAAAAGATGATCTTCTCACGATAAATGTTGCATATTTTTGTTGCTGTTGCTTTTAAGATCATAATAAACTTGTTTCAACATGACATACACGTGTAGTTATTATTCTTCTGTATGTAACACTGTGAAAACAACAGTGATGCAGGAACAAATGAACTTTGTTAATAAAAACTTAAAGTGGTTAGCGCTGTCGCCTTGCACGTCCAGGGTCCGGGATCAGTTCCCGTCGTGTGTGTGTGTGTGTGTGTGTGTGTGTGTGTGTGTGTGTGTGTGTGTGTGTGTGTGTGTGTGTGTGGAGTTTGCATGTTCTCCCCGTGCTTGGTGGGTTTCCTCCGGGTTCTCTGATGTCCTCCCACAGTCTAAAGACATGTAGATTAGGCTAATTGTCGTTCCCCCAAAATGCCCATTGTGTGTGTGTGAGCTGTGTGATGGATTGGCGTCCTGTCCAGGGTGTACTGTACCCCACCTCGTGCTCTAAGTCTCCCAGCCGACCCTGAATACAGGATAAAGCGGAACAGACAGTGAGTGAGAGTGAGAGTGAATGTATATTTTCATTATCATTTCTAACATCTTAAACTATAACTGAAAGTTTGGACAAAGTCCTTCTTACTTCATTACCGATTGTACAAAGTAAAGTCACCCTGCTCACTAGAACGGTAATAATTTGGCATGATGTCAGTTTGATAATGTCATTCACACTTGATAACACAGTATGTGTTCTTCACTTGACCTTGAATTTTACTGTCTCATGTGGAGTAGAAACAAAAATGTCCAGATAATATCACAAAAGGTTTTTTCCATCAGTCATCAGACATACAGGGTCTTTTGAAGTGGTAGTCACTGTTCCCTTTGTTAGTTAGTTTTATATCTTATCTTGGCTACGTTTGAAATATTAACATTATCATTAGTTACAGATGGTTTTGATTTCACTGTAGTCATTTAGTCTCTACATCATTACAAAAGGGAGCGATTCTTATGGAAAGGTAGAATATCACTGTGTATCAGACTGCAATGAACCACATGAGTAACATTAACAGTGTGATTTGTTTTGTACTTTACTGTGAAATCATGTGTCCTTTAGTTGATTGAAGTCTGTAGTGACTGTGAAAACCAGGAGGAACTCACACACCAGATGAATTTAAAGGAGAAACGATAAAGTAGAGGGATCAGAACTGATAGACAGGTGAAGCTCAGAGATTACTTTCTCCTGTACTACACTCTCAAACACTGGGGTAAGTTCTTGGACTTTGATTTTTAGTTGTATGTTTGTTTTCTATATTAAACCTTTTCTTCATGCTGCAGAATAAAGATGAAGATTCTGTTCCTGACTCTGCTTCTTGCTGTGATGCTGATGAGCGGTGAGTGTAGACGGGTTTCAGGTCAAATGAAAATGACATTTTCTACATGCACATTTCCAATAAACGTTTCCTGTAATGAACAATCAGAAGACGAGACAGACTCCAATCAGTTCTGTTTATTTGGGACACATCATGAGTAATGTAAAGTAAAAGCACTCAGATGATTCCTTCAGCACTGTCACCTCTCACTTGTACATAAAGATTTTAGATCACACTGTAACTTTAGATGGCCTTTCTGTTCCATCAAGTGCAACAGTAAAAGACCTCGGTGTGATTATAGATTCCAGCCTTTCGTTTGAAGCTCATGTAGATAATATCACCAGGATAGCTTTCTTTCACCTTAGAAATATTGCCAAGATAAGAAACATATTGTCACTAAATGATGCAGAAAAACTAGTTCATGCTTTTATCACCTCTAGGTTGGACTATTGTAACGCCTTACTGTCTGGTTGTTCAACTAGGTGTATAAACAAGCTTCAGTTAGTACAGAATGCAGCAGCGAGAGTCCTCACTAAAACCAGAAGATACGAGCACATCACCCCTATCTTATCTACACTGCATTGGCTCCCTGTGAAATTTCGCATCGATTTTAAGATACTACTTTTGACATTTAAAGCACTAAATGGTCTCGCGCCACAGTATCTGAGTGAACTGTTAGTGTCTTACGATCCGCCACGCCTACTTCCATCAAAGAATGCAGGCTGCCTGTCAGTACCACGTATTATTAAAACTACAGCAGGGGGCGGAGCTTTTTCTTACAAAGCCCCAAAGTTATGGAATAGTCTTCCTATTAATGTTCGGGACTCAGACACAGTCTCAGTGTTTAAGTCTAGGCTAAAAACCTATTTATTTAGCGCAGCATGTTTGTAAATAGATGAACCTTAGGTAAAGGAGCAGATCTGGGGGACTCATGGACGTAGAGTATTCTGGTGAACTGGTATGTTTAGATGCTGTCCTCCCCACTCTCATTGTTCACTCAGGTTTGTTGACGGTGAGGTGATATATCACTGTGTAGCAGACTGAAAAATCAACAAGTATTTGTAACAGTATGACCTGTTTTGTACATGAGGTTGAAATCACGTATGCTGTAGTTGGTTGGCGTATGAAAACAGGAGGTTGCGAACTCGCACATCAGATGGATTTAAAGAAGGAAAGATAAAGTAGTGAGGTTAGAACTGATCCACAGGTGACTGCTTTTTCTTCACTACACTCACAAACTCTATCAGAGATCTTAGATTTGTTTACACTATTTTCTACTAAAATTTAGTTTTAAACACTTTTTTAAATCATAATGTTTTTAAATCCCTCTTTATGCTACAGAGTGAAGATTTTGTTCCTGGCTCTGGTTTTTGCCTCAGTGCCGATGAGCGGTGTGTGTATGGGTGAATGGGTCATGGTCAGGTCAAATTAAAAGAAAATGTTTTGGAAAACACTTATATGTAATGTACAGGCAGATAATACGACCGACTATGAAATCAGTTTTAATTATATGAGGACTCATAGCAATGTGAAATTAAAGCACACAAAATGTTTCTACAGCACCATGACCTCAGACATAATCCACAATCTGTACAGTATGTGTGTGTAAAATATATAGAGAAGTTTAATCTATTCACACAGACGATGAATATGAGAAAAGAAGGAATATGATGCCTGTCCTCCTGGACCGGTGATGATATGGAATGAAGTGAAATCAGAGAATAATAAGGTCAAATTAAAAAAAAGAACATTAGGCTGATTTAATAAATGAATGAATACATAATTAAAAAAAAAACTCTGTTTAGTAGTGTTTGCAGATTAATTTGGCTTTTGTTCTGTTACAGTTTCTGCTCTGAAATGTGTCCGTTGTTTCCCACCTGATGATTATCTGTGTCTGTACAGTCCTGAAAACTGCGACGAGAAAAATGCCTGCATCTCTTTAGTACTGGATCCTAAGCCTGGTCTGTCTCCTTTTAGGTTTATTTATATTAATGTGTAATTATAATATATTAATATGTAGTTTATATACACTACACTTCCAAGACTATTAATATATAACATTTATATCACTGCAGAGCGTCAATAATGCAATATGTATATGAAATTATTCAACCCCCATTGAAAATTTTTTTTGGCCAAAATGACTGTTTGTATACGTAGCTGTTTAAAACTACAGCTGTTTTGTTGTAAATCAATGAACCAATTTAAATAGCTCAACACAACTAATATAACAAATGGTTATTATATATGCATACATGAACATAGGGACTTGCACTAACTGCTAAATATGTATTTTCCCTCCTTAGTTCTAAAGGCAGCTCCAGTGAAGCAGTGCATCCCCATGGCACACTGTCTTAACCTGAAGCGAAATCCTTCTTTGAAAGTCAAGTGCTGTCAGACAGACTTTTGCAATTTATATACCACTTGACTACAACCATACATGAATTAATGAATTCATAATAAAGATTTTTTTAGCATCCATGTAAGTTTTGAAATTATTTTACAAGTAAGTTACTATGCAGTAGAGCAGGAACACAAACGCCCCATAATATATTTGAAAACTGTACAGAAGAATAGACTTTATCATAAGGTATGCAGAAAGGCAAAGTCTGATGCATTAATATGCCCTGGCCTCATCCCAATTCAACATTGCGACATAGCTGGTATCAAACAAACAGGTTAATCTGATCTCTCCACTTAATATAATCCGATTTAACAGATTTGACAGTTTGTAGATGTAAATGATGATTAGATGTAAATGAGTGATAAGTGTACTAAAGCGACGTTTGTGTTCCTGACTGTGTGACCACTACCAACTCCACCACCATCATCAAGTTCTCTGACCACAATGAGACAGACTACCTTGAGATGATTAGAAATCCGGAGAACTGGTTTGATTCCTGTGTCGGATCTGTGTGCATGGAGTTTTCATGTTTTTCATGTTTCATGCTCCTGTGCTTGGTGTGTTTCCTCCGGGTTCTCCAGTTTCCTCCCACACTCCAAACACATGCAGATTGGGCTCATAGTCATTTCCAAATTGCCCACAGATGGTCTTCTGGAGAAGGAAACGGCTTGTCAAGAAAACCCCATGTGCAGCATGAGATCACAAAGAGTCGACACAACGACACAAACAAATTAAAAGAAAGTTAGGGGAAAGTGTTTATTGCTTAATTACTGAACATAAAAGTGACAATACTGAGGTCAGGTTGATGTAGTGAATATCTGCGCAGCTGTGATGTGTTCATAGAAATGAGGGCATAGTTGAACAACGTCCTTTAATGTGCATGAATGATATACTACCATATTTTATTCCATGCAGAATATTGTTCTCATAAAGAGAAGAGATGTGTGTATGCCTTTATATTTTTGTTTGTTTTTCCTCTTCTTCTTTCTTTAATTTTTCCTAAACTGGGCACCCAAATGCTTAGATTTATTTATCCATTGTGATATAAAACCGATCATGGAAACATCACCATTTCACCCACACATAAATCCAGCACATCGGGGTTCAAGCAGCTCTTATCAGTCTGTACAGTATGAGACATGTACACTAATACTTACACTTACACAGAGACAGGTGTCTGAATTCAGATTATAGAATTACTTAAAAAAAGTGAATACTAATTTATAAAACATGTCAATAATAATACCAATCAGTAATGACGTCCACATAACGTTATGAACATAGTTGTGCGTCCTACTGTGTGATGATCTCCAGAGAGGAGTGAATATAATACATCAGACCAGAAGTTAATTTAATGAATTAATGGATTGATAAGTGAATTAATTAATGAAAAATACAAAACTAAATTTGACTAGAAGTACATGTTTGTAGAAAGTTTAATATTTGTTGTTTGTCTCCACTCTCTTACAGGTTCTGCTCTGCAATGCAACAATTGTTACCCACTTTGGGGACAAAAATGTAAGCTTGTTCCTGAAACCTGCAATAAGGATCATGTCTGTACCAGCTACAAAACACTAGCCTTTTTTATGCACGTTTCCTCTCATGTTTATTTCTCACTGCAGCTATCAGACTGTTCATATAACTTAAGGCAAGACATTTTAAAATTCAAAATCACTTCAACATTTCTCTCTCTCTCTCTCTCTCTCTCACACACACACACACACACACACACACACACACACACACACACTTAGTTCACTGAAAAAGTAGTAGTTGACAGAATATCATAAATTTGCTAAATAAAACTTTGAATGTGCCCCACATTAGTCATTATTCTTCTAACACATCCTGAAGCACCATTCTGTGCACACTCCCACTAAAACACACACACACACACACACACACATACACACAGAGACCTCTCCTTCACACACACACACACACACACTCTGTCTCTCTCTCTCTCTCTCTCTGCTCAACACAGATACACTGCTCTGTTGCGATTTGAGGTAAAGTGCAGATTAATTTGTTTTATTTTTACTTCATCACAGTGATGTCGCTAGTCTGCGATCACTCAAGTGTCATTAGAGAGATTTCTTGTTTATTTTCCCGATGAAACAGTGTTTCAAATCAAATTCAAATTCAAATTCAAATTTTATTTGTCACATACACAATCCTACACAGTACGATATGCAGTGAAATGCTTAGGCAACTGCCCTGACCTAAGAGAATAAAATAAAATTAAATAAAATATAAAATATAGAATATAAAATGTAAAATGTAAGAATATAAAAATATAAAATGTAAGTAGGTAAAAAAATTGAAATTGCACAAGTGGAAATAAAAATATTGAATATGCAGATATACAGTAAAGTGACATTTTAAATGATAAAGTGGCTTATGTGCATATTTAAGTGACGTGTGCATACTACCCATGAGTGGGCAGGTGTGCAGTGAGGACAAGTGTGCAAATGTCCTGAATGTCCAGAGTGTCCAGAGTGAGTGCAGAAGCATGTGTGGGTGTGCAAAATGGATCAGTACTGTGTGTTGTACTGATTAAGAGACCGTATCGCCTGCGGGAAGAAGCTCCTCCTCAGTCTCTCTGTGTTGGCCTTCAGGGAGCGGAATCGCTTTCCTGACCTCAACAGAGAGAACAGTCCATTGCTGGGGTGACTGAGGTCCTTCATGATCTTCCTGGCCTTGGTCCAGCACCGCTTGCTGTAGATCGAGTGCAGGTCAGGGAGCTCGGTGTGGATGATGCGCTCAGCTGATCGCACCACCCTCTGAAGAGTTCGTCTGTCCTGCATGGTGCTGTTCCCGAACCAGGACGTGATGTTTCCCGTCAGGATGCTCTCTATGGTGCAGGAGTAGAAGTTCCTAAGCACCTTGGAGGGCAGTCTGAAGTCTCTCAGGCGTCTGAGGTGGTAGAGACGCTGTCGGGCCTTTTTCACCACGGTGTTGATGTGACAGGACCAAGACAGGTCCTGCGTGATGTGTACACCGAGGTAACGGAAGCTGTCCACTCTCTCCACTGGGCTCTTGTTGATGACGGGGGTCTGGTAGTTCCTCTTCTGCTTTGTGCTGAAGTCCACTATCAACTCCTTTGTCTTGCTGACGTTGAGAAGGAGGTTGTTCGTCTGACACCAGTTCTCCAGATTTCCAATCTCCTTCAGGTAGGCCGTCTCATCGTTGTCAGTGATCAGGCCGACCACGACGGTGTCATCAGCAAACTTGATGATGGTGGTGGAGTTGGTAGTGGCTACGCAGTCGTGAGTGTACAAAGAGTACAGTAGAGGGCTCAGAACACAACCCTGTGGGGCTCCAGTGCTGAGGGTGATGGAGGCTGAGACATGTCCACCCATCCTTACTGCCTGTGGTCTCCCCGTTAGGAAATTGGAGATCCACTGACATAAAGATGAGCTGAGTCCCAGGTGCTCCAGCTTGGTAGTGAGTGTAGAGGGAATTATGGTGTTAAATGCTGAGCTGTAGTCGATGAAAAGCATTTTCACATAATTCCCCCTTCTAGTGTCCAGATGAGTGAGAGCAGTATGGAGTAGATGAGCGATGGCGTCATCTGTAGAGCGGTTTGAACGGTACGCGAACTGTAGTGGATCCAGTGTGTCTGGTAGTGAAGAGATGATGAAGTCTCTGACCAGCCGTTCAAAGCACTTCATCACCACTGATGTGAGGGCTACAGGTCGATAGTCATTGAGGGAAGCAGGATGTGGTTTCTTCGGAACAGGAACAATGATGGACTCTTTGAAGCATGTGGGGATCACCGACTGAGATAAGGAGAGGTTGAATATCTCTGTGAACACTGGTGCTAGCTGGTCTGCGCAGGCTCTGAGGACTCGACCTGAGATGCCGTCTGGTCCTGCTGCTTTCCTGGTGTTCACTCTCCTGAAGGCTCTCCTCACGTCATGCTCGGAGATGATAAACGCGTTTCCGGTGCTGGCAATGACTTCCTGTCTGCAGCCATTAGCAGCGCTAGCATTAGCAACGCTAGCGTCTTTAGCTGCAGCCTCGAAGCGAGCATAAAAGGTGTTCAGCTCGTCTGCCAGAGTCATGTCCGCGTTTGTCATACCGGATGTTGGAGCTTTATAGTCCGTTATTGTTCTTAGTCCCTGCCACAGGCTCCTAGAGTCACTCTGTTGGAGTTGTGACTCTAGCTTCCTCCCGTAGCGCTGCTTCGCTTCCTTCACCGCCTTCCGGACGTTATATGCCGCAGCCTTGTACATGTCCATGTTCCCCGAAGCAAGTCCCGCATTGTAGGCAGCAGCGCGAGATCTCAGAGCGTCGCGGATGGTTTTATCCACCCACGGCTTCTGATTGGGAAACGTTCTGATGGTCGTTTTCTGTACGGTATCATCCGCTAGTTTCCCGATGAATCCCACAACCGCTTCCGTAAACACGCTGACGTCATCGGAGCTGTTTCGGAACATGTCCCAGTCTGCGTCATCGAGTGCGTCTTGAAGCGCGGCCACCGATTGGTCCGTCCAGCGCGCGACCTCCCTCTGAACCGGAAGTTCCTGTTCTGTTATGTGTATGCGTTTGTGTGAAACTCAAATAAGAGAGGTGAAGGCATTAATGTGCAAGACAAGAAGGGGGGGGGGCTCATTCCTCCTCTCCTCTTACTTTAGCTTCACACACACACACACACACACACACACACACACACACACACACACACACACACACACACACACACAGCACCTGCAAACAGAAACACTTATCAGTCGGGATTTATTTTTAGTTTTTTTAAAAGGTAAAGTGCAGGTTAATTCGTTTTATTTTTACTTCATATTTTGTATTAATTATTTGTATGTATTTATTTTTTTGGGCTGTGGAACAAATAATTTGAGTTTCCATAATTTCTTATGGGAAGATTTGGTTTATGAGCGTTTTGATATACGAGCCTGCTTCTGGAACAAAGTATGTTCGTAATCCAAGGTTCCACTGTATTTGAAACTTTCAGTTCCTGAATAATAACAAAAATTAAGAAGCGGTGAATAATGACTCAAAGTGATACATGTAGAACATCCTGAACCAGAGAAAGCAACACACTTGCAATAGTAAAGATTAAAGAAATAACATGATGTACACTTGTGTAATCAGTAACCTTCTGTTAGTGCTGGTTATGCTGAAGCACTTCACCTATTTAATTATGTGACTTTAATATAAACAAGGTTACTTGTTTGACAGTTAAAGAGTTTGTAGAAACAGTTAAAGTGTTAAATCTATTAATAATCTGCTGATCTTTAATGTAATGAGTTTGGATATCATCATTATTATTATTATTATTATTATTATTATTAGAGGTTGAAGTCCACGTCCATGTCTGTGTGTCAAGTCAAGTCAAGTCAATTTCATTTATATAGCGCTTTTAACAATTGACATTGTCGCAAAGCAGCTTTACACAATAAAAAGAAGTAAGTTTTTATGCAATGTATATGAATCAAAATGACAAGATTGTCCCCGATGAGCAAGCCGAGGGCGACGGTGGCAAGGAAAAACTCCCTGAGATGGTAATAGGAAGAAACCTTGAGAGGAACCAGACTCAACAGGGAACCCATCCTCATCTGGGTGATAACGGAGAGCAGGAATTGCTCAGCATAATAATGTGTAAGACTGGAAGTTCAGTATAACAGGAGATGTTTTAAAATTAAAATGAGTCCAGTTTGTTCCCGGAGGCTCAGGTAGACTGTAGGGGATTCCGGTCCTGAGTTATCGAACAACTGAAGTCACAGGTCCCCAGAGCATCACTCGATGACAGGACAGTCTTCATGGAAACCATCCCCAGCCACCATACGAATCCAGGCAGACCACACGGGGCATCCATGCGACGAGATCTCCAACCAGAAGCAGGACTCCAGGACGGGTTAGACGGCTCCAGAGGGCAGAGGGGTCTGGATCACTGGCAACTCAGGAGCGAAACATGTATAGCTCGACAGAGAGACAGAGAGAGGGAAAGAAGAGGGGGAGAGAGAGAGAGGAGAGAGCAGAAAAGGAGAGAACAGAAAATAAGGAGAGATGGCAGTTAGGTATGGTCACAGTCAACATGTATAGGTGAATGTATATTTAGTGCAAAGTGCAAGCAGAGACTCCGGCAGGACTAACTATAACAGCATAACTAAAAGGGAGAGCCAGAAGGAAACACAAACATGAGGGCTCCCTGAGATGTAAAGCAACCAATCACCTCACCGTCAACAAACCTGAGTGAACAATGAGAGTGGGGAGGACAGCATCTAAACATACCAGTTCACCAGAATACTCTACGTCTATGAGTCCCCCAGATCTGCTCCTTTACCTAAGGTTAATCTATTTACAAAAATGCTGTGCTAAATAAATAGGTTTTTAGCCTAGACTTCCCTAGCCTAGACTTAACCTAGAGTCCCGAACATTAATAGGAAGACTATTCCATAACTTCGGGGCTTTGTAAGAAAAAGCTCTGCCCCCTGCTGTAGTTTTAATAATACGTGGTACTGACAGGCAGCCTGCATTCTTTGATCGAAGTAGGCGTGGCGGATCGTAAGACACTAACAGTTCACTCAAATACTGTGGCGCGAGACCATTTAGTGCTTTAAATGTCAAAAGTAGTATCTTAAAATCGATGCGAAATTTCACAGGGAGCCAATGCAGTGTAGATAAGATAGGGGTGATGTGCTCGTATTTTCTGGTTTTAGTGAGGACTCTCGCTGCTGCATTCTGTACTAACTGAAGCTTGTTTATACACCTAGTTGAACAACCAGACAGTAAGGCGTTACAATAGTCCAACCTAGACGTGATAAAAGCATGAACTAGTTTTTCTGCATCATTTAGTGACAATATGTTTCTTATCTTGGCAATATTTCTAAGGTGAAAGAAAGCTATCCTGGTGATATTATCTACATGTGCTTCAAACGAAAGGCTGGAATCTATAATCACACCGAGGTCTTTTACTGTTGCACTTGATGGAACAGAAAGGCCATCTAAAGTTACAGTGTGATCAGAAAGCTTACTTCTAGCTACTTGTGGTCCTATGACCAGAACTTCTGTCTTATCAGGATTAAGCAGAAGAAAATTAACATCCAATCTCGTATATCCTGCACACACTGCTCGATTTTAGCAAACTGGTTTTTCTCATCTGGTTTTGCTGAGACATATAATTGTGTGTCATCAGCATAACAATGAAAACTAATACCATGTTTACGAATTATGTTGCCCAGAGGAAGCATGTAAAGGGAAAAAAGCAGTGGGCCTAAAACTGAGCCCTGTGGAACACCAAACTCCACTTGAGAACATGAGGAATGGTCACCATCTAAATCTACAAACTGATAACGATCAGACAAATAAGATCTGAGCCACAAGAGGGCAGTTCCCTTAATTCCTACTACCTTTTCTAATCTGTGAAGGAGAATACTATGATCAATGGTGTCAAAAGCTGCACTGAGGTCCAGTAACACAAGTATAGTGACGCAACCCTGATCAGAGGCCCATAGGAGGTCGTTTACTACTTTAACAAGTGCTGTCTCTGTGCTGTGATGAGGCCTAAATCCTGACTGATACAGTCCATTTATGCTATTTCTGTGTAGATGTGAACATAGCTGCTGTGATACTACCTTTTCCAAAATCTTGGAGATAAAGGGAAGGTTTGATATCGGCCTGTAATTAGAAAGCAGACAAGGGTCAAGGTCAGGTTTCTTGATTAGCGGTTTAATAACGGCTAATTTAAAGGATTTGGGGACATACCCACTACTGAGTGAACAGTTCATTACTTTCAACAGGGGTTCTATTATTGCTGGTACTATCTGTTTGAGAAAATGTGTCGGTACAGGATCTAATATACAGGTTAACGATTTTGAAGAAGAGATGAGTGAAATTAGTTCCCTCACTTCAAGGGGAGTAAAGTGTTCTAAGTTCTGATGTGATGTGGTTAGATCATCTGAATTATTTAAATTGTCTGTTTTCAAAGCCTGAATTTTTTGCCTAATATTTATGATTTTATTATTGAAAAAGTTCATGAAATCCTCACTACTGCATGATGTTGTTGTGGAGATTTCTGCAGTGGTCTTGTTTTTAGTTAAGTTAGCTACGGTATTAAATAAAAATCTCGGGTTGTTTTTGTTATTTTCTATAAGAGTGGAGAGATACGTTGATCTAGCATCACTGAGAGCTTTTTTATAGTTCAGGATGCTCTCCTTCCAAGCTATTTTGAATACTATCAATTTAGTTTGGCGCCATTTACGTTCGAATTTTCAAGCGGTTTGTTTTAAAGCACGGGTGTGGTCATTATACCAAGAAGCGAGTTTCTTATCTCTAATCATTTTCCTTTTAACTGGAGCTACATTATCTAAGCTATAACGAAGTGCTGACTCTAGATATTCATTCGCCTGTTCGAGTTCTGTGAAGTCAGATGGCGATCCAATCAAAGTTGATAATTCTGGAAGATTATTGATAAAGCTCTGTGCGGTATTTGATGTAAATGTACGTTTAAGGTGGAAGCGCGGTGCTGTGCTGCATACATTATTACTATAACATGCTTTAATCGAGACAAGGTAGTGATCTGAGATAACTTCAGACTGTGGAATTGTGGTTATATTTCCTATAATTAATCCGAAGGATAATATTAAATCTAAAGTGTGACCTGCTATATGAGTGGGTCCTACTACACACTGATTTACTCCTACTGAGTCCAGTAAGGACATAAATGCTGTTCTCAGAGGGTCTTCTGGACTCTCAAAATGAATATTAAAGTCTCCAGCAATTAACGCTTTGTCTACAGAAACAACAAGGTTTGAGAGGAAATCTGCAAATTCGCAGAGAAACTCCGAGTACGGCCCTGGGGGTCTGTAAATGATGATTAGCGGGATCGACTGAGCTGACTTTATGTTACTATAGAGAACTTCAAATGCATTAGATTTAAAACTGTGTTTTTGTACGAGAGACAGATTATGGTTATAAATAACTGCGACTCCTCCTCCTCTACCAGTTAGCCGAGGCTGGTGTATGTAGCTGTATCCAGGAGGACTAGCTTCATTAAGAGCTACATACTCGTCCTGTTTAATCCAGGTTTCTGTTAAACATAATATATCAAACTCCTGATCTGTGATAGTTTCATTAACAATAACTGCTTTAGATGCGAGAGATCTAATATTTAACAGTCCTAGCTTCAGATCAGAGTTGCCGGCTGCGCATTCAGTGTGATCTGAGTTTGTGGTATCTATGTTAATTAAATTACTAAAACAGACTGAGTCTTTCTAAATTTATGTTTAGCTCGGGGAACAGACACAGTCTCAATATGATGAACCCTGAGTGACGACTCTCTGCAGCTAGCAGACGGTTGGTTTAGCCTGTCTGTCTGCTCCCTGGCCTGGGCTCTGGATTGTCACCGATTAACTAGGCCTCTTCTGAGACTATGTGCTATACTGCAAGAAATGAGAGCAGCACCTTCCCGAGTGGGATGGAGACCGTCCCGCCCTAACAGGCCAGTTTTGCCCTCAAAGGTTTTCCAATTGTCTATGAAGCCCACGTTGTTTTCGGAGCACCACCTGGACATCCAGCGGTTCAGCGACCATAACCTGCTGTAAGCTATGTCGCCACGTCTCATTGGGATGGGACCAGAGCAAACTACTTCTTCGGATATCGCCTTCGCTATTTTAAACACCTCTGTAAAGTTACTCTTACTAACCTCTGACTGACGAAGGCGTATATCATTAGCTCCAGCATGTACCACTATCTTAGAGAACCTATGCTGACCTAGAGCCCTAAGATTACCTGCTATGTCCGGTGCTCTGGTGTGTCTCTCTGTACAGCACAACTCTCTATCTAACTTATTGATACACAGAAATCACATTCTGTAAGGTAGAGTATCTGACGCCTTGTTTACACTAAGTTGTACTTCTTTGGTGCTCAGACAAATACACTCCCTGTTCGGTAATCGGAGAGAGAATCACAGATGAGAAATGGAAAAAGTAGATCAGATAAAGATGAAGTTTTGTCTTAAAACGACTCAGCGTGTTAAAATTCACTTATACCACTTCAGCGCTGTTATTTCAGCCAAAGTGAAAATATGAACTAATCCCAGTCAAAATATTCACTTTATCTTTTCTAATTAATATCTATTGCTGCAGGTGTTTGTTTACATTGAGACAGTAGCGCATTAGTAGATTATTTTAAAGTAGATTATAAAATCCCACACATAACTGTCACGACCCGCCAAGCCACAGCCCTGTCATGATCACCTGCACAGCCCAGTTCCATGATCCGCCCCACTGCTTTCATTCCACCGCCTCATTCTCCACTCTGCACACCTGTACTCAGGGGCAGGGGTAGCTCAGTGGTTAAGGCATGGGACTACGGTTCAGAAGATCCCAGGTTCAAACCTCACAACCACCAAGTTGCCACTGTTGGGCCCTTGAGCAAGGCCCTTAAGCCTCAATTGCTCAGATGTAATGAGATGAAAATGTAAGTCGCTCTGGATAAGGGCGTCTGCCAAATGCCTAGATGTAGATGTACTCAATCCATAATCACCTCTCCTACCTATTTAACTTGCACTCAGACTACACCTCCTCGCCAGATTATTGTGCACTCACCATGTCCAATATTCCAGCGTTTTGTCTCGTCTTGCCTTCTTGTTTTCGACCTCGCCTCGTTTCAATGACCACATCTTTGCCTCACGTCATGGATCACGCGCCATCTCGGAACTTCTCGGTACTGACCTTTGGAACTGTTTCTCGACCACGAGCCTGGATCATGGACTTTTCCCCCACTCTCCGGCTTCGACCTCTGCCTGTTTCACGACCACGAGTAATCCCCATGCGTCTGCGTCGCCTGCAAACCTGCTCGAGTTCAAAGTACACATGCCGGCTCTCTGCACGGAGCTCATTCACATCGCATTGGCGCTCCGCTTCCGCATTCCACACGAGCTCTAGTTACACACGCCGGCTCTCTGCACGGAGCTCAGCCACATCGCGCCGGCGCTCCGCCTCCGCGTTCAGTTCAGAATGCACGCGCCAGCACAAGCAGGCTTCCAATCTAACTGTCACATGCACGGATTTAAGCCAGTCCTGTCAAAACGAGCCTCCACGGATCTCTTCTTGCTGCTCATCTGCACTTGGGTCTACCACGGCAGCCACTTCCCGTGACAGTATAATCTGGCCAAACCTAGACCCAGCAGAGACTACTCGCCTGAAGGGGGCAATAAAGAGTCAAGAAACTCTCCTGAATACTCACCAGCAGGAAATTCAACAGATCATGAACACTCTCCTAACTCTCACAGAGATCTTGACATTGCTCACCAACCAGGTTCAGCAAACGCACCCAGCACCGCCTTGTCTGCCCCCCCTTCTGTGCATACTTTTAGTCATGAGCCATATCTCCCTGCACCGCCTACCTACAACGGGGATCCCTCCACTTGTCGATCTTTTCTCTCTCAGTGCTCTCTCGTGCTTGAGCTGCAGGCCTCCTCATTCCCCACAGAACGGTCAAAAGTCGCTTACGTCATTACTCTCCTCTCCGGGAAAGCAAGGGAGTGGGGAACATCACTATGGGATGCTCAGGTTCCCTGCTGTATGACCTTCAAAGCGTTCACTGATGAAATGAGGAGAGTTTTCGACTGCTCATCCACGGGACACCAGGCAGCAAGCCAAATACTCCAGCTATGCCAGGGATCCCGCTCCGTCTCAGACTATGCTATTGATTTTCGTACTTTGGCTCCCTCTAGTGGCTAGGGTGAGCGAGCACTCTTTGATGCATTTTTTCATGGGCTTTCCAATTTAACCAAGGATGAGCTCGCGGCCCGTGAGCTTCCATCTGATCTACAGGGGCTAATTGACCTAGCGACCCGTATAGACGCCCGTAAACGGACCCGGCAAGAGGAACATCAAACCCCCAGGCCATACGCTCCGGCCACCATTCCAGGCACCCCGAATTTATCCCCTGAACCAATGCAGGTTGACTGCATACACATCTCGCCAAAGGAGCGGCAACGACGAAGGGACGACGGAGCCTGCTTTTACTGCGGAAGGGTTGGTCATGGCGTACGCAACTGTCCATTAAAGGACCGAGCCCCCCTGGTAGTGCTGGGGACCCTAGGAAACCACACATTTACCTCTGCCTCAGATAAACGATCATGCTTTGCTGTCACACTAACCCATGAAAACCAGTCTCATCTCACGTATGCCCTAGTGGACTCTGGAGCCAACCAGAACCTAATCTCCTCAGCCACGGCCTCTCAATTGGAGATTCCATTTTTACCAGTCAGTCAACCATTTAATGTTCAGGCGCTTGATGGAAGCAAACTTTCACCGATTACTCACCGCACTGCCCCTGTTACTCTATGCTTTTCTGGCAACCATACTGAAACCATCACCTTCCTCATTGTTAAAAGTGCACATGCCCCAATCATTTTGGGGCTTCCATGGTTAAGGCTACATAACCCCCACATCGACTGGGTAAGAATGAGTATCCTCGACTGGCCCTCAACTTGTCACTCCTCGTGTCTACGCTCAGCAGCCATAACTCAGACCCGTTCCACATCACAGGAGGAGATCCCCAGTTTATCCAAGGTCCCGGTAGATTACCATGATATGCAGCAGGTCTTCAGCAAGTCACGGGCTGTTTCACTCCCACCTCACCGACCCTACGACTACCTGGTCAGGATAAGGGAAGGTGATGAGTGGCAGACCGCCTTTAACATCCCCACTGGTCACTATGAATACTTGGTGGTTCCATTTGGATTAACCAACGCACCAGCGGTTTTCCAAGCACTCATAAATGATGTCCTCAGAGACTTCCTCAACGTCTTTGTGTTTGCTTATCTTGATGATATCTTGATCTTTTCTCGCTCCCTAAGAGAACACAAGGTCCATGTACGTCAGGTTCTGCAACGGCTCTTGGAGAACAAACTCTATGTAAAGGCTGAAAAATGTGAGTTTCACTGTGACTCCACCTCTTTCCTCGGGTTCTTTATCTCATCTGCAGGCATCCAAATGGACCCGACCAAGGTCAAGGCAGTCACAGACTGGCCAGTGCCATCCTCTAGACGAGAGCTTCAACGCTTTCTGGGGTTCGCCAACTTCTATCGACGTTTCATTAGGAATTATAGTGCGTTGGCGGCCCCACTCACAACACTCACCTCCACTAAAACCCCGTTCAAATGGAATCCCCTAGCGGAAGAAGCCCTCACTGTACTCAAGCACCGATTCACCACGGCACCCATCCTTACCTTCCCGGACCCCTCGCTTCAGTTTGTTGTTGAAGTCGATGCTTCTGAGACAGGAGTCGGGGCTGTCCTTTCTCAGAGATCACCAAAGGATAACAAGCTCCACCCCTGCTCCTTCTTTTCCCGTCGACTCACTGCCCCTGAGCGCAACTATGACATCGGAGACCGTGAACTACTGGCAGTCAAGTTTGCCCTCGAGGAATGGAGACACTGGCTGGAGGGGGCGGAACATCCGTTTTTAGTCTGGACTGACCACAAGAACCTCGAATACTTAAGATCTGCCAAAAGACTCAACTCACGCCAAGCACGCTGGTCATTGTTCTTCTCACGCTTCAACTTTACGCTGTCCTATCGCCCAGGTTCGAAGAATGTCAAGCCCGATGCCCTCTCCCGGCAATTCTCTCCTCCTCAGGACACATCTTCCATAGAGACCATCCTTCCACCTCACTGTCTTGTGGCCACTACACGGTTGGAAGTGCAGAATGCAGTCCTTCGGTCCCTCGAGCAAGAACCAGGCCCAAGCAATGTCCCACCTGGGTTACTCTTTGTACCAGCACGTCTACGCCCCCAAGTTTTGGACTGGGCACACTGCTCCAGACTAGCCTGCCACCCAGGGGTGACCCGTACCCTGTTTTTGACGCAACAACGCTTCTGGTGGCCCACCATCAGGGAAGATGTTGGAAACTTTGTGGCATCTTGCGACATATGCTCCAGAAATAAAACTACAAATCGTGCCCCAGAGGGTCTCCTAAGACCCCTCCCCATTTCCCGCCGTCCCTGGTCTCACATCTCCATTGACTTTGTTACCGGATTACCACCCTCCAACAACAACACCTGTATTTTAACCGTGGTTGACCGGTTCTCAAAGTCTGCCCACTTCATTCCATTACCCAAACTCCCCTCTGCCAAAGAGACGGCTGAACTTCTAATTACCCATGTCTTCCGACTTCATGGACTACCTACGGACATTGTCTCAGACAGAGGCCCCCAGTTCTCAGCGCAATTCTGGAAGGCCTTCTGTGGTCTTATTGGGGCCACACCTAGTCTCTCATCTGGTTTTCACCCTCAAAGCAATGGTCAAACTGAGCGGATGAACCAGGAACTCGAGAAGTCACTGAGGTGCATGGCGTCTCGCGACACAGCTTCTTGGAGCCGATTTCTCCCATGGATCGAGTATGCTCATAACTCGCTCCCCACTTCCTCCACTGGAATGTCCCCTTTCCAGTGTTGTCTCAGTTACCAACCACCACTGTTCCCCACCCAGGAGGAAGAAGCCGCGGTCCCCTCAGCTCAAGCCTTTGTTCACCGCTGCAGAAGGACATGGCAACGTGCTCGTGCCCGATTAAAACAGTCTGTCAGCATCTTCCAGCGCAAAGCTAACCGTCATCGTTTAGCTGCTCCCAGGTACCACATCGGCCAATGGGTCATGCTCTCTGCTCGTGACCTGCCGCTCAAGACAACCTCCAAGAAGCTCTCACCAAGATTCATCGGCCCATTTACCATCACCCGCATCATCAACCCATGTTCTGTCAGACTGGCCCTGCCATTGTCTATGCGCCGAGTGAATCCTACCTTCCACGTCTCCCAGCTCCGTAGGTTGGTTGCGTGTCCCTTGGCTCTACCCTCCCGTCCCCCCCCACCACCCAGACTCATAGACGGGGGCGAAGCCTTCACAGTTCGACAACTCCACATCTCTTCTTGCCTCCACGGATCTCTTCTTGCTGCTCATCTGCACTTGGGTCTACCACGGCAGCCACTTCCTGTGACAATAACTGTTCATAACATCACTTTTACTCAACATTTAGATTTCACTGATGGTGCAGATTAAACTTCAGCCAGAGATCTATAGTAAGTCCTGCCAGTTTCATTAAATTCTGTCCAGACAGTTTTGCATGATGTTGTGACAAAATCTGTGTGGACAGACATACAGTGCTCAGCATAAATGAGTACACCCCCTTTAAAAAGTACGAATTTAATCAGTAGCAATGAACAAAAGAAAAATTTCCAAAATTTTCACAAGGCTGAGTTTTATTGAACACTTGTTTAACTCCATAACATGAAATTAAGGTTAATAATATAACTTAGATCACAAAATCTTCAGTTTTACTCAAATTGGTTGAAGCAAAAATTAATACACCCCGCAACAAAAACTATTACATCTAGTATTTTGTATTACCACTATGATTTTGAAGGACAGCACCAAGTCTTCTAGGCATGGAATGAACAAGTTGGCGACATAATTGCAACATTTTCCATTCTTCAAGAATAACCTCTTTTAGAGTCTGGATGCTAGATGGAGAGTGATGCTTAACTTGTCGCTTCAGAATTCCCCACAGGTGTTCGATTGGGTTCAGATCAGGAGACATACTTGGCCATTCAATCACCTTCACCCTGTTCTTCTTCAGAAATGCAACAGTAGCTTTAGATGTGTGTTTTGGATCATTGTCGTGTTGGAAAAGTGCACGACGACCAAGTGCACGGAGTGATGGCAGCATCTTCTCTTTCAGTATAGAGCAGTACATTGTTGAGTTCATGATACCATCAATGAAATGCAGCTCCCCAACACCAGCAGCACTCATGCAGCCCCACATGAGTACACTGCCACCACCATGTTTTAATGTAGGCACCATGCAGTTTTCTTTGAAATCCTCACCTTTACCACGCCATACAGTTTGAAACCATTAGCTCCAAAAACAGTGATCTTTGTCTCATCACACCAGAGTATAGAGTCCCAGTAATCTTCATCTTTTTCAGTATGGGCCCTAGCAAATTTTAGGCGTGCTTTTTTGTGCATGGACTTTAGGAAAGGCTTCCTTCATGGACGATACCCATGCATGCCATTCCTCTGCAGTGTGCGCCATATGGTGTCACGGGAAACGGTCACTACAGTTTGGCTTTCTACTGATTTAGCTAACTGCTGTGAACTTGCATGGCGATTTTCTTCAACGCTTCTCATCAGAAGATGCTCCTGTCGAGATATTAACTTCCATGGATGGACTGAACGTATCTGTAAGATGGTTGCACTTCAATCTTTCTTAAATTTTTTGATCACTTTTGCTACAGTATTTTGACTGATATGTAAAGTTTTGCTGATCTTCTTGTAGCTCTCACCTTTTTTGTGTTAAGAAATTATTTCCTTTCTCAGATTTTGTGACATTTCTCTTCCATGTGGAGCCATTGCTGACAGCATGAAATGGGAAGGGCTTTTCTTTGTTAAGTAATGCCCTTTTATAGCCAGCTGTCTGCTGGACACCTCTTGAATGAATGATTAGACTCACCTGTGGTTGAAGGCCTGTTAATTAGACTTTTGTAGTCTTAAGTGTGGCTTTTCTCCTAACACTATAATTGGGGTGTACTCATTTTTGCAACATGGGGTTGAATACATTTGTTAGGAAAATCACTTTTTTGTGTGTGAAAATTAACAAATCTTGTTTGCAATCAATGGCCCACAGTTGTGGGAGTATTTTGTAGTATAGTGTCTCATAAAAAGATAGATTTTCTGAAAGGAAACTAAATAAAGGAAACAAATGTAGTGGGGTGTACTATGCTGAGCACTGTACATACCTACAGAGACAGACAGACAAAGTTTTCTGAGACTGGGTTTGGGCCATTCAGTGAATAAAACCTAAAGATACAATTGAAAGGTTCTGACCAATGTACAGACAAAGCCTTTCATTTATTTATATAGATAAAATTATGTTGTTATATGTATTTTTATAGCTATTATGTTGATTGGCTCTGTTGAGTGACATGTATGGCCACGCCTACGATGAGGAAAAATTATCTAAATTAATAATACAAAAATATAAATAGGAAAAATAGCACTAGAAACATAGACACAAATAATCTGCCACATAACAGCACAGAACTTTACTAACATTTTGAAGTACTGCCAAAGTTTCATAAAATTTTGTCCAAGCCAGTTTTGCGTGATGCTGTGACACACACACACACACACACACACACACACACACACACACACTATGGATCTCTATGGAACAGTGTCTGTCTCAAGCTGAAGCGAAATCCTTATTTCAAAGTCACGTGCTGTCAGACTGATCTCTGCAATGTATCTCTGTGTGAGTGTGTGCCCTGAAATGGACCGACACCAGGCTGCAGGGCACCCATGACAGGATAAAGTGGTCTAGATGATGATGAGTGAGTGAGAGAGTGAATTAAATACTCTTTGTTAATGAAAACTTGAACATGTTATTTCTATAATTTTTCTAATTCATAATTTAGCAAGCATTTAGCATAAGAAAAATTGAAGATGTGGGCAAAGTGTTTCTTACTTAATCATTGAACACATAACAGAAAGTCAACCTGCTTATTAGAATTCCTTTTAATATGGCATGCTATCAATGTGGTTGTCACGAACTAACCGGAGATGAACCAGAAGACTAGCAGTTAGCCCTGTAGCGTGGATGGTAAACCCAAACGCGGAAGTAGCCATGGGTGACGTAGTGAAGGGTTTAAGTTGAGATGTGTGGGATTCCGGGTGGATCCGGAGTGCCGCAGGCAGCTGGAGCCGGTAGGTGACAGGGTTAATCCGGAGGTTGATGCGGTATGGTCCGATGAATCTGGGTGATAGTTTCCGTGATTCAGTCTGCAGGTGTAGATTTCTTGTTGATAACCATACCTTGTCACCTACTTGGTACATTCGTCCTGGTGGGTGTCGACGGCGATGTTGAATGGTGTAGCGGATGTCAGCAAGTCGGATGGCGTTGTTTGCTCGTCTCCAGAGCCGTCGACACCGGTGAACCAACTGTTGGGCCGATGGTACTTCTTGATGGTCGAACATCGGAGGTTGGAAACCGTAGCATACCTCGAACGGGCTGAGGTTGGTGGCAGAGGACGTATGGAGGTTGTGAGACAACTCAGCCCATATGAGGTAGCGGGCCCAGGAGCACTGACGATCAGCAATAAAGCATCTCAGGTAGCGCTCCAGTTGTTGGTTGGTTCGCTCCGTCTGACCGTTAGTCTGTGGGTGGTAGCCGGAGGACAGACTGCAGTTGGAGTCGATCAGACGGCAGAAGGCCTTCCAGAACGGGGAGGTGAACTGGGGCCCCCTGTCCGAGACGATGTCCTTTGGGAACCCATGCAGGCGGACTACGTGCTCTAATATCAGCTCAGCTGTCCTTTTGGCTGACGGGAGACCGGGGAGGGCCACCAGGTGTACAGCTTTGGAGAACCGGTCGACGATGGTGTCCTTTCCCTCGGAAACCGGCAGGCCCGTGATGAAATCAACGTGTGTCCAGGGCCCGCGGGGAACTGGAACTGGCAGTTCCCCTGGTGATGGCTGGTTGCTGTCCTTGGACCTGGCACACACTGGGCATGCCTGGACGAACTCGTCCACGTCCCTCCTCATATTTGGCCACCAGAAGGCGCGTTGAATGAAGAGTAGCGTGCGTCGCCTTC
Source organism: Clarias fuscus (assembly GCA_030347435.1). Classification (NCBI taxonomy): domain Eukaryota; kingdom Metazoa; phylum Chordata; class Actinopteri; order Siluriformes; family Clariidae; genus Clarias; species Clarias fuscus. The sequence goes on along the minus strand of CM059227.1, from coordinate 386,002 downwards.
TGGGGTGTCCAGAAATTGGGGAGGAGTGTCCCCATTGGAGGACGTCGGTCTTGATGGAGTCGGGGACATAGAGACGACCAGGCGGCACACCTGCTGGTTCGGTCTCCGCAGTCTGTGCCTGGCGAACCCTCGTTTCCAAATCCCGGTTAATTGGTGCAAGGATCTTGGTGGGTGGTAGGACAGGCGCGGGGTCTGCTCGGGGGACGTCTTCTTTGTGCTGTCGTGATAGAGCGTCGGCCTTGGTGTTCTTGGACCACGGGCGGTATGACAGGTGGAAGTTATAATTTTCGAAAAACAATGCCCACCGCGCCTGTCTGGGGTTTAGTTGTTTCAACGTGCAGATAGTAATGAGGTTCTGATGGTCGGTCCAGACGATAAACGGCTCTCTGGCGCCCTGGAGCCAGTGTCGCCATTCCTCCAAGGCCCACTTTATGGCCAGCAGCTCGCGGTCCCCTACTCCGTATCGCTGCTGAGTGGAGTAAAATTTCTTGGAGAAAAAACTGCAAGGGTGCAGTTTTTGGTCTGGACCTCGCTGGGAGAGAACGGCTCCGGCGCCCACATCCGAAGCGTCCACAACGAATGGTTTGTCAGCATCCTGGTGAAGAAGGATGGGGGCAGTGGTGAAGCGGCGACAAAGTTCATGGAAGGCGGAGATGGCGGTGGAGGTGAGATGGAAGGGGTGAGATGAGGGGCGAGTCAGAGCGGTTAATGGGGCTGCAACTGTACTGTAGTCCCGGATAAAGCGACGGTAGAAGTTAGCAAACCCGAGAAATCGCTGGAGTTGTTTGAGAGTCTTGGGTAGGGGCCAATGACTAACAACTAACAGTCTCTGCGGGTCCATGGCCACACCCTGGGACGAGATGACAAAACCCAGGAACGTGGTGGAGCGCTCGTGAAAAGCGCACTTTTCCAACTTACAGTACAGTTGGTGGGCGAGGAGTCTCTTTAGCCAAAAACACCTGTAAAAACACCATTAAAATTTGATCAGTAGTTTTTATGTGATGTGTGCACATTTTGAGTTTGCGCTGCCATTCTATATAAAGAATGGCCTCGAAGTCAAACGGCAGAGTAAACACAGAGTTTTTAAGCTTGGGAGGTGGAGTCCTTAAACCCAGGAGCCACGTGATCCACTATGGAAAACCTCAAGAGACACAAGCTGAAGGTTTTGGAACGGCCATCACAGTCCCCTGATTTAAACATCACTGTACATTTGTGTGTAGATCTTAAAAGAGCTGTGCATGCAAGACGACCAAAGAATATTACAGAACTAGAAGCCTTTTGCAGGGAAGAATGGGAGAAAATCCCAAGTACAAGAATTGAAAGACTTTTAGCGGCTATAAAAAGCGTTTTTTTTTAACCAAAGGATAAACAGAAAAGCCTTAGCAGTTAGCCCGTGTATCGTAGATGGTACACCCAAACGCGGAAGCAGCACGAATAGGCAGGATAACCACGCGATTCGTCTAAGAAGAGCAAGGATCTACACAAATAAACCCGCGTTCTAGCAACACACACTCAATCAAAGAAGCAACCCGAATCGGTGAGTACTTATGCTTATGCATCCTGGAACCCGACCATACTACTTCCAGGTACTAGTGACGGTCGTGTTACGAGTGTGCATGACAAGGGGTGCCTAAACTTTTGCATAAGTCTGTATGGGCCTCTGGTTCTGGAAAAACTCTCTGGAAAAACTACTTACTAATTGAATCAGTCTTCATATTTAACATCATATCCTAGTACAACTTTCTTACTGGAAAGAGCAAGAAAAACACTCACCAGGAACATCTAACATGCAGCTAAAATGACCCGCACTACTTAAATCCAACCCCCAGAACTTTAGTTATATAGAAAGAAAGTCAGTTTGTGTCACTAAAGTTCCTTCACATCAGCTTTACCATCTATTTCAGCTGCTTCCTTTGGGATAAAGATTTATGGAACTCTTATGTACTTTTACGTCAATCTGATGTGTGTAATGTTTATGATGTTTGAGCCCCAAACTCAATTTTCTGGCCTGGAGCCTATCCCAGAGACTTAGGGCACAAGGCAGGGTACACCCTGGACAGGGTGCCAGTCCATCGGAGTGCGCGCACACACACATACACACACTCACTCCCTGTGCCCCTGAATACAGGAATAGATGATGAGTGAGTGAGTGAGTGAGTGAAAATACCTGACTTTGAAAAGCAATATCTTTGAATTTACAGTATGTGCACTGAACTTCACATGAACTTCTCAATTGTCTATTTCAAGCTGTGAAAGTCTTAATTTCAATATACACACTCACAATAAGTTAGGGATATTAGGGACAATAAGTTAGGGACTGCTTTTCCTATTTGCTCTAATTTTAATGAAATAAGTAAAAGTTTCCTTTGATATTACTAATAATGTAGGAGAAGAAACACCATTTTCATCAGTTTATTATTTATTACCCCCAAACTTTAGACAATAACAAGGATAGGGCCAAATAACAAAGTAATAAAAATATAATAATGTATAGTAATAAAATAATGTCAGTAGCGGGTGTTTCCTCCATTAGCTGCAGTGACAGCTGGACAGCGACGTCTCATGCTCATCACTGGCCTCATGATGTTGTTCTGAGGCGATGCGTTCCACTCTACCACAAGTGGTACGATCATCCAGTCTCTGCTTCAACTGGTCCCAGACGTGCTCTATGGGGTTCAGGTCAGAGGACATTGATGACAGTTGCATAACGATGTCTGAGTGCAGAGGTCCTTAGGTACTGGTCATGGTTGCAGTCTGTCACTCATGGGGCTTCACTCCTGGGTCTGTCATGAACTCTGCCAGTAGTTCTGTGTCTTGATGCAAGTCTGCTGATGACACTTTGGGACACACCAAGTGCAACATCTGACTGCCTGCCACCGACCCAAAGGTGCGCCATGGCCAGGTGGTGCTGCTCGTCCGTTAAGTGACGTCGTGTGTTCATGGCTGTTTGAATGATGAACTTGGAATGACTTACTGACAATACCAGCTTTTTATACCCACAGAATGTTGAAATTGATGCCACATTGAAAAGCGTTGTCTTTTGGTATTGGCCCCAATATAAGGCACACCTGTACACAATGATACCATTACATGGAAAACACAAAATGAGGCATCTATCACCCCGATACACTCGCCTCTCTATCCCAAATATGTCTGAAGTGAAACAAACACCGTATGTATGATATCCATTGAGTCTCTCACAATATCCCTAACCTATTGTGAGTAGTGTAGATTTATTTTAATATTAATATTTGCATGAATCGTTCCCAAGACCACCTCTGTAATCGGTCCAGGGATTGGTTCCCGAGCTTGGAACGATTGCATGATCACAGACAAAAATCAACTGGTCCCAAAAACGGTAAATCTGGAGAGATGCGGGCTGCCACCATCTTGATCTACCTAATGATAAACCTAATGGTTCAGTCCATTTCTTTCTTTCTTCCAAGCTACACATGGCACTCATGAGTTGCCAGCAATCCTGACACCTTCTACCATAACTGACCCATCCTGTTGCTCTGTTCTGGTTGGAGTTCTTGACACAAAGAGGTCTTTAGCTTAGCCGGGAATGACCACATATTGTCTGATTAGGGATACATGTGGTCACTGAAGCCAGTTTCACTTGATGACATGAAGATGATCTTGGTTTGGATACCCACAGGTTTTTCTGTGATGGCTTATGATTGCAGTCGTTTATTACTTCGAAAACTGAAAGTGATTTTTCCATGACCAGGTTTGTGCCTAATCCTTCATTATAATGTAAAAACCTTTCATGTTATATAATTGAACTTCTAACCTTGCAGCACAGAGAGTTACAGTATAACAGGGATTTTTTTTAAGTCAGACTGAAGCCAGTTTGGTATCAGTATCAGTCTGAATTAGTACTGTTTTTTAAATTTATTTTACTCTCAGAGTTTCCCCTAGAGGTCAGGATGAACAAACAACTTGAACCATGTAACAAGACGTGACTGTTACATTTTGGTTTGTGATTTGCCTTTTTTTTAGGGGTATTCTACGCAAACAAAGTCATAGACAAATATTCTTTTATATAACAAAGTATAACAAAGTATTCTTTTGTAATATGGTAGCAAGCTAGTATTCCATGTAATATGGCATGGTACATTTTTTTTACTGCAAGCTAAGGGTCTTTTGAAGTTGTAATTACTGTTGCCTATTTGTTTATTTCTTATGTTTGCTACATCTGATCTCTATACTTTGAAAAAGTGGAGTGATTCTTGTAGAAAAGTAGAATATCATTGTGAATATCAAACCAGATGAGTAACTGTAACACTGTGATTTGTTTTGTACTTTAGTATGAAATCATGTGTCCTTTAGTTGACTGATGTGTGAAAGTCTGTAGTGACTGTGAAAAGCAGGAGGGTGGGAACTCACACACCAGATGAATTTAAAGGAGGAGCGATGAAGTACTGGGATCAGAACTGATAGACAGGTGAAGCTCAGAGACTCAAACATTAAAGGTAAGCTCTTATAGAATATTGGGTTTATGGCATGCTTTGGGATTTTTGCTTTTGGTTGTTTTAGGGCAAATCTATAACTGATTAAACTAAATCGCTCTTTATTCTACAGAATGAAGATTCTGTTCCTGACTCTGGTTTTTGCCTTATTGCTGATGAGCGGTGAGTGTACACTGGACTCCAGATAAGTTTTTTTTTTAGTTTTTTTTATCTCCAGCAAATGTGTAATGTTCATTCAGATGATGAGGTCCACTACAATAATTAATCAAAATGAGTTGTATAGGTTATAGATGTCAATGTAAAACAAAAGCACATATAATGGAGTTGATCAATGACCTGTACAGTATGTGTGCATAAAATCTACAGATAAATACCTAGACGTACACAGATATCAATGTGTAAAGCCAGTGAATTGTAAAAGCACAACTACAAATCTTTCAACTGAAGTTTAATCCATTTCTACTGACATTAAATATAACAAAGTGGAAATATGATCAGTGATTCTGATATCATGTAAGAGACAAGCAGAGTATAATACAATCACATTACAAAACAAATGATCAGATTTAATAAATGAATGGATACATTGTTTTGAAAAAGGCTTCATTTAGAATTATGTTCATGTTTGCAGAAACTTTACTGTGGCGTTTGTTCTCCGCTCTGTAACAGGTTCTGCTCTAAAATGTGTCAGATGTTTCCCACCTGATGAAGACATGTGTCTGCCCAGTCCTGAAAACTGCAATGAGCAAAATGCCTGTGTCTATTTCCTACCAAATCTCCAGCCTGGTGTGTGTCTCCCTTCATGTTTGTTTATCACCGCACATCTGAGGCTATTAATATCAATCTGGAATTTATCTTGCACAATTTATGCCTGATGAGCACATGTGTAAAGTGTGTAACTGATGTTACTGATATTCATTTCTGTAAAATAAGAATCTGGCAAATATTGTATTTCAATTGAATATTTCTCACAGTGGAGTCATGTGAGGTCACAAACAGATCTCAATGGTTCAAATAACCCGGCTCACACACACCTCACCCTAAAAGATCATTAGAAGGAAAAGATTGTAAATATGTAAGCCAGCTGTATTCAGATCTTCCATCTTATTCAAAATCCAGGACTCAGACTCAGACACCTCCCAGTGCACACGTACACTGAACACTTCACACACCTGCTCCAACTTAAAGCATGTTAATTACATCAGGATGTGCATACGGACCATCACTGACAGCTAAATATCTGTTTTTCCCCCTTAGGTTTAACAGCCGCTGTGGTGAAGAGGTGCATCTCTATGGCAGAGTGTCTGGAGCTGAAGAAAAATCCTATGTACAAAGTAAAATGCTGTCAGACAGACTTCTGCAATATGAATTTCATTTAACCATAAGCATGCTTGATCTAAAAGATGTTCTCCTCAGTATTGCTGTTGTTTATATTCATGTCTTCAGCAACAGCAGCAGTATATTCAGTTCACTGTGTCTGAGTCTCTTTTAGTCGTATCCTATCCTGAAGAAATGAGTTCCTAATAAAGTTTCTCATCATTGATTTAAGGGTTTGAATGGGTTTGAAAAACAAGTTACCTTGCAATGGAACAGGACCACAAGAGCAGATGTACTGTACCAAAGCATTAGGAGAACTACTGTGTTAACTTTAATACATTAGGTGATCAAAAGTACATTGTACTGAACAATATTCATGTCATAAAACATAAAATGGTTGCTTCGTGTAGGCAGGAATAAGAGGAGACAATAACCCAAGTGGAGGCTTTAACAAAATTCATCGTCAAACATACAAAACCAAAATAGAATTTAAAAGAGATAATTCAGTCAGGACTAGCATCAAATTCAACAAGACATTAATTTTCATGAAAACATTATAAACATAACTATCGCTAGATCAAACCTACTTCTAAACGTAAATACAGAAACCAGTCTCAACCGTACTCCAAACCAGATGATGTGCCACGTCAGGAACATGACTAAAATTTTCATACTTTTTAATTTGTTATATCTCTTATCTCTTATTGGAAATGTTTTCATTAAACTGAAACCCTTTAAAGAGTGATTTGTTTCATGTTACTTGAAATCTAGGTTTTGGTAAAAGAAAGTGTGCATGTGTCACTTTATATAAAATGTGGAAAAAATCAAGGGGTATGATACCTTTTACAATACTTTTGTATGATACCTTTTACAATACTTTTTAAATACCTCCGGGTGTAGGGGAGAGTACTTTGTCTGCCCTCAAAACCATGCGCTCAATAACATGGCATGAATATAACACCAATCAGTTTTTTAGTTGAACGGAGCATTTCGATTGCATTTAAAAATTTTTTTAAACTAATAGATGAATAAATCTAAGGTCTCCCAGTTTTTCCCATGCTTAAGGGTGGATTTCCCAAAGAATTAGTTTATTTTTGCACCAGGCTACAAGGAAATATAAATTAATACTGCTTTCCAGCACAAGGTTATATTTATGAAAAGCCTGGGCAGCGACAGGTACTCGGACTAGTAAAAAGATGCGGATGAAAATTAAGTTAGAGATCAAAATAGAAATAAAATAGAAATTTAAATTACACTGGATTTGCTAAATGAACACGTAAACTGTGAAATATAAGCGTATAAAAATAAATATTATATAAATGTAAAAATGACAGCCGGAGTATGATCTGAAACAGGGAGTATAAAATGATGTGAGATGTTTGTCAGCAGCAGTGTGATTGTCCATGGCCTAAAGTGCAAGATGGTCTTCATGTGCAAATGAGCAGTTTGTAAGCAAGACATATAGAATGTGCTTCATCATGATGATCTGGTTGTGTTAGCAGGAATGTAGCCCTACTTACATACAGCAGATCTAATATTCTGTTTTTCTTCATCCACAAACTGATGAAAAGCAGTGAAAGTAGAATCCAGACTCAGAGTGATTAAAGTCACCTGATGACACTCTCAGGGTGTTGTGTCTGCAGTTTTGCAATAGTTATGTGATTGATGTCACATGCCTTGTCAGCTTATGGTGGAATGTAAACACCAACAATAAGAGCAAGTGAAAATTCCCTGGCAATATACTGTAGCTTGACAGAGAGCGACCAGGAGAGGGCGAGAGAGAGACAAGAGAAGAGAAAGGAGAGAGCAGAAGAGGAGAGATAACAGTTAGGTCTGGTCACAGTCACATAATGTATAAGGTGAATATATATTTAGTGCAAAGTGCAAGCAGGGACTCCGGCAGGACTAACTATAACATCATAACTAAAAGGGAGAGCCAGAAGGAAACACAGACATGAGGGGGAACTGAGATGTAAAGCGACCAATCACCTCACCGTCAACAAACCTGAGTGATCAATGAGAGTGGGGAGGACAGCATCTAAACATACCAGTTCACCAGAATACTCTACGTCCATGAGTCCCCCAGATCTACTCCTTTACCTAAGGTTCATCTATTTACAAAAATGCTGCGCTAAATAAATAGCTTTTTAGCCTAGACTTAAACACTGAGACTGTGTCTGAGTCCCGAACATTAATAGGAAGACTATTCCATAACTTTGGGGCTTTGTAAGAAAAAGCTCCGCCCCCCTCTGCTGTAGTTTTAATAAGGCGTGGCGGATCGTAAGACACTAGCAGTTCACTCAGATACTGTGGTGCAAGACCAAAATCTCAAACAGGAAGTTCCATCTCAGAGGAAGGTCACACGCTAGATGAACGAATCAGTGGCCGCTCTACAGGACACACTCCATGATGAAGACGGCGCAGCTCTGATGACATCAACGTGTTTATGGAAGCCGTTATGGGATTCATCAGGGATCAGAACATTTCCCACTCAGAAGCTGTGGGTGGATAAAACAGTGGTGTAGCGGTTAGCACTGTCGCCTTGCACCTCCAGGGTCTGGGTTCAATTCCTGGGCAGACTCGATTCCCATCTCTGTGTGTATGGAGGTTACATGTTCTCACCGTGCTTGGTGGGTTTCCTTCCGGTACTCCGGTTTTCTCCCACAGTCAAAAGACATGTAGATTATGCTAAGTGACATTCCCAAATTGTCTGTAGTTTGAATGAGTAAGTGCGTGTGCCCTGCGATGGACTGGCACCCTGTCCAGGGTGTGCTCTGCCTTGAGGAAGAGAAACCCTAACTCTCCTGGGTTCGGCTCCAGGCCCCTGCGACCCTGAGTACAGGATAAAGTGGTATAGATGAGTGAAAGTGAGTTCTTGAAGGATGGGCAGTGGAGCACCGATAATCCTTTCAGCAGTCCAAACCATCCGTTGTAGTCTTCCTATGTCTGATTTTGTAGCTGAGCCAAACCAAACAGTTATCAAAGTGCACAGGACAGATTCAATGACGGGGAGTAGTTCTGAGTGAGCAGATCCTGTGGCAGGTTTAACTTACTCAGCTGGCAAACGAAATACAACCGCTGATGGGCCTCTTTAACAATGGTGTCAAATTCTTTGTGCCCCTTCAGGTCCTGAGAGATGGTGGTGTATGCATAGCATTTCAAAGGTTATGCTTTTTAAAAAAAAAATAAAATTTCTGATTAGGACTGTTTATAGCACCTTTTGGTGCTTTTGGACCCTGTACATTAAATGATTATTGTTTTCACTGTAAAACTCTAATACTAATTCTATTATACTGACTAATTTATACAGCAGTTCGAAAGTGAAAGTGAAATTAAATATCTTAGTTACGCCCAGTGCCAGTTTTAATCCAACACTTCAGTGACGCAGACTTACACAGCACTCAGGTACAGCTCTACAGCCAATGCAGAAGAAAAGGTAAGTGAAAGAAATAGTTTATATTTATATATATTTATAATTATTTGAATATTTATTTATTTGGAATAACATTTTGACATTTATTTGTCATAAATGTTTCTTCTTATTAAATATATAGGAACACTATGATTATGTCTATGACCCAGTCAGCTATAAAATATTCTCATTACATCAATATCATTATGTAATAACTGCTTTATTTTACATTCTTCCTAACAAATAGAAAATAAAACAATTAGACAGACAAAAAGCTAGACACTAGAGGCAGTTACAAAGTATTTAAGAGGTCTTGTGACGGTCAGATCTCTACATTACTGAATGTTAAATATTTTCCATTACTTTCATAATCATACATCATAAGGATGTAGAGACAAAAATGAAGCAAGTCTGATCTGTATGTAATGTTTCCTGCCTACATGGGTTGATTATACAGTAGCTTTTTTTTTTTCATTTCAGGATTTATTACATCATGTCTTAGATGTCTTTTGCCTTGGAATGTGTTTTCTCTACTGTAACACACATTCTATTATGATATTTAATAAATACTTCACAATATGTACTTGTGATTCTCTGCAAATGTTTTTAATTTGAACAAGAGTTATACTTTAGTTATACAATGTGTTTGGGGTGCCATTCACAGAGGTCCGTGTGAAGGAAAGCTCCCCCCTACACACACACAGTACGGAATTTGACAACCAATTGATATGACAAGTTCTTACTTGACATAAGTTACTTAAACTTAGTTACCTTTTATTCTTATTTCCAACTTTTTCTCTTTTTTCCCTTTTTTTTTTACAATTATTTTTAAATTATGCCTTATGAGAATGTCTAAATACATTAACTTCAATGTTCAACTACAATTTTCTCTATGTAAACCTACTAAAAAGTAATTAAAGGTATGCTTGCGTTATATTAATGTTGCAGATTCAGCTATTACTGGCTCACAGACAAGCCAATACACAAGCCCAAATGCAAGCACAAACAACAAGTTCTGGTAAACTATCAAAGTCAAAGAAATAAACACTTCCTTAAATGAATGGATACAATTTAATGTTTCCTTTTTTTTTCCCTTTAGAATATGATAAAGCATGGCGGCCAGTGACATGGAGGTAAAAACAAGTGCTACAAAAAATACAAAAACAAAATCAATGTTTGCTTGAAGGTTTACAGTGTTGTTAAACAATAAAATTCATTTATTGAAGAACACCGAAGCTTTACAGTGTTGTTAAACAATAAAATTATTTTATTGAAGAACACTGAAGCTTTTACAGTGTTGTTCACAATAAAATTCTTCTCAACATGGTAACAAAGGTCTCAAAGCTCCCCAAAATGTTTCTGTTAATGTACCAGCTGAAACACCACTCAGATCAGATCAGACATTCTAGCATTCCTGACATTTATTCAGTCTCACTCCTAGATCTTCTTGTCAGATGTTACTATGGTATAACGAAATATTATTACAAGAACTTCATTCGTGTCTAATGCTTTTAAGTGTCAATATTCACAGTGTTGACCCTTATTTTTCCAAGACCTGCAATTTGCCCTGGCATGCTGTCAAACCACTTCTGGGCCACATCCTGACTTATGGCAGCCAATTCTTACATAATCATATTCAAACTTCTTCCACTTATATGGTGCCTTTAATAAGAGACATTGTCACAAAGAAGTTTTCAGTTAAAAAATCTGTCTCCATTCATCCATACATCCATCTTGAATTGCTTTTCCAAAATCAGGTCGCGGGGGTAGCATTTCCAGCAGGGAAGCCCAAACTTTCCTTTCCCCAGTCACCTCAGCAAATCCAACTGAGGGATCCCGATGGGTTCCCAGGCCAGTGTGGAAATATAATCTCTCCACTTAGCCCTCGGTCTGCCCCGTGGCCTCCTTCCAGGTGGACATGCCAAGTACACCTCTCTAGGTAGGGGTCCTGGTGACATATTTACTAGATGCTCGAACAACCTCAACTGACTCCTTTCCATGCAAAGGAGCAGCGGTTCTACTCAGAGTTTCTCACTTGTCATCCTATCTCTATGATCCAGCTACCCTTCTGAGAAAAACCCATTTTGGCCATTTGTCTTTGCAATCTTGTCCTTTTGGTCACGACCTAACACTCATGCCCATAGGTGAGGGTAGTATAGAAGATCACCCAATAGATTGAGAGCTTTGCCTTTTGGCTCAACTTTCTTTTGGTCACAATGGTGCGGTAAAGCTACTGCAATACAGCCCCTGCTCATTCGATTCTCCAGCCAAACTTACGCTCCAATGTCCCATCACTCATAAACAAGACCTCAAGATAGATTGTAAGGGTTTTATACATAATGTTAGGACATTTTAATGTATACAAAATACCAGATGCATTTCCCACCATTAATATGTAGGGTTTACAATAAAGTAGACCAAGAATGACTGTTGCAGTCTTTACCTCCATTATGTAGTGTTTAGCTCTGGGTCAGAGGTATATCGAATCTTTAACGATTCGGGTTTTGTTCAACTGAATAAAAATGTATATTGTACACTTTATATACTACTATTACCAATTCTGCTTATCCCGCAGCCGACGATGATAATACAAAATCTGATATTTACCTAATTATGAGCAAGGTAACGTAACGATCTGGGCAAATATTTAAACTTTAAAATACATGACCAAGACAACAATTCTTTATAAAGAAACAAGAATTTATTTGACTGATCTACAATACATGAAACTACGCTACTTGAACACACACACACACACACACACACACACACATGCAAACATATCAACAGTTTGGAGGATGAAAGTCAATGAAGTTCATCTAGTACTGTTCACTAGAGTACTGTTAGCAGAGTCTTGGGTTTAATCTTACGGTTTTAGTTATGAAACGAGCACCATTTTTCAGCAAGGTATGCAGCTTTGTTTGTCGGTACGTTCTCATTTTGTGGTTCGCCTCTGGTGAAGGGAATCACGGCATTGCTGATTGGTTGGTGCGCTGTGGTTGAAATGTTGGAACTGTGGGTTTCTTCGTAGGAATTTGTAGTTCTGGCATGAAGTCTCGTTGAGAGTTCTCGAAGACCAGATGATGTCAGCAAAGGTGGCGTAATGCGAGCTGCTTGGAAGAGGTTATTCTTCCGATGACGAAGGTGTGCGCCCGCAAGTGCCAAAGCACAAGCGACAAGCTGCTTTCTTCAGATGGTCATGATGACGATGTGTAGATGTAGAAAAAGACCTGTTTGGACATGCTCGGACACTGTGTTTTGACCCTTTGTGTCAGTCTGTCCCACGGATGATTGGTCCAATCGGATGTGGTTGCGGGGCTTAGCCACGCCTCACTTGGTTCCCCCTTTTGTGCATACATTAGGCCAAGCCGATTACACTTTTAAGACCTTTTATAAAGTAATTTTACATGAGCTCTTGATCCAATTTTCCATGCACACCACTGTTCTTTGAATAAAATATGCACTCGATTGATACCACACATCCCCTATCTTACACACTCATTTATACCTTTGTTTAATAAAAAGGGTTTGTAAATGCTGATAACACCTTTAAAGTTATGCAGAATAATCAAACATACCACACAGACATAAAACATACTGAATATATGTATATAGCAGTTTGCCCTACTGGCGCACTTTACAGATTGTTTAAATAGTGTCTCTGCTGTATACCTCTTTGTTCATTGAAAGGCATGTGGAGAAACATGGGACATCCTGTGTCCTGGAGTCAATGAGATGGTCAAAGTGTGACTTGGTGGTCCCCCCAGAGCAACTCGGGGTGAAGCTGTAAAACTGTCAGCTTTGTTTACAGGATCGACAATTTATGCCATGGTTTTGGGCCTGTTTTGAGGCATCTGGCTTTAGCGTGGCTTCAGACACAGCAAACGTCCTGTTCCATGCCTGGTTAAGATTCATGCAGCTTAGTTTTACAAGCTCTCCTTTATGTTCACGAATGAGATAAGGTTATTGGGATGGCGCCATGCTGTCTGGGGGAAAGGTTCTGGAATGTGATCGATTGTTTGCTCTCCTTGGGGCGTGCTCATCCCTACAGATACTCACTCACTTATCGTCTATACCGCTTTATCCTGTATTCAGGTTCACAGGGGGCCTGGAGCCTATCCCAGGATGGTTAGGGCACAAGCAGGGTACACCCTAATCCATCGGTTTCCTGTTGAGAACCATGGCCACAGATTTCATGGTGCTGATCCTCATTCCTTCCATTTAACACTCATGACATCAGGACCACATCACCTGCACAAAGCAGCGATGCAATCCTCAGCCCACCAAATCCTCTCCTCCATGGTTGTGCCTTGATATCCTGTCCACAAAAATCACAAACAGGATTGGTGACAGACTACAGCCCTGGCTGAGGCCCCCACCCACTGTAAGCAAGTCTGACTTACTTCTGAGAACCTGAACACAACTTTCACTTTGGGCGTAAGAGATTGGATGGCTCTGAGGATTGACTCACCCTCTGGTCCCACTTTTCTAGGGGGGAACACCACCCTAGTCTGCCACTCCTTAGGCAACATCTACAACTTCCCTACAATGTAGAAAAAGGTGTGTCAACCAAGACAGACCCACAACATCCAGAGCCTTCAGTATTTCTGGACAGATCTCATAAATTCCTGGGGCTTTGTCACCGTGGAGTTGTTTGACCTCACCCAGGGAAATCAAGGACGACCCCCCATCATCCTCCAACTCTGCCTTTGCAACAGAGTGTGGGTTAGTCAGATTCAGGAGTTCCTCAAAGTGCTCTTTCCACCGCCCAATTAACTCCAGCTTGGGTGGTTCCCTGTTTCCCCCTCCTGAGGTGATCCAGAAGCATCTTGGTGCCGCATAAAAGGTCTTTCTCCATGGATTCACTATTCACGGGATGGGGGAGGATGGATATTCACGTTGCTCCTTCAGGTGGTGCCCAGCCAAGCCCGTGGCAAACCTGGCCACCAGGTGCTCGCTCCAGGCCTGGCTCCAGACATGGGCCCTGGGCTTCCTCCGGGCTGGGTCACCTTTCTGTCAGGTGGTGCAGAGAAATGAAGACAGAAAGAGGAGCAGGACCCAAGTGCAGATTTACAGCACCAAAGGGGCATGGCTTAGATGCAGTTTTGGACGAGGAAGGTGTGGCACGCTGGGGGGGAAATCCTAGTGGTGTAATACAAAGTTGGTGCAATGGGTCGGAAAGCCAGTTAAATCAGTCAGTGATGCGTGAGTCAAAAAGGGCGCGAGCAGGGACGTTGTCGAGAGCCAGTGCGAGAGTTCAAAGCCAGTGAGTCAGTCAGCGATGCGAAAAATGCAAAGGGAGAGCGAGCAGAGACGTAAACGTGAAACGAAGCGAGAGGTCAAAACCAGCGGGGAAACAAACAGCAAACAAGATCCAAAAACGAGAGGCTAAAAGTGAATACCGAGAACAAGCGAGGTCGAGAATGGAAACAACTAACACGAAAAAAAGAAACACGAGAAAACTGGGCTCTGAAGGCACCCAATAATCTGGCAGCGAGACAGAGTTCTGCGCTTCCTTAAATGCCGGGAGAAATTAGTTGTGAATGGGATGCCAGTGTGTAAAGGGGCGGGGCGTGTGAGAAAGCATGACAGTCAGGAGGAAAACATGAGCACGTGAGAGCAAAGACATGACAGCGTGGGGGAAAAAAGGAGAAGTGAATGATGGCGGTTCGTGACAGGAACGTGACACTTTCTCCCTCCTCTTTTTTCCTTGGGTTTAATTCAAACCAAATATAAAAATATTAGACCCATGAAAAAATGTACAGAAACCAGAGGTGTTTCAAAGAAAAACTCCCTTAGACAAAATGAGGAAGAACCAGACTCAAAAAGGAACCCATTCACATTTGGGTCATCTCAGATATTCATCAATTCACCATTCACAGCAAACTGCTTCAACCCCACCACTCTCTGCACTGATCTCATCTCACACACTAACCACAAGTCAGCTAACCTATCCCCCCTACAAGTACTCCCCAGCCCCCACCCCATCCACTGCATACTGCCCCTTACAGAAGCCCAGGTGAGAATGGAGCTCAGGAAGATTCAACAGACATTTTTGTATACACTCAAAATTTTGTGTGAAGACAGGAGGCCTTGTTAAACAAGTAAAAACAAAATCAGTCTAGTGTCAAATGGTAATCAAAAATATTAAATATTTTAGAGATGACTGTTAAACCATTTCCACGATCGATAACAGAGAGTTGACTGTCCTTTGCTTTGAGCTGTATCATACTGATTTTCTGGCTGAGTGTGCCATAACAATAAATTGTAATTAGTGAAGCAGATTTTTAAGCACTTCCTGGTGGGAATGATCACCATGCCAGAGCAAGGTCTATATAAATAACTATTTTCCCCAATATTATGTCATAAGACTGCATGGTGGCTCAGGGGTTATTTTGCCACACATCTTCAAGCTTAGGGCTTCCTCTTAGACCAATGAACCCTTGGTGTTAAGCCATATGTTTTTTCAGCCAACCGTCAGTTATTGATGGTGTAAGTATAGATGTTTTATAAACTGGAGAAAATATGACTGCCATGTTCAAGCAAAGCTTTCTAGATGAAAAAAGGGAGGAGATACACACAAAAGATAAACACGAAACCTGTGTAAATGTCCATCAATGTGTAACACATTAATAGGGCTTTGCAGCTTTTTCATCTTTTAGCTGACTTACTTCCCCCTATATAAAATGGCCCCTTATGTGGCAGTGCTACAAATCATCATAAACACAATGGGTGATCTTTAATGTTTTGTGTTATGGTTTAAACAGTGAAGATAAGAAAAATGAGATGTTGAGAAACCTGAAGGATTTCCAGCCAGGTACTAATGAGATCAGTGAGATTAAGATCCTTCTTCATGGCCCAATCGGAGCAGGAAAATCAAGTTTAATCAATTCCATTAACACTGTTCTCCAAGGTCGCAACACTGTCAGCGCACTTTCGGATTCATCAGCTGGTCCAAGTCAGAGCTTCACTTTAAAGGTAAAGCTAAACCATAAAATATTTACTGTAGTGGTCTCATTCAACATAGTAATTCACAATTAGCTTTAGTTGGAATTATATTATATGCCTGATTTAAGATCCATTTGATAAGGTACAGATTGCTCAGGTACAAAGAACATGCACATTGATAATCTTCAGCAGCCTCTTCAGTCAGGTTAAAAAGTAACAAAAACTATCAAATCAAAGATGTCATTATTACTAAAACATTATAGAAAAAAGCTTCTTGAGTGCTGAGTAGATATTAATTAGTAACAGCAATGTTTTTGCCACTTTATATCATACATACCTGTATTGTGTGTCCAGTTTAAAACTTACAGGCTGAAGAAAGCTGGTCCTGGATCTTACTATCCATTTGTCTTTACGGACATCATGGGTCTGGAACCAGATAAGTCACAAGGAGTACAAACCAAAGATATTAAGAAAATATTAAAGGGTCATGTGAAAGACGGCTACACTGTAAGTTCCTGACCTTAAATTTTTTTTGTATTCTGCAGACTAACACACTTCACTCACATTCCCAACCTTTTGTGTTTTATTATGTACCTTCTGTCATTTATGTATGTACATATGTTTATACCCAACCATAACTACATGCATGTATACATTCACATACAGTACACACACATACAGCTTTGTATACACTCACATACACAGGTATACAGCTTCCACTACTCTTAATGTTAAAATACCCCCCGCATAAAAAAAAGAAAAACATAACATTAGTAACTGTTATAGCCTGGGACAGGTTTTACAAGTTTTAATCACTTAAACTGCAAGCTGACATATGCCTTCTCCAAGAAATTAATTTATCACTCCAATCATAAAATTTAATCATTAAAGTATAATGCTTTATTTTTGCCTTGTTAAAACAAGGATTATGCATCCTAATCAGTAAAGAAATCTCATTTATTCACAAAAGCAGTGTTACAGTTACTGCTATAATAATAAAGCGCCCTGCAGGGTCTATAACAGTGCTATTGTGAATAAATGAGATTTCTTTACTTTTTTTTTTTTATTGATTTTTTTCTTTCTTCATTTCAAATTTCAAGTTTATTAAAAACTATCCAGTCTTAACAGCAGGCAACGTCAACATTGTTCTTATAGCAATAGATAAATCTAGCACCAGGTCCTGATGGCCTTCCTGCTGAGTTCTATAAACACTTTTGGACCATCTTATCAGCACTCTTCTTCCAGATAATAAGTCATTTAAAATAAACATTAAAACTCCCAAATGGGTTAAATTTCCATCTTGGGTCTGTGTGCATGGTGCTTACATGTTCTCCCCGTGCTTGCTCTGGTTTCCTCCCACAGCCAAAAGACACGCAGATTAGGCAAACTGGCATTCCCAAACTTGCTCGTAGTGTGTGAATGAACATGTGAGTTTGTGCATTTGTGTGCAACAGATGGCACCCCATCCAGTGTGTACCACTAAAGTGCTATAGATGATGAGTGAGTAGACATCACCTTCAGCAACTGTTATCACGAATAGACAAGCATCACATAGCTTCACATGCACCATGGGACGAGACAAAGATGGCCACTCTCCCTCTCACTATTCACCATTTTCATTGAACTGTTGTGCAGCAGCCATTTGCCAAAACAACCCACATCAAAGGAATTTATACATAAATCTAGACCATAAAATCAGGTTTTGCACAGATGATATTACTGTATCTACAAGACCACCTTCATCATTACAAGAAATGGTTAAACTCATTGATTCATTTTTTAAAATATTTCCAAATAGACAGGACACTATAGTAAGTCTTCTATTCTCCCATTGCTTATTTTTGCATGAATGTTCCCCTAAGCTGCCAGAGCTTTTTTTTTGTCAACCTGAATTGTTTGGACTCATTACTGAAAATAAAAAATGATCTATGGTGGATGAATTTACGACTGTCCATATGGAGTAGAATATCAGCTATTAAGATAAAAATACTACCTGAATTCAATTATCTTTTTTCACTGAATCAAATACAGCATTTGAGTTCTACTGAAAAAATCCCCAAAGTTCCAAATATTTAATTGGCCACTTTATGGAAACCCAAAACACAAAGAGGATTGGAAGCACCACATTTCTACTACTCTCTGGCCAATCAGCTTCAATTGTATATCTGCTACAGTATATACACATGTTGAACAAATAATTTGTAAGGACATTCAGAGTTCAGACGTACCTTTCTGTAGATAGACAATCTAAGCACCCCCGTTTCAAAACATGCACAATATCAGAAGCTCTGGGAGCCTGGTGGAAATTTCATCAAATCACAAACACCCCTCTTACACCATCCAAATACACCCCGATTTGGAACAACACAAATTTCCTACTTAATACGAAGCCACTAAACTTTGGAAGAGATAGGAAGAGACATAAATGGGACCCAATCTGGTGCTGGGTGGTTCAGTTGTGGGTGGGTGCAGTGTGGGCTTGAGTGCTCATGTCTTCCTGCTGTCTTTCTGTGCCCTGGTCTTCTGCACTGGACTGACCCTGCATTGCGCAACCAGTTCAGGCATGAATATATTTTCAAGAGGTCAACAAACAAATATAGGATCAACAAATAAAAAATTAAAATAATATGACAAGTGAGGCATGTGTAAGGTGTCTTGAATGTAGGGCATCCTGAGTGGTGGTGAGATGGGGGGATGTTTATTTTTTTATTTTTTAAAGTTTTTATGAGTGCTTGTTTCTAAGCAGAGACTTAGCGTATTTCTACGTCTTGGGTTCACATGTGTAAGCAACCATGAGAAGAACCATGACTGATATGGAATGTGGAGTGTTTTAGACAAAGCTTTCGATTAAAGACTTTGGAAAACATGTGCAAGCATTCTAAGTCGGCCCTTAAGTGTTTTTCTTTGGGAAAAAAGAAGCTGTTAATAAAACAGGGCTAGGCACTGAGATATCTCTCTATCTCTCTATCTCTCTCTCTATCTATCAATGTTCAAATATCTTTTATTAGCAAATGTAACATAACAGAATTAAATTATTAATAGCGACAGTAAGTCTAATCAACAGAGAGCTGTATCAGCATTTAAGCACATTTTCATTTTCACATTAGACCAGTATCACTAAATGAAAGTGGGTCTCATCCCCAATAAAGATCACACGTAAGTATAGTATCAGCCTCAAGGAGAAACAATACAGACGCTTTGAGCTGCCATCATTATCTATAGAAAACAGTCATATTAAAGCACTTTGTATAAGAATTATCCAGAAGATGCATCAGGAAGTGTAGTGAAACTCCAGTACACCTTTATTTTAGCAGGAAAACAGCAGTTGTGGGGCCAGGGTTACCTTCTGTAATCAGCTTCTTACATATATTTTTCCTGTTGTATGCCTCGATTGACATTAAACATATTAAGCATTTAAAAATTCCTGACACCTTCTAATTAATATGATTACGTAGCAGAGCTCTGTTTGCTAATTAATATTCCATCTCAAGCAAATTAAAAGAACATTTATTTTCTTCACCCTAAACATTAGGTATTTTGTGTTTTTGCTCTTCAGTTCAATCCTTTAAAACCAATTGATAAAGACGACCCGAGGTTCTACAGGATTAACCCCAGCCTGAGAGACAGAGTGCACTGTCTGGTGAGTGTTCTATCAGCTGATAAAATCTCCATCATGAGTAATGAAGTTATCCAGAAAATGAGAGCTGTTCGGGAAAAGGCACGTGACTTAGGTGAGTTTTAACATAATTATAAGCTATAAATAATTTGTTCTCAATAAATAAATGTTCCTGTTCTACAGTGGCAAGAAAAAGTATGTGAACCTTTTGGTGAACCTTTTTAATCCGTCATTAAATATGATCTGATCTTCATCTCAGTCAAGAGTTTTGACAAACATTAAGTGCCTAAAATTATAACAAAAACAAATCTGATCTTTCATTATCTTCATCTTTATTGAACATACTTATTCAATATTCAGAATACTAGTGGAATAAATAAGTAAACCAGCAATAATTTCAACCAGGGCTTCCTGTAGCTGTGGATCAGACCTGCACATCGATCAAGAGTTTTAGTCCAGTCTTCCTGGCAGAACTGCTTTAGCTTTGTTTTATTCTTTTCTTGCGTGTGTGACTCTCTTCAGGTCATTTCATAGCATCTCTATTAGGTTGAGGTCTGAAATCCGCCTTTGGCCACTTCAAAAGGCGGATTTTGTTTTGCTGAAGCCGTTCTGTTGTAGACTTGCCCTGGTGTTTGGGTCATTGTGCTGCTGCATGAGTTTGGGATGGGGTGGGATTTTGGATGGGATGATGTTTTCCTGATGATATGCAGAGCCCTTTTCATGTCAGATGTAGTGTTGCATATTCTTTCCAAATAGTTAATTTTAATTTCATCTGTGCACAAAACATTTTCTCAATACTGCTGTGGAGTGTTAATGTGCTTTTTCACAAACTTCAGGTGTGCAACAATGTTCTTTTTAGTAAGCAGCGGCTTCCTTTGTGGTGTCCTGCCAAGGACGCCGTACTTGTTCAATGTTTTCTGTACTGTAAATGCATGAACACAGATGTTGGCCGTTCCCATGATGGGTTGTTTTCTAATGGGTTGATCCTCTGCAAGCTCTTTTTTGACTCTACTCTAAAGGTTTGAATGGGTTTTATTACTCAAAGTAGCTCTTGTCCACACCTCCAAACTCAATTTCTTAACAAAACTCCAGGTATGCTCACATCTGATTTTTTGAGGTCAATAACTCAAGGCTAAGGTCACATTCATACTTTTCCTACTGGCACTACGAGGTTTTTATGGTTGTTCTCAATAAATCGTTTGACATAAAAATCAGAATTTCTTTCGTGTTTGTATTTTAGGCACATTGTATTTGTCAATAGATGAAGATTAGATCACATTTTATTACAAATGAATACAGAAAATTCCAAGAAGTTCACATACTTTTGCTCGCCACTGTTTATAAGAGTGAATCTATATAAGATAGACACAGTGTTTGTGTTTCTGGTGCTTTAACAGGGGTTCCTCAGGTTGTCGTCATGCCTATGGTTGATACAGCATGCCCTCTGGTTAATGAGAACCTGAGTAAGATCTACACTAGCAAAAAAATTAAAGAGAAGGTGAGGACAACAGCAGCAGCCATCTGTTTGTCCCTTTGTTAACTGTTTACGTTATGATATTTTCTAACATTATTATAAAGGCATGTGTGGATTTTTGTGGTGACCTTTAACTTTGCAATAATTCCAGATGAAGATTCAACGGTGACTCCAAGCCCTAAATCTCTGAAATATATTTCATGTTGTATCTGTTTATCTTAGATGAAGGAGTGCAGTGATAAACTGGGAGTCCCGATGAACTGCATCTATCCTGTGCAGAACTACCATGAGCAGATTACCAACGACATGCGCATGGATATTCTGATTCTCATGGCCATGACTGATATCACTAGATTTGCCAGCGACTATATTGAAGACGAGGTTTATAATGCCAGTCGACATGCTGAATGAGTTCCTTGTGTCTCTTGTTCAAGCTCCAAAGGAGAAGCAAAATGGAACTGGCGAGTTTCAGGAATTCACAAGTGGAACAGAGATGTACTTCAGTTAATTAAACAATATGCTTAATCTTTAAGGATGAATTTGTTTTAGACTACACAATAGAAAATACAACGGAAAACACCCACATTGCCAGGACTTATTTAGTTATTAATTAAAATTAATTTGAACATGATTTTTCATCTTTCTGATGTTTATATGTAGAATAAAGTTATAAAAATACAAAAGATGACATTCGTTTATTGCATATAAATTTGACCCATATTTATGTTTATTTTCTCTCTTGTTCAGACACACGCTATTAAAACGGGTCATGGTTTACTTTTTATATGGTCCAATTAATATCCACTAAACAATCTGTTAAACTTTAATCTGTTTATCTGTTAGACTTTATTATATTTTCTAGTGATCACCAGTCGTAGCCAAAAGTATTAACACAACATACGTCATGTATTACAGTTCTCTCTGTGCACAAAACAAGTGATGTCACTAATTAGTTTGAGTTTCATCTGGCTGTGAATTGTCAATTAACTAAAAAACTAATGAAAAACTGGCTGTCAGACACTGGTGTTCAGATGTCATCTCCAGACATAAGGCCAAGAGAATTCTTTTGGACAATGGTCGATTAGATTAGGTGAAAGACAGCAGAGTTTGTCAGATGCCTTTTTCACCCAAGTTTTGAAAAATAAAGAACTTCATACAAAATACTGATTGTTGTAGAGAACTTTCACAGTCTAAAATAAATTATTCTTATCAGCTGAGTCTAGCACAGTCTTCATGGTAAAGAGGAACCATCCCCAGTCACCACGCGCATTCCAAGCAGACTATATGCGACGAGATATCCAACCAGAAGCAGAGGGGGTCGAGAGAAAAGCGAGAAAGAGAAGAGAAAAGACTAGAAGAAAGATAACAGTCAGGCATGGCCACAGTCGCATAATTTATAAGGTGAATGTACTGTATATTTAGTCCAGAGTGCAATCAGGAACTCTGGCCAGAACAATGACAGCATAACTAAAAAGAAGAGCCAGAAAGAAAACACAGACATGAGGAGGAACTGGGAAGTAGATTTAACATAAGGGATGAGTGAAATGAGTTCAGTCTCTTGAAAAGGAGTAAAATTAGTTAGATAGATAGATAGATAGATAGATAGATAGATAGATAGATAGATAGATAGATAGATAGATAGATAGATAACCACGTGGACAAAATTGTTGGTACCCTTCAGTCAATGAAAGAAAAACTCACAATGGTCACAGAAATAACTTTAATCTGACAAAAGTAATAATTCTTTTAAAATTCTATGAATGTTAACCAATGAAAGTCAGACATTGCTTTTCAACCATGCTTCAACAGAATTATTTTAAAAAATGAACTCATGGAACAGGCCTGGACAAAAATGATGGTACCCCTAGAAAATACTGAAAATAATGTGACCAAAGGACATGTTAATTCAAGGTGTGTCCACTAATTAGCATCACTGGTGTCTACAATCTTGTAATCAGTCAGTGGGCCTATATATAGGGCTCCAGGTAGTCACTGTGTTGTTTGGTGACGTGGTATGTACCACACTCAACATGGACCAGAGGAAGCGAAGGAAAGAGTTGTCTCAGGAGATTCGAAAGAAAATTATAGACAAGCATGTTAAAGGTAAAGGTAAATTTCCAAGCAGCTAGATGTTCCTGTGACTACAGTTGCACATATTATTCAGAAATTTAAGATCCATGGGACTGTAGCCAACCTCCCTGGACATGAAGGAAAATTGATGACAAATCAAAGACACGCATAATCCGAATGGTAACTAAAGAGCCCAGAAAGACTTCTCAAGGGATTCAAGGTGAACTTCATGCTCAAGGAACATCAGTGTCAGATCGCACCATCCGTCGTTGTTTGAGCCAAAGTGGACTACATGGCAGACGACCAAGGAGGACACCATTGTTGAAAACAAATCATAAAAAAAGCCAGACTGGAATATGCCAAACTACATGTTGACAAGCCACAAAGCTTCTGGGAGAATGTCCTATGGACAGATGAGATAAAAATGGAACATTTTGCCAAGGCACATCAGCTCTATGTTCACAGACGGAAAAATGAAGCATATGAAGAAAAGACCACTGTCCCTACTGTGAAACATGGAGGAGGCTCTGTTATGTTCTGGGGCTGCTTTGCTGCATCTGGCACAGGGTGTCTTGAATCTGTGCAGGGTACAATGAAATCTCAAGACTATCAAGGGATTCTAGAGAGAAATGTGCTGGCCAGTGTCAGAAAGCTGGGTCTCAGTCGCAGGTCATGGGTCTTGCAACAGGACAATGACCCAAAACACACAGCTAAAAACACCCAAGAATGGCTAAGAGGAAAACATTGGACTATTCTAAAGTGGCCTTCTATGAGCCCTGACCTCAATCCTATTGAGCATCTTTGGGAGGAGCTGAAACATGCTGTCTGGAAAAGGCTTTTTATTATGGTTTTATTGCTCATCCTGAAACCTGTGTGGGAGTATTCCCCACAACAACCTGGCCAGGGATGAGATTAAATCCACTGGAAAAAGATATAAATATGTAATTCTATAATTTTGACATTAATAATTTATAGTGATTTTATTCACAAAGTAAGTAAGTAGATAGGTCAGTGTACTGTAGAGAACAACACCTGAGTTTATAGACACCCGACCTCTGTCACAAACATAAAAACATAAAGCATGAAAGTGCAGCAAAGGTTGACAAGGAAATGAATGACAACTTCACCTCACTCTAGAAAGACTAGATATGACAGCATTCAGCGATTTAAAAGTCAATATCGGTATTTTAAAAATCAGACAGAAGATCATTCCAGTAACTCACTCTGGAGGTAACCACGGTAGAGACCAGTTTTTCTGCATCATGAGGTGACAATATATTCCTTATTTTGGCCCAATTGCTGAGAGAAGGTTATCCTAAGAATAAATTTATCTAAACATAAATGAACTTGATAGCTAGCTATGCAACATTAGTCATGCTTATGATTTATGCTATACAGAGGAAGCGTACAGTAGCATTCAAAAGTTTAGACACACTTTCCAATTCAGTGATTTTTGTCTTGGGATTTATTTTCTACATTCTGGAATCAGGCAGTGGTGCCTGAAATGGTTGAGGTTCTGCGTTACCAATCAGAAGGTTGGGGGTTCAAGCCCCAGCACTGCCAAGCTTCCACTTGAAGCCTTGAACATGGCCCCATGTCTGCTCCAGAGGAATTGTCCTGGCTGATCATGTGCTCTCACACTGGAGATTATCGAATAATGCTTCTGAAATTAGTTAATTAAGTAACAACAGTCAGTTGTTAATTTTAGCACATGAAGGTCGGCTGTTCTGGATCAGTTCCTACAAGAACAGTATTGTGTGTCGAGTGTGTTTGTAAACCCCATCGAGCTCCATGATGAAACTGTCTCTCATGAAGACCTTCCCAGGAAAGCGAGACCAAAACTTACTGCTGCAGAGGAGAAGTTCATTTAGAGTCAGCAGCCTCAGAAATCACCAATTAACCTCAAGCAGCACCTCAGATTAGAGGCGTTATGAAGCTTTACAGAGCAGAAGGAGCAGATATACATCTCAATATCAACTGTTCAGAGGATTTTGTTTGCCTTCAGCATTGAAATAAAAATCAGGAAACTGACTATGATCAGTCAAATAAGTCCTGAGCCAGGGGAAGGCCGTTCCTTTAATGCCAATAATATTTTCTATTTTGTCAAGAGGAATCGTTTTGTTATGGTTATGGAACACAATCAAGGAGACACAACCCTGATCAGAGGCCACTATTTACCTATTTAACCAGCGATGGCGCTCTCTTTTTGTTTTCACTAAATCACATTTTAGAGAAGAATTGGTTTCTATATACTGTAGGAGTTTTAATGGATTGTAATGGTTTCATTTAAGGTTTAGCTTTGTCTGTCATTTTTTATGGAATTTTCGAATGTGCTTACTTTAAAAAATATTTTAAAAATTCACCACCAGTGTCCATATTAAAATATTCAGTACAATAATTTTTGGAACTATTGTGGCCCTAACAGTAATATTTCTGTAAGGAAATTAAACAGTGAGATAACACTACACAACATACAGTAAGAGATGCACAACATGAGCCACACAACAGAAAGCTTTGTTTGAAACCTACTGTAGGTGACCACGGATGTGTTTGAATGTTGTATGAACGGATGTCAAGCAACATAAATGTTGTATATATAAGGATGAAATTCTGTTGGTTTGTATATTTGCAATGTTGTGTTGGGCTTATTCATTCAATGTTATCTCAATGTCATCGTCACTCTCAAAAACCATGTTGTCCCGACATTGTGTTTTGGATGAATGACCTAATTGCAACTTTATGACAGCAATCATCAGACATTAGGTATTGTTTAACTAACCAGGAGGACTGGTCTATTTTTTTTCTCTGCACCATTCTGCCACAACGCTGACCCCATTACAATGTTTACTTGTGTACTTAGGGAACCAACCACCAATCTTTTCCTGTTATATGAATTACATGATCACATTATACTAACAAGTCCACCACAAACTCCAGGTCTCAGTCTTGTTCATGGTGTTCTTTAATGAAATCATTCTGCTTGTACTGATTGACAATTATCACATCCTTTTGATAGTGAAAGTAAGATTAAATGTCACGTTACACTTATTGCCAGTTTTATATCCAACACTTCAGTGACTCACACAGCATGTAAGTCCAGCTCTACAGCCAGGGCAGGAGATAAGGTAAGTGAAACATTTTTTCAGCATTAAATATTTTTTCATTTCTCAGTCATAACTGTTTCTACTTATTAAATGTATAGTAATACTATGATTATGTTTCCGACCTAGTCAGCTATAAAATATTCTCATTACATTAGTATGACAAATTAATTACTTCCTTTTACTTCCTTCTTTACAAATATAAAATAGACTAATTCCACAAAGAAAACTCAAAAGCTAGTCAGAAGATATAAAAGAGGTTGAAGGCAGTTAAAAAGTATTTAACAGGTCTTGTGGGGGTATTTTCATAATGATGTGCAATGAGGATGGAGAGAAAAATATAAAACAAATCAAATCTGAATGCACTGTTTACTTGCCTACATGGTTTGATTACAGCTGTTTTCATTTCAAGATTTAGAACAGCAACTCTTGTGTGTGTGTTCTACCTTGAAATCCGTTTTATCCACAGCAACACAATTTATATTATGTTAATTAATAAATACAAAATATAATTTCTTATATTCTCTGATTCTCTGTAAATGTTTTTAGGTTGAACAAGATTTCTTAGTTACACATCTCGTTTGCGGTAGCGTGCACAGAGGACAGTCATGGATAGTTTTTTTTCCAAGGTAATAAAGTTAACAATGAATAGATAAGATCACAGTTCTTACTTGAAATTAGTTATTTAAATAGTTTTTTTTCTCATTTTCAATTTATTAAAGTCCTAAGTTACAGTTTATGAGACTGTCTAATTACAGTAACATAAATGTTCAACTACACTGTTCTCTATGTAAACCTACTAAAAAGTAATTAATATATGCTTGAATTATATTCAAAATGCAGATGTTTCAATCCCAAAAACAAGCCCAAATGCAAGCTAAGAGACAGGCTCAAATGGAAGCTCGAATGCATGCTATATATCAGGCCCAATTACAAGCCCAAAAACAAGCTGAAAGGAAAGCCCAAAAAGAAGCCGAAATGCAAGTTCAAAAACAAGCTGAAATGAAAACACAAACACCAAATGCTGGTGAGCAAATATTAAGTCATAGAAAGATACACTTTCTTAAAGTGATGAATACAATTTAACTCTTTTGTTTTTATTATCTTTTTAGAATATGATAAAGCATGGCGACCAGTGACATGGAGGTAAACACAAGTACGACAAAAAGATACAAAGACAAAATTAATGTTTGCTAAAAGTCTTATTTTGACAGATCGTGGGAAGTGTAAGGAAGTATGTTGAATTGACATAGTAAAATTCTTCTCAACAAGCTATCAAAGGTCTCAGAGCTCCACAAAATGTGTCTGTTATGTTCCAGCTCAAATACTATTCACACCAGATCAGACCATGCATTCTGGCATTCCTACTGTTTCACTCCTCTTCCAAACGAGCTGTGTCAGGGTCTGCAGCTTCAAATGCAAACGAGGTTATGGCCCCCACATCCCCTTTAGACATGTCTGCGACTTTCTAACCCAAAAAATAGGACTGCCTTCACTGCAGCTTTCATGTATGTACGTGTAAGCAACTTGGTGGTTTTAGTGTTTTTAGTGTTTTTATCAGCAAAAGCACAAATTGGTCATGGGTGTTCTGTGTAATAGGTGTCTTAGATATGCTCCTATATCGCTGATTCTGCCATAACAATGAATTCAATAGGAAAGTAGTTTTGCACTTAGACAGCATTGAGGGTTCAAGTCTAGCCTCTGGTCTGTGTGTATGGAGTTCTCACCTTGCTTTGGGGTCCTCTATGTACTTAATATCCATCACAGTCTAATGACGTGTTATAGGAAGGTTGGAGTTACCAAATTGATTGTAATGCAAAATGTATGTTTGCCAATAGGTTACAAGAGAGGATTCAATCCTCAGAAAAATATCTTCCTTGGAGACCCTTGTGAATATCCATAAAAGATCACAAAGTCACTATTGTGTTATCAGTGACCTTTAATTATTATGTATATATTTTTTTATTTACTGTTTAAATAGTGAAGATGATAAAAATCAGATGTTGAGAACCCTGAAGGATTTCCAGTCAGGTACAGAGGATGTCAGTCAGATAAACATTCTGCTTCATGGCCCAATTGGAGCAGGAAAATCGAGCTTTATTAACTCCATCAACACCGTCCTCCAAGGACACAACAGCGCCCGTGCACTGGCAGATTCATCAGCAGGTCCAAGTCAGAGCTTCACTTTAAGGGTAATAACAATAAAATATATACTGTAGTGACTTGTAGACATTGTTTCCCTGAACTGTTATTATTATTATTATTATTATTATTATTATTATTATTATTATTATTTTGTCTAATATAACATACTAAAGTACAATTAGCTTTAGCTGGATATACACTTATCAGACATAACATTACACACAAAACATTATACCTAATGATAATCAATGTTAATGTTATGGTTGATTAGTGTATATCTTTAAGATTAATTAGATAAGATAACTTTATTTGCTCAAGTATAAAGTACATGCACATTGATCATCTTTAGCAGTCTCTTCAGTTAGATAGTAACAAACTACCAAACCAGTAAGCAGCTAATACTACTACAAGACCATAGAAAAAACACTGCTGTCCTCCTCTCACTGAACACTATGTAGATATTATTTTAAATCAGCAAGAATCAGTCTAATGAGTTTTCCACTTTAACATTAAGTAACATGTACTCTTGTATCATGTGTCCAGTTTAAAGCTCACAGGCTGAAGAAAGCTGGTCCTGGATCTTATTATCCATTTGTCTTTATGGACATCATGGGTCTGGAACCAGACAAGTCACAAGGAGTACAAACCAAAGATATACAGAAAATATTAAAGGGTCATGTGAAAGACGGCTACACTGTAAGTTCTTATTTATTTTTTTTATTCTACAGATTAACAGACTTTTCTCTCATTCCCAAGATTATTGCAGAACTGTCTTGAATTGGCCTCCAAGTGGCGCAGTGGTAAAGTTCTCTCCCTAACATCAGGAGATCGCGAGTTCGATTCCCGGGTGATGCTGTAACCTCTCGCAGACGGAGGTCTAGAGAGAGCTGATTGGCGTCACGTGGTTCGGAGGAAACGCGTGATCGTCTTCGGCCCTCCCGGCGGAGTGGTAGTAGTAACCTTAATGTGGAGCCCCCTAGTGACGTGGAGGAATTGGACACAATTAAATTAGGGAGAAAATCAGGGATAAATAAAAAAAAAATAATAATAAAAAAGAATGTCTGAATTAAATGTCTGACTTGAATTAAAAGTTTTGTTTTTGGTTTCTCTACTCTGTAATGTGACATGCTCTAATCAACTATGAATTGAGTTATCAAATGTTAAGAAACTTAGGAATTTAAAACTCTCCTAGAAATCTCTTAATGAACCATCTAGGATCTGGTTATTTTACCAACTGTTACAAACTACCTACTACACTCCACAAAAAATTGCAAAGACCTGATATGGTTTCACACCTGTTAAGTTAACAACAACAACATGGATACCTGTGTTTTAGATACCTGACTACAGAGCTACGAACTTGCCAAACCTACCTGTCGCTTTTCTTCCAGAAGCTTTTATATGTGCTTTTCTTCCATACAACAAGCATATATAAAAGACCAAGTATAAGCACATTTAGTCTTATAGTGAATACAGATGGCATACACGTAGACCTACCACCTGGGTTCACATGTGGAAGCAAACATGAGAAGAACCATGACTCCTGCCTTTTAGTGGCATGAAACGTGGAGTGTTTAATGCAAACCGTGTCAGTAAAAAAAAAAGGACAGCTTCAATTTTAAAGACAAAAACATGTGCAAGCATTTTAAGATGTCAGTCCTTACGTGTTCTCTGTGTAAAAACAGCAGCAGCAACAACAACAACAACAAAAGGAAGCAATAAAAGATACATTTATGCAGGGCAAAGGGTGGCGCCATGTAGAAATATATTTACTGTGTTGATAGAAAAGCAGGATAAGCATACAAAGGCAGTAACATACCTTGAGTGATTCCCAGGCTTAAAAGAGAACAGAATTTAATTAATACTGGTGTATTAGCACTCGAGTGATTCTTATTCTTAAATTAGATCAGTATCACTATACAGACTGATTCCCAGTATTGAACTGACACCCGGAGTTGGTTACCAGCACCACACAGTGTCTATATACTGTAGGTCTTTATATGTCTTAACTCTGAAAATGGTAAATCAACACTGGACATTTTAATGTGTGAATCTCATCATCATATAGAGTCATGACTGAGTGAATATCTTTCTCATGAAGAAACTGTTAAATATGGAACAGTATGAATTCATAAACAAACTGAGATAAATATGTAACAGTATTTACAAGAGCCCTTACACAGGACTTCTGAGGGTGTCAGTGGAATAGGAGTTAGGGAGAGTGCTTATGACACACACACACACACACACACACACACACACACACACACACACACACACACACACACACACACACACACACACACACACAAATTCCTTCCTGTGGGATTATTAATTAATGAATTAAAAAGAAAACCAAGGGAACTGAAAAAAAAAAACTGAAAACTAACAGAGTTAGTTGGTACTGAGTAATATTCAATAATATTCAGTAAAAAAGAAAAAAAAAAGGCTGCTACCCTGCGGAGAAAAAGCAAAAGCTAAGTATATATATATATATCCTCTTTACTCCAAACATTAAGTGTTTTTGCTGCTTCAGTTCAATCCAGTGAAGCCAATCGATAAAGATGACACAAAGTACTACAACCCTAAGCCCAGCCTGAAGGATGGAGTGCACTGTCTAGTGAGTGTTCTGCCAGCTGATAAAATCTCCATCATGAGTGATGAAGTGATCCAGAAGATGAGAGCTGTTCGGGAAAAGGCACGTGATTTAGGTGAGTTTCACCATAATTAGAGTATAAATTCAACTTGGAGATAAAAAAAAGTTTAATTCTATATACTGTAAGAGAGACACATGGTTTGTCTTCTAGTGATTTAACAGGGATTCCTCAGGTCATCATTATCGTAGAGATAAAACCTCTAAGCTACATGAGATGATGTTGATTTTAAAATTGAGTTTAATATTTCATGATTGACCTGCTAGTTCTTTCATTGTACGTTTTCATGGTTGCCGACCAGGATCGGAACACACACACATAAACAAACACACACAAAATGTATTGGAAAAAAAGAGGTGTATGTGTCTTAAGCTAATGCCTTAAGTATTCCCAAAGTAATAACATGAATTATTGTCATATACCTGTAAGGAATGAAACAGAGCTCAAGGAAACAAAGAGGGCATGCTATTCTTAGAGTAGAACAAGAGCAAATAACAGAAAAGACTAACAGACAGAATCATTGTTTGTGTTTCTGGTGATTTAGGGATTCCTCAAATCGTCGTCATGTCGATGGTTGATAAAGCATGCCCACTAGTGAATGAGAACCTGAAAAAGGTCTACACCAGCAGAAAGGTTAAAGAGAAGGTGAGATTAATGGTAACAGCCATCTGTGCATTTCTGTTTCTTTAATTTTGCAATTATTTTATAGATAATTGATAAGATAAACCATTTCTTAAATTAACATCATGTTGTATCTGTTTATCTTAGATGAAGGAGTGCAGTGATAAACTGGGAGTCCCGATGAACTGCATCTATCCTGTGCAGAACTACCATGAGCAGATTACCAACGACTTGTACATGGATATCTTGATTTTCATGGCCATGACTGACATTGTTCGATTTGCTAATGACTATGTTGAAGACCAGGTTTACAGCGCTAATCAGCATGCTGAATAAGAAACAACATAAACTAGTACCAGAAATTCTCAGTATGGACAGAGATAGATTTAAATTATTAAATAAGTAATCTTAATAATTTCTTTAGATCTAACGCTAACGACACACACGTTAGCGCATACTAACAGAATCACTGCTGTAAAGTAAAAAAAACAACAACTACTGTAATGAATCAGCATTTATCTTTGAAAAGAATCACGACAGAGCAGAGTTTCTGTGTAGAGCAGAGAGTGAGTGTCTGTATGTGTGTGTGTGTGTGTGTGTGTGTGTGTGTGTGAAGCCGAGGGGGGGTGGGGGGGTGTAAAGGCGAGAGAGAGAGAGTGTGTGTGTGTGACGGTACTATATTTGTACATACAATATTACTATATTTTATGTGTGTATAATTTTATGTGACTATATAAACTGCAACCCCTTGTGTTTTTAGTTAATGTTTTTACCTTTTGTCTTATTAATATAGATTACTTTGAGCATTATTTTTTCTCCTTTCTGGTGTTTCATAAGTAATAAAGATATGAATAAAGGACGCATGTAGTGACCAAATTGATAAGGTTTTGCCATTTTGAATAGGAGTAGTGTTCTGATAAATCTGCACTGAGAGAGTTCTCAGTGCAGGGGGTGGGGTGTAAAGGCGAGAGAGAGAGAGAGAGAGAGAGAGAGTGTGTGTGTGTGTGTGTCGCTGTGTGTGAGGCACTGTGTCAAATTACACATGTGCTCACACATAAGACTAATGACACGCTGAAACAAAGAGGGAGATGTTGATTATACCAGTAAGAGATGAGCACTAAGACCCAACAGGGGAGATGGTTACCCACAATTCCGCAGCACAAGAGAGAGAAAAAACATTGGCTTAGTTGTGATCATGTGACGCTCGGTGTCAAAACAAGAAGTGTGAAACATTATGCGTGATACATGATACTCGGTACTCATAATCCAAGACGCTCGTTTTTCAAGTCACGATTTTATAAAACTCTTTGCTCATCTTGCTTTAACGCTCGCAAACCGCATTACTCACAACGCGAGGTTCCACTGTATTTTTTATTCTAAAAATGTTTTTGTTTCACTGATTGGCGAAAATGTAATACAATTTTATAAAATTTTATTTATGTAATGTTTTTAACAATGCTCATTGTCACAAAAAAGTGGCCATTGTCAGATTTCAAAGTGAACCAAAGGATCATGTGATTATAACTGTATTGCACATGTACCCTGTGTAGAGAAACCAGCTGTTATGATCTTCCAGTTATCCTTTGGATATAGATGTACCTTCCATTGCATAATTCTACCCATATTTATGTTGATTTTCTCTCTTGTTCAGACACGCACTATTAATAAATTTGTACGGTTTATTTTTCATTTGGTCTAATATTGGTGAGTTGGAGAACCTGGTTAACAAAACTAGATTATACGTTCTAGCTGTCGCGGAAATATTATTTTTTCTCTTTTTTGGAAAATCAATTGCTTTACAATTATACAGTAAACCTAATTGATCACTAATGTTAATATAGAGTAGGTCACTGTGAACTGATATGTGGGTTTGAATGTCTACCAATTTGAGATGTCCCATTTTGGAGGGGCACTGTGCGGGCTGTAGTGGTGGTAGAGAGATCAGTTGGGGCTCATTTGGTAGGTTAGGCTTTACCATTTTTAGCATCCATCATGAGTTGGACCAGTGAGCATCAGGGCTTAATTGTTCAAGTATATTATCAGAACAACCATTCTGTGATAGCAACGCAGAGAACGTTCCGGTTGTGTTCGGTCGAAATATACCAATCTGTACTAATGCTTGAATAACTAAACCTGTGTTGTCTGTCGAGTCCAGTTTGCTGCTCAGATAACAACCCAAGTGTTTATAAAAGACCACTCAATGTCTCTTCCCTGCAATGTCTCTTCCCTGAGTGTTCACTGGTAATAGAGATATATGTTTGTGCCTGTAGAAGTCTACCACCAGTTCTTTGGTCTTCCCTGTGTTCATCTGAAGGCAGTCCTAAATCAGTCCTCTGTGCTCCCTAGCAAACTGAAGTGGATCCAATGGTGAGCTCACCAGAGGTCAACAATGAGTAAGCACCAGCCTCTCAAACATATTTATCAGGCGTAATCTAAACATAAGCATTTACGCTGTGACTGATACCATACCACGACCTAAGCTCCACCCCAGGGAAGTAAATCAGAAATAAAACAATTCCACCAATCCTTGATTACAGAATTCACTGGCAGGTCATTATGAGACCACTGATTGGTTAGCGCTGATTAACAGTTACTTGTGCAATAGATTTCGCCCACTTTGTCTTTGGGTGGCGGGAAACTTATAGCATCTTTTTCAAGCAATGTAAACAAGTAGATGGATAGTTAACCTACTGAACAAAAGAAATGTCAACTGATGTGTTTGGTTTGTGTTTCATGCCAATAGCAATGTCATTTGCTTATAAAATTTTGGCACATCCTTATGTAACGCTCAGATAAAATATAATTACATAATAATGATATATATAATAAATGAATGCCAAAGTAGTGTCTAGGCTCTAATCTTGTTTATTTACGTTTATATTCTTATTTATATGTGTATATGTATATTTTATGTTTTTATTTTGCACTGGAAAATTGCACTTTAATTTCGTTGTGCAATGTCTAATTGCTACAGTGACAATAAAGATTTTGATTCTGATTACCCGATGCTGTCAGGGATAACCCCTAGAGGGCGCCAAAGCGCCCTGTGTTTTGAGTTTAGTTCTGTTAGGTTAAAACTTCAGTTCCCATGTGGCAACTCGGTCAGGTGACCAGGGGGCGCTCACCTGAACCGAGTTGGTTATTAGTTTTATTATAAATAGGTTAGTTTCAGTTAGTTTCTTGTGTTGTCGTGATTAATGTCTGTGAGTTTTGTTCATGTTGACCGCTGTCTTTATTCGTGTTTTGGTTTGGTTTATTATATAGTTAAGTGTATGTTTGATTTTCCCTGTTTTTTGGTTTCTAAATAAACATCGTTTTCCTTTTAAAACCTGGAGCCTCCTGCATATATGCCTCGCACACCACGCCGTGACAGAACGCAAGACCTCCAAAGAGGCATAGCAGAGGAGCCCTACCCCGGGCAGATTCTTTTGGGGGGGGCAACGATGCTTGGAGTTTGGGAAACCGACGCGGAGAGCAGGAGGGGAACCAAACGGCGTAGTGGAAGGCGGAGAGGGAAACCGGAAAGGAAGGAGCAAGAGGAGCTAAGACGGCAGCGTGACTGGGACGGCTGCCGGCTGGCGATACGGCGCACGCCGTTCAGAGGTGGCGCAGCTCGGGGTGACATGAGTCCCCGCACCGGCCGGAAGGCAGAGACCAGGAGGTCTAGTTTCGGAGGTGAGCGGGGGGAAGGGGCACCCCACAGCGTGCGGCTACAAGGAACGGCGTGCGGGAGGTATGCACAGCCGGGAGCAGCCTCCCAGCTAAACTGGAGCAGCGTCGGGCGGAGCGCCGAAGGGAATGAATGGCGCATCCGTAACCTGCAGGAGCAGGTAGCTGAACTCCAGGGAATGCTGATGCAGATACGCCTCGAGGAAGGTCCAGACCTGCCAGCTCCTTTCCCGGGTTTCAGCAGCGACGAAGACGGTGAGCTCAACTGCATGGCGGTCTACGATGACAGCGGTGAGCGCTACTATATGCTGTATACTCTCGACGATGAAAGCGAGTGCGGCAGCGACGACGAAGACGACGAGCTCATCTTTCCGCCGCACAGCGGCGGCAACGACGACAGCGAGCTCTATATTCTGCCGCGCAGCTGCTTCGTCGATGGCGAGTCGCCGCCGCTGCGCCGCGCCGCCGAGCGCAACGAGCTGCCGCCGCCGCACCGTGCCTTCGTGGTGGACAGCGAGCAGCCGCCGCTGCACCGCGCCTTCGTAGCGCACAGCGAGCGGCCGCCACTGCACAGTGCCGCCGAGCGCAACGAGCTGTCATCACCGCACAGCGCCTTCGTTGTGCACAGCGAGCTGCCGCCGCAGCACAGTGCCACTGAGGACAGCGAGCTTCCTCTTCCTCCGCCGCCGCCTTCATGCGCCGCCGAGGAGCACGAGCTCCATCCTCTTCCTCCGCCGCCGCCTTCATGCGCCGCCGAGGAGCACGAGCTCCATCCTCTTCCTCCGCCGCCGCCTTCATGCGCCGCCGAGGAGCACGAGCTCCATCCTCTTCCTCCGCCGCCGCCTTCATGCGCCGCCGAGGAGCACGAGCTCCATCCTCTTCCTCCGCCGCCGCCTTCATGCGCCGCCGAGAACAACGAGCTCCATCCTCTTCCTCCGCCGCCGCCTTCATGCGCCGCCGAGGACAGCGAGCTCCCTCTTCCTCCGCCGCCGCCGTTATGCGCCGCCGAGGACAGCGAGCTCCCTCTTCCTCCGCCACCGCCGTCATGCGCCGCCGAGGACAGCGAGCGTCCTCTTCCGCCGCCGCCGTCATGCGCCGCCGAGGACAGCGAGCTTCCTCTGCCTCCGCCGCCGCTGTCATGCGCCGCCAAAGACAGCGAGCCTCCTCATCCTCTGCCGCCCTGCGTCACCGAGGACGGCGAGCACCCACTGCCTTCGCCGCCCAGCGTCAAAGAGGACGGCGAGCCTCCTCCGTCTCCGCCGCCCTGCTTCAACGGGGGCATGAAGCCACCTGGCCCACAGGACATAGGTGCCAGCCTCTGGGTGAGAGGGGCGGACATTGGACCCTGGGGGGGGTGCCCTGGACCCCCTGTGGCGCCCCGGAGTTGCGCCCTTTGAGGGGGGGTTATGTCAGGGATAACCCCTAGAGGGCGCCAAAGCGCCCTGTGTTTTGAGTTTAGTTCTGTTAGGTTAAAACTTCAGTTCCCATGTGGCAACTCGGTCAGGTGACCAGGGGGCGCTCACCTGAACCGAGTTGGTTATTAGTTTTATTATAAATAGGTTAGTTTCAGTTAGTTTCTTGTCTTGCGTCTGTTAAAGTATCGTGATTAATGTCTGTGAGTTTTGTTCATGTTGACCGCTGTCTTTATTCGTGTTTTGGTTTGGTTTATTATATAGTTAAGTGTATGTTTGATTTTCCCTGTTTTTTGGTTTCTAAATAAACATCGTTTTCCTTTTAAAACCTGGAGCCTCCTGCATATATGCCTCGCACACCACGCCGTGACAGATGCTACACAAAAACGAGAGATTTTTATCTTTGTGTCGGAATGCTATAAAACCCCGTGTGCAAGAATGACAACAACACGACCAATTAAACAAGCCACAAGTGTATTATACAAAACAATTACATTACAGGCATTTGGGGATCACAAATAATAATAATAATAATAATAATAATAATAATAGTCTTATTTGTGATCCCCAATTGCCTGTAATGTATTAGTGCATGTTTTTGATTGTGTAAGGAAACCTGAGTTCCCAGAGGAAAGCCTCCAAACACAGGAAGAACATGCGAACTATACACACAGACACACACACACACACACACACAGACACACACACACACACACACACTAGGCCCAAGGCAGGAATTGCACTATGACACTTTATACTTTTTTCTTTATTTACAATGTTTCTAATTTATTTCGATACTTTTTTCTTCCTGTTAAGCTGTTTTGCGACAATGACCACAAAATTGAATTGAATTGGTGTTACAAAAGAAGAATGAGTAAATACTGTTTAAAAATGCTGAATAAAGAGTAAAAGTGTTGGCGTAAGTCAAATGCGTCCCATTCTGAAGTGTACTTCACAGGGTGCTCCTTACTGACTGCAGGGAATAAGGACTGAAGGGAACTTCCCTCTACAAAACTCCACCATTCAGAAGACCACCAGCGCTGACGTCACTTCTTCTGTGCTTTACCATGGTAACATACACGTCTTATACCTTTTCACACTACGGATATTAAATATTTAATATTTATTAAAACTGATAGTATTGTAAAACATGCCACTGAAACGTGTATCATTTGTAAATAAATTTGTGATTAATAATAATTGATTAAAGAGGTTTTTTTTTTTTTTTTTTTACAGATTACTAGCCTATACTGTATAATATTAAGGATTTCTTAATTAAATTAAAAAGTTTATTTTTGTTTACTTTTATATGATGTCCTTGATAATAATGCGAGCTCCATTCTTTTCATGCTTCAGCGAGACGCAATGACATTCTTCATTCACTTTTCCACTGAAGTAAAGACCTGTTGTCCTCTCGTTCCCAACCCCATTTGCATTTTTCTTTGAACATTTTCATTCCCTGAGGTTTGGAATCACACTTAACATGGCTGAACATCCCGTGAAGTATACTTTGCAGGGGACTTCAGGCCGAACGCACCTATGGTGTAATTATGATGTAATTTCCAGGCGCCCCTTTTGTTTGTGATGAGGGACACGGCTAGACTAGATATTCTCCAGTTGCTGTTTGATGGTGTCAGTTATATTTTAATACAGAAACTGAGAAGCCAAAAGTAAACCATGTGTTAACCGCATTATAGTGTTGGATCTCTTTATTTGTCTACAAGCACGCAACGCAGAAGAAAATCCACTACACTTTTCTTTTAAACTCAGCTTCTGCCTGAACCGTGGCTCTTCTCTCTACGGGTTATCTTTCCCCCACCTCTAGAAGATGGTCATTCTTGTGACAAATCTTGTGCGAATCGCGGCAGCAAGGAAAAATGGTTAGATGGTGTTCACCTGTGTGTACGTGTGTGTGTGTGCACTTGTGGGAAGAAACTGTTACACAGTGTGGATGTAAGGTCCCAAATGCTTCAGTATCCTTTTACAGACAGCAGGAGGTTGACGTGTCTTTGGTGGGCGTATATGATCATGCCGATCCTCTTGCGGATGCAACATGTGGTGTAGATGTGCATGAGAGAGGGAAGAGAGACTCTGATGAATTTCTCTGCTTTCCCCAGCTGTAGGTCTTGCAGTCAATCTGTTAATCCCCAGGTTTAGTGGGTCTGTGCTGGTGAAAACTGTGCTGGACACTGGACCTCTAGGGGAAGGGCTGAACACCTCTTCTCTAAATAATGTACTGTAATAGAAGATTAAAAATAATAGTTTAGTATTAACATCTAGTTAATCAATATAAGGATTTTCCTCTTAACATTTTATAAAAGTTCTATGGCAGAGAAGGAAAATCCGAGTTTTATATCTAACTTTTCTTCAGCATTACAGACTCACACAGTCAGAGCAACAGCACACGTGTATGCTCTACAGCCAGAGCAGGACAAAAGGTGAGAAGAACAGTGAACATGAAGTTCATTATTACAGTAATGATGGGGTTGCTATATTTTCTGATTAGAAAAAAAATGGGCTTTTTAACCCTAACGCTCACCCTGGTGGAGAAGGGGAATACATATTCGAATCCTTTCTTTTATTTATTTACATATAGCTGCCGATGAGCTGCAGCTCATTAATGCTTGAGAGAATTTACTAAAACCTGAGGCCTCAGTCTATGGTTATAGCACCACTTAGTGGCTGAGTAACATCATATATGTTTCTGTCATTACTATAGCAACAATCCCTATGGTTCTAACCTCACTATGGCTCCATATGTTACAGTATTCACTGGAAACAGGTCGATAAGCCTGTGCTGATTAGCTAGTGCATAGGCAAAGATCTTTTTCACCTCATTACAGCAAAACTACTATCTGCGTGCTTTTCATGTTACCACCACAGATTCTCAACACACTTATGTCTTACTCAAGGGTATTTACATCTCACGTGAAGGAATATTACTCACCTGTAGTTAGGAGAAAAGATGCACGAAACCTTAGCTCGTGTTAAGCTTGACTTAAGGACTTAATCAGGAGCACCAGGTCTTGGTGAGGTTTTAGGTTCCTCATCTAGTGACCTGTTTGACAGTGTTCACAGTTGAGCACAAAGTACAATGAATTTAACATTTATCATTTTAGAAAATGATAAGATAATACGTTTAAAAAATAGTGTGTTGGTTAGGGTTTACTGAGTTAAAGATATAGTTCTTTCAATGTTATTAATGTACAGTGGAACCTCGGATTGTGAGTAACGTGGTTTGCGAGCGTTCCGCAAGATGAGCAAAGATTTGTAATAAATTTTGACTTGAAAAACAAACAAGTCTTGGTTTACGAGTACCGAGAATCATGTATCACGCATGCGCCTCTTGTTTTGATGCCTAACGTCACATGATCACAACTGAGCCAACATTTTTTCTCCCTCTTGCGGTGTGGAATTGTGGATAATCTCCCCTGCTAGATTTTAGTGCACGTCTCTCACTGGTATAATCAACATCCGTGCACGCGTGTACTGTTTACTATAACACTGTGACCATGCGTGTGCATGTAAAACATATTTTATTTTGTGTTTGTAAGCTTGTGTGTACAGCCTGCATGTATGGAATAAAATCACTGTCAAAAATAATTGTGCGTAAAAATAAGACTTGTGTCACGTTTCGGGGTGTTGTTGTTCGGCATAAACGCAGGGGATCCAGGTTTTAACGGAAACGATGTTTTATTTATACACAAAACAGGCAGGGAAACTCAACAAACAAATAGACTTTAAATGAAACCGAAACTAAGACACGAATAGAAGAAACAAAAGACACTAGGAAACAGGCTGACATGACTAAGGTAAATGAACAGTTGCAAGACCACACAGGAGAACTAAAACAAACCATTTATAATAAAACTAATAACCAACTCGGTTCAGGTGAGCGCCCCCTGGTCACCTGACCGAGTTGCCCCATGGGAACTGAAGTTTAAACAAAGGAACTACAAACGAAAATTACAGGGCGCTTTGGCGCCCTCTAGGGGTTATCCCTGTCATAACCCCCCCTCAAAGGGCGCAACTCCGGGGCGCCACAGGAGGTCCAGGGCATCCCCCCCAGGGTCCAACGTCCGCCCCTCTCACCCATAGGCTGGCACCTATGTCCTGTGGGCCAGGTGGCTTCATGCCCCCGTTGAAGCAGGGCGGCGGAGACGGAGGAAGCTCGCCGTCCTCTTTGACGTTGGGCGCTGCAGGCAGTGGGTGCTCGCCGTCCTCGGTGACGCAGGGCGGCAGAGGATGAGGAGGCTCGCTGTCCTCGGCGGCGCATGACAGCGGCGGCGGAGAAAGAGGATGGAGCTCGTGCTCCTCGGCGGCGCATGAAGGCGGCGGCGGAGGAAAAGGAAGCTCGAAGTCCTCAGCGGCGCATGAAGGCGGCGGCGGAGGAAGAGGATGGAGCTCGTGCTCCTCGGCGGCGCATGAAGGCGGCGGCGGAGGAAAAGGAAGCTCGCTGTCCTCAACGGCGTACGAAGGCGGCGGCGGAGGAAGAGGAAGCTCGAAGTCCTCAGCGGCGCATGAAGGCGGCGGCGGAGGAAGAGGAAGCTCGAAGTCCTCAGCGGCGCATGAAGGCGGCGGCGGAGGAAAAGGAAGCTCGCTGTCCTCAACGGCGTACGAAGGCGGCGGCGGAGGAAGAGGAAGCTCGAAGTCCTCAGCGGCGCATGAAGGCGGCGGCGGAGGAAGAGGATGGAGCTCGTGATCCTCAACGGCGCACGAAGGCGGCGGCGGAGGAAGACGAAGCTCGAAGTCCTCAGCGGCGCATGAAGGCGGCGGCGGAGGAAGAGGAAGGTCGAAGTCCTCAGCGGCGTATGAAGGCGGCGGCGGAGGAAGAGGATGGAGCTCGTGCTCCTCGGCGGCGCATGAAGGCGGCGGCGGAGGAAGAGGATGGAGCTCGTGCTCCTCGGCGGCGCATGAAGGCGGCGGCGGAGGAAAAGGATGGAGCTCGTGCTCCTCGGCGGCGCATGAAGGCGGCGGCGGAGGAAGAGGATGGAGCTCGTGCTCCTCGGCGGCGCATGAAGGCGGCGGCGGAGGAAGAGGATGGAGCTCGTGCTCCTCGGCGGCGCATGAAGGCGGCGGCGGAGGAAAAGGAAGCTCGAAGTCCTCAGCGGCGCATGAAGGCGGCGGCGGAGGAAGAGGATGGAGCTCGTGCTCCTCGGCGGCGCATGAAGGCGGCGGCGGAGGAAAAGGAAGCTCGCTGTCCTCAACGGCGTACGAAGGCGGCGGCGGAGGAAGAGGAAGCTCGAAGTCCTCAGCGGCGCATGAAGGCGGCGGCGGAGGAAGAGGAAGCTCGAAGTCCTCAGCGGCGCATGAAGGCGGCGGCGGAGGAAAAGGAAGCTCGCTGTCCTCAACGGCGTACGAAGGCGGCGGCGGAGGAAGAGGAAGCTCGAAGTCCTCAGCGGCGCATGAAGGCGGCGGCGGAGGAAGAGGATGGAGCTCGTGATCCTCAACGGCGCACGAAGGCGGCGGCGGAGGAAGACGAAGCTCGAAGTCCTCAGCGGCGCATGAAGGCGGCGGCGGAGGAAGAGGAAGGTCGAAGTCCTCAGCGGCGTATGAAGGCGGCGGCGGAGGAAGAGGATGGAGCTCGTGCTCCTCGGCGGCGCATGAAGGCGGCGGCGGAGGAAGAGGATGGAGCTCGTGCTCCTCGGCGGCGCATGAAGGCGGCGGCGGAGGAAAAGGATGGAGCTCGTGCTCCTCGGCGGCGCATGAAGGCGGCGGCGGAGGAAGAGGATGGAGCTCGTGCTCCTCGGCGGCGCATGAAGGCGGCGGCGGAGGAAGAGGATGGAGCTCGTGCTCCTCGGCGGCGCATGAAGGCGGCGGCGGAGGAAGAGGATGGAGCTCGTGCTCCTCGGCGGCGCATGAAGGCGGAGGCGGAGGAAGAGGATGGAGCTCGTGCTCCTCGGCGGCGCATGAAGGCGGCGGCGGAGGAAGAGGAAGCTCGCTGTCCTCAGCGGCGCATGAAGGCGGCGGCGGAGGAAGAGGATGGAGCTCGTGCTCCTCGACGGCGCATGAAGGCGGCGGCGGGGGAAGAGGAAGCTCGCTGTCCTCAGCGGCGCTGTGCAGCAACGGAAGTTCGCCATCCTCGGCAGCACTGTGCAGCGACGGAAGCTCGCCGTCCTCGAAGGCACTGTGCAGCGACGGAAGCTCGCCGTCCTCGAAGGCACTGTGCAGCGACGGCAGCTCGCCGTCCTCGAAGGCACAGTGCAGCGACGGAAGCTCGCCGTCCTCGAAGGCACCGTGCAGCGACGGTAGCTCGCCGTCCTCGAAGGCACAGTGCAGCGACGGTAGCTCGCCGTCCTCGAAGGCACAGTGCAGCGACGGTAGCTCGCCGTCCTCGAAGGCGCAGTGCAGCGACGGTAGCTCGCCCTCCTCTTCGCCGCATTGCAGCGGCAGCAGCTCGCTGTGCTCAGCGGCGCGGTGCAGCTGTGCTAGCAGCCCTTGGAGCCTGGCCACCTGCTCCCACAGGTCACGAATGCGCTCTTCGTTTCTCAGAGCGCATCGCCGAAAGCTGCTCCAATAACTCTGGGAGGCTGCTCCCAGCTGCACGTCCCGCTCACACTCCGCTCTTTTGCCGTTACGCCGTTTGGTTCTCCGGCTACCTTCCACGCCGGCTCCCCAAACACCAAACATCGTTGCCCCCCCCAAAAATAATCTCCCCGGGGAAGGGCTCCTCTGCTATGCCTCTTTTTAGGTCTTGCAATCTGTCACGTTTCGGGGTGTTGTTGTTCGGCATAAACGCAGGGGATCCAGGTTTTAACGGAAACGATGTTTTATTTATACACAAAACAGGCAGGGAAACTCAACAAACAAATAGACTTTAAATGAAACCGAAACTAAGACACGAATAGAAGAAACAAAAGACACTAGGAAACAGGCTGACATGACTAAGGTAAATGAACAGTTGCAAGACCACACAGGAGAACTAAAACAAACCATTTATAATAAAACTAATAACCAACTCGGTTCAGGTGAGCGCCCCCTGGTCACCTGACCGAGTTGCCCCATGGGAACTGAAGTTTAAACAAAGGAACTACAAACGAAAATTACAGGGCGCTTTGGCGCCCTCTAGGGGTTATCCCTGACAACTTGTGTGTAATTCTGTGTTTTGTCCGAGTTGTATTCCAAAATCTACGACCACGACAGCTTACAGATACGATATTTAGTGTGTTTGTTACAGTACAACTCTGAAATATATGAATATGACCGTTTACAGACACAAAACTTGTTTTTACAACTCCTCTGTTATACGGACGAATTGAGAAATTACGCCC
The DNA here is from genome assembly GCA_030347435.1 of Clarias fuscus. Taxonomy (NCBI): domain Eukaryota; kingdom Metazoa; phylum Chordata; class Actinopteri; order Siluriformes; family Clariidae; genus Clarias; species Clarias fuscus. The sequence continues at coordinate 341,820 of CM059227.1, read as the reverse complement.
ATGAATGTAGTGTGTTAAACCGCTGTCAAAAATACGTCATCAAGTCCACATGCACAGGCGTTACTATCCGAAGGAGGAGGAATCGATACGGCGCATGCGCCCTGCCACCGTTTTAAACTCCTAAAATCCTACCTGCTATAGTTAAAACATCTCTGTAATTTTACTTCTCTTAAAGATGTACGGATCTGTGAAAAAAAGAAAACTTACCTGAGACGATGAGAGAGCGCTCGGCTGCTGATCTGCCATTTTGACGCCGGTGGTTTAAAACGGTGGCCGAATCGATTCTTCTTCCCTCGGATATTAATGCCTGTGCATGAGGCGTAATTTCGCAATTCGTCCGTGTAACAGAGGCGACGTAAAAACGAGTTTTGTGTCTGTAAGCGGTCTGAGTCGTATATTATGTGTTTGTGTGCCTAATTTGACACCATGCTCCTTCAGACACATACACTCTCTCTCTCTCTCGCCTTTATGCGCTGGATCTTGTAGTCTAGAGTTTTTGCTTCAAAATAATGTGATAATCATCTTGATCACTCATTCACAGAAAACAATATATTTGTTTACATTTTCTAAAACACGATTTGTTTAGAAAGGCGTGAATGAATAGAAACGATGCGTAGAAACGATGTGAGGAGGCGTGAATGATCATGAATAATGCTCTACTTCACACCAGAGAAGACAAAGACCCGAATAATGAGCTGCATTTCACTCAGGTCTGTGACAGAGGGAAGTGCTACAAGAAAATAATTTGAGGACAAAAACATATTTCTTTGTTTGTAGTTTATTTAGAATAAATCAAGATTCACTTTCAAGAATCTCAGGAACAGTTCAAGATAAATAAAATGTGTAAAAACAGACATTCAGGGTAAAATGATGCAAACAGGAACAGTGCAAGATAAAATGGGTGTATGGTGTGTACAGTCACACATACCTGTGCCACTCTTGAAAGCAGTTCCTGTTCAACTGAAGACACAGGGGAACACTGCATGCCTGGCATCTCCAAGGTGTTTTTTGCCGCTTGCCATGGACTGCTTTGCAATGCACACACAACCTGTGACCAGCAGTGGCAGCATCTCTGGCGTCTGAGGACAGCACAGCTACTGGAACTGGTTCATGGTCAGTACTTGTCCGTTTTGGTGCTACTTCCTGTGAGACACCACAAAGCTCTTTGATAAGTTGTTCCATAAACTCTTTATGGGACAGGGTGGAGGACAACTTCAACATGGCCATGTAAAATATGAGTCCAATGTAGTGGTACATCTCAGTGATGTTGACGTCTAATCATTTATATTTGCGTCCCTTCGTAGTTGCCTTGGAAGCCTGAGCATTGGTGTTGTGGCAAAGAGTTGACACAGGATTCTCTGAAAAAAAAAAACAATTTGAAGAGACTCATGGGAGAATATGAGTCAGTAGACGGCAGGTGAGGTCCAGCTTCCCGTGCGGGCAGGAAACGCAGAGTCTGTGGAACCGTTTCGTCATCAATAATTTTAAAAAAGTCTATGAATGTTAACCAATGAAAGTCAGACATTGCTTTTCAACCATGCTTCAACAAAATTATTTAAAAAAATAAACTCATGGAACAGGCCTGGACAAAAATAATGGTACCCTTAGAAAATACTGAAAATAATGTGACCAAAGGGACATGTTAATTCAAGGTGTGTCCACTAATTAGCATCACAGGTGTCTACAATCTTGTAATCAGTCAGTGGGCCTATATATAGGGCTCCAGGTAGTCACTGTGTGGTTTGGTGACATGGTATGTACCACACTCAACATGAACCAGAGGAAGCGAAGGAAAGAGTTGTCTCAGGAGATTCGAAAGAAAATTATAGACAAGCATGTTAAAGGTAAAGGCTATAAGACCATTTCCAAGCAGCTAGATGTTCCTGTGACTACAGTTGCACATATTATTCAGAAATTTAAGATCCATGGGACTGTAGCCGACCTCCCTGGACGTGGCCGCAGGAGGAAAATTGATGACAAATCAAAGAGACGGATAATCCGAATGGTAACAAAAGAGCCCAGAAAGACTTCTAAAGAGATCCAAGGTGAACTTCATGCTCAAGGAACATCAGTGTCAGATCGCACCATCCGTCGTTGTCTGAGCCAAAGTGGACTACATGGGAGACGACCAAGGAGGACACCATTGTTGAAAACAAATCATAAAAAAGCCAGACTGGAATATGCCAAACTACATGTTGACAAGCCACAAAGCTTCTGGGAGAATATCCTATGGACAGATGAGACAAAAATGGAACTTTTTGCCAAGGCACATCAGCTCTATGTTCACAGATGGAAAAATGAAGCATATCAAGAAAAGAACACTGTCCCTACTGTGAAACATGGAGGAGGCTCTGTTATGTTCTGGGGCTGCTTTGCTGCATCTGGCACAGGGTGTCTTGAATCTGTGCAGGGTACAATGAAATCTCAAGACTATCAAGGGATTCTAGAGAGAAATGTGCTGGCCAGTGTCAGAAAGCTGGGTCTCAGTCGCAGGTCATGGGTCTTGCAACAGGACAATGACCCTAAACACACAGCTAAAAACACCCAAGAATGGCTAAGAAGAAAACATTGGACTATTCTAAAGTGGCCTTCTATGAGCCCTGACCTCAATCCTATTGAGCATCTTTGGAAGGAGCTGAAACATGCTGTCTGGAAAAGGCACCCTTCAAACCGGAAACAACTGGAGCAGCTTGCTCATGAGGAGTGGGCCAAAATACCTGCAGAGAGGTGCAGAAGTCTCATTGACAGTTACAGGAATCGTTTGATTGCAGTGATTGTCTCAAAAGTAACTATTAAGTTAGGGGTACCATCATTTTTGTCCAGGCCTGTTCCATGAGTTCATTTTTTTTATAATTCTGTTGAAGCATGGTTGAAAAGCAATGTCTGACTTTCATTGGTTAACATTCATAGAATTCTTATTTATTATTACTTTTGTCAGATTAAAGTTATTTCTGTGCCCATTGTGAGTTTTTCTTTCATTGACTGAAGGGTACCAACAATTTTGTCCACGTGTCTGTCAAGTCAAGTCAATTTTATTTATATAGCGCTTTTAACAATTGACATTGTCGCAAAGCAGCTTTACACAATAAAGAAGTAAGTTTGTATGCAATGTGTATGAATCAAAATGATAAGATTGTCCCTGATGAGCAAGCCGAGGGCGACGTTGGCAAGGAAAAACTCCCTGAGATGGTAATAGGAAGAAACCTTGAGAGGAACCAGACTCAACAGGGAACCCATCCTCATCTGGGTGATAACGGAGAGCAGGGATTGATCAGCATAATAATGTATTCTGGAGTTCAGTATAAACAGGAGATGTGTTTAAAATTAAAATTAAAAGAAGTCCAGTTTGTTCCTGGAGGCTCAGGTAGACTGTAGGAGATTCCGGTCCTGAGCTATTGAACAACTGAAGTCACAGGTCCCCAGAGCACCAATCGATGACAGGGCAGTCTTCATGGAAACCATCCCCAGCCACCACACGAATCCAGGCAGACCACACAGGGCATCCATGCGATGAGATCTCCAACCAGAAGCAGGACTCCAGGATGGGTTAGACGGGTCCAGAGGGCAGAGGGGTCTGGATCACTGACAACTCGGGAGTGACATGTATAGCTCGACAGAGAGACAGAGAGAGGGAAAGGAGAGAGGGAGAGAGAGAAAGGAGAGAGCAGAAGAGGAGAGAACAGAAAATAAGAACAGATGGCAGTTAGGTATGGTCACAGTCAACATGTATAAGGTGAATGTATATTTAGTGCAAAATGCAAGCAGGGACTCCGGCAGGACTAACTATAACAGCATAACTAAAAGGGAGAGCCAGAAGGAAACACAGACATGAGGGGGAACTGAGATGTAAAGCAACCAATCACCTCACCGTCAACAAACCTGAGTGATCAATGAGAGTGGGGAGGACAGCATCTAAACATACCAGTTCACCAGAATACTCTATGTCCATGAGTCCCCCAGTGTCATGCACACTCGTAACACGACCGGCACTAGGACCCGGAAGTAATACGGTCGGGTTTCAGGAAGCATAAAAGGAAACAAGATGGCGCTTCACATTGCTCAGTCATTGAGTTTTGCCCATGCTATCGCCGACGCCTCGCTCGTCTAAACGTGAGTACTCACTTTCTTGGGTTATCGCTTCTGATTGGGTGTGTGTATTTAGAACGCGGTTTATTTGTGTAAACTCTTGCTCTCGCTTCGGGAGAGTTCTAATAATAACCAGCGTGGTTATCCTGCCTGCTCGCGCTACTTCCGCGTTTGGGTTTACCATCCACGCTACAGGGCTAACTGCTAGTCTTCTGATTCATCTCCGGTTAGTTCGTGACAGAATAACTGAGCCATCAGCAGTAAACCCAGCGGAATTTGCTCACCTCTGCGATGTGGTTGACCAGCATGCTAAGCTGATCGATCAGCTCCGTGGTGAAGTCGCATCTCTCCGCAAGGAGCTCCAAGACATCGCGGTCTTGCGCCGCGAGGTGACGGAGCTGCGACAGGAGAATGCGACCCTCCGCGGGGCGGCCGCTCAGCCGGCAGTTGCCACGCCCATCGCAGCGGCTGCTGCGCCGCCAACCCCCTCCCCACCTTCTGATGTTTTTGTAGCTTTACCGGACAAATGGGATGGCACGGATAGGAAGTGCAGTGTTTTTCTAACTGCATTGGATCTTGTGTGTGAGTTTAATTCCACCAGATACTCCACAGACCGACTGCGCATTGCTCTTCTCGTCTCGTTGCTATCCGGGCAGGCAGCTGAGTGGGCCACGGCGGTTCTTCGTTCAGATTCAGACGTCGCCTACTCCTACACAGAATTCACCCGTCAGCTTAAACTCACCTTTGAGCATCCGGCTGCTGAGGTGGAGACCGACTCTAAGCTATATCATCTACGGCAGGGAGGGTCGTCTGTGAGCCGCTACACTGCGGAGTTTCGCACTCTCGCCGTGCAGACCGACTGGGGAGACTCCGCACTCCGGACGGCCTACTACGAGGGACTGGCTTCGCGTATAAAAGACGAGCTCGCCGGACGAGAGCTCCCAGCGACCTTGGAGGGCTTAATCCAACTCGCCCTCTGGCTCGACCAACGTCTGCTCGCTCGCCCCAAGCCAGCTCCCCGTACCCTGCCACCCACCACGACAGCACTACCTCGTACCACATCCTTCGTCTCCCACGCTCCAGTTCCAGAAGTCCACGCCTCATTCACTGCAGCACCCACCAGAACCGTCGGTACTCCACCTCCCGCCGTGGTTGACACAGGAGCCGGGGAACCCATGCAATTAGGGCGCGCCTCCTTAACCACTGCAGAACGGGAACGCCGTTTTAGAGAGGGGCTCTGCGCGTATTGTGGATCCGCTGCACACCATCGAGCCATCTGTCCTCTGCGGCCGGGAAACGCGCAGCCCCGGTGAGAAATGAGAGTAGCTCACCGGGTCCCATCTCCCTCTCCACCACCCTGACTAATGATTCCCGTCTCACGGTAAAAGTACCCCTCCAGTTTGGCCACAAACGGGTCTTAAGTACCGCGTTCGTCGATTCCGGGGCAGCAGGTAACTTCATTGACACTTCTTATGCCAAAAAACTGGGGGTAAAAATCGAGGCGTTATCCCAGCCCGTAACCATTACATCAGTCGACAGTCGGCCCCTTTCCTCCAGCCCCATCTCCTTTCAAACTCACCCTCATCATCAACCAGCATCGGGAACAGATTCAGTTTTACACCACCACCATTTCATCACCACCCATCATCCTCGGACACCCGTGGCTGCTGCATCATGACCCACTCATATCATGGACCCAAAATCGGATTCTACAGTGGTGGCCGACCTGCACCGAGCTCTGCCTACGGGCTGAGGCTGGGACGTGCTCTAGGGAGTCCGAGGCCCCCGATGTCGACACAGACAACATCCCGCTAGACTACCGGGACCTGGCTGAAGTCTTCTGTAAGAGACGCGCTACCCACCTACCTCCTCATCGCTCATACGACCTGGCAATCGATCTTCAGCCAGGCGCGACACCACCCCGCGGCCACCTCTATTCACTATCCAACACCGAGATGCAGGCGATGGAGGAGTATGTTTCCAGCGGACTTCGCCATGGTACCATCCGGCCCTCCTCCTCACCTGCCGCCGCGGGGTTCTTCTTCGTGAAAAAACGCGATGGTAGTCTACGTCCCTGTGTCGATTACCGGGGGCTCAATAACATCACCATAAAAAACCGACACCCGCTGCCTCTTACCAACTCTGCCCTGGACGCCCTCTCTGGTGCCACCATCTTCACTAAGTTGGACCTCCGGAGCGCCTACAACTTGGTGCGCATCAGAGAGGGCGATGAGTGGAAGACGGCCTTCATCACCCCTACAGGACACTATGAGAGTCTGGTCATCCCCTTTGGTCTCTGCAACGCACCTGCCGCTTTTCAGCAATTCATTAATGACATCCTCAGAGACATGTTAGGCCGCTGGGTGTTCGTCTACCTCGACAACATCCTCATCTACTCCCGAAGCGTCAACGAAAATATCCAGCACATCAGAGCGGTTCTAAAGAGATTGCTCGCCCACCAGCTGTACTGTAAGTTGGAGAAGTGCGCTTTTCACGAGTGCTCCACCACGTTCCTGGGTTTTGTCATCTCGCCCCAGGGTGTGGCCATGGACCCGCAGAAACTGGAAGTTGTGAGTCATTGGCCCCTACCCAAGACTCTTAAACAACTCCAGAGATTTCTCGGGTTTGCCAATTTCTATCGCCGCTTTATCCGGGACTACAGTACCGTTGCAGCTCCACTAACCGCTCTGACCCGCCCATCATCTCACCCCTTCAACCTCACCTCAACTGCCGTCTCTGCCTTCCATGAGCTCTGTCGCCGCTTCACCACTGCTCCCATCCTCCTTCACCCGGATGCTGACAAACCATTCGTTGTGGAGGTGGACGCTTCGGATGTGGGCGCCGGGGCTGTTCTCTCCCAGCGAGGTTCAGACCAAAAACTGCACCCCTGCAGTTTTTTCTCCAAGAAATTTGACGCCACTCAGCAGCGATACGGAGTAGGGGACCGCGAGCTGCTGGCCATAAAGTGGGCCTTGGAGGAATGGCGACACTGGCTCCAGGGCGCCAGAGAGCCATTCATCGTCTGGTCGTCTGGACCGACCATCAAAACCTCATCACTATCCGCACCTTAAAACAACTCAACCCCAGACAGGCGCGGTGGGCACTGTTTTTTGAGAACTATAATTTCCACCTGTCATACCGCCCGGGGTCCAAGAACACCAAAGCCGACGCCCTCTCCCGACAGCACGAGGAAGACGCCCCCCGGGCGGACCCTGCGCCTGTCCTGCCACCCACCAAGATCCTCGCACCGCTCAGTTGGAACCTGGAAACGAGGGTCCGCCAGGCACAAGCTACGGAGACCGAACCGGCAGGTGTGCCGCCTGGCCGACTCTATGTACCCAACGCCATCAGGGCCGAAGTACTCCAGTGGGGACACTCCTCCCCACTTTCTGGACACCCTGGAAAGCGGCGTACCCTACTTTTCGTCCAACGTGCTTTCTAGTGGCCCAATATGAGGAAGGACGTAGACGAGTTCGTCCAGGCGTGTCCAGTGTGTGCCAGGTCCAAGGACAGCAACCGACCATCGCCAGGGGAACTGCAACCACTCCCGGTTCCCCGCCGACCCTGGACACACATTGCCGTTGACTTCATCACGGGCCTGCCGGTTTCCGAAGGAAGAGACACCATCCTCACCATCGTCGACCGGTTCTCCAAAGCTGTTCACCTGGTGGCCCTCTCCGGTCTCCCGTCAGCTAAAAGGACAGCCGAGCTGATATTAGAGCACGTAGTCCGCCTGCATGGGTTCCCAAAGGACATCGTCTCGGACAGGGGGCCCCAGTTCACGTCTCGGTTCTGGAAGGCCTTCTGCCGTCTGATCAATTCCACCTGCAGTCTGTCCTCCGGTTACCATCCACAGACTAACGGTCAGACGGAGCGAACCAACCAACAACTGGAGCGCTACCTGAGATGCTTCATTGCTGATCGCCAGTGCTCCTGGGCCCGCTACCTCATTTGGGCTGAGCTGTCTCACAACCTCCACATGTCTTCTGCCACCAACCTAAGCCCATTTGAGGTATGCTACGGCTTCCAACCTCCGATGTTCGACCATCAAGAACCGGAGGTGGAAGTACCGTTGGCCCAACAGTTGGTTCGCCGGTGTCGACGGCTATGGAGACAAGCAAACGACGCCATTCAACAGGCTAACCGCCGTTACACTCTGCAACATCGCCGTCGACACCCACCGGGACGAATGTACCAAGTAGGTGATAAGGTATGGCTATCAACAAAAAACCTACACCTGCAGACTGAATCAAGAAAGTTGTCACCAAGATTCATCAGACCATACCGCATCAACCTCCGGATTAACCCTGTCACCTACCAGCTCCAGCTGCCTGCGGCGCTCCGGATCCATCCGGTATTCCACACCTCCCAGCTCAAACCCTTCATCACTTCACCAATGGTTCCCCCCACCCACCCTGCTCCTCCTCCCCGTATCATTGAGGGTGGTCCCGCCTACACCGTTCGCCGGATCCTTGACTCACGTCCTCGGGGCAGAGGGCTCCAGTACCTGGTGGATTGGGAAGGTTACGGTCCCGAGGAGCGATCTTGGATTCCGGCTCGGTTTGTCCTAGACCCCGAACTCATCCGGGACTATCGTCGTCGGGTATCCTCCACCCCAGGACCGTCGAGAGTCGGTCCTGGACAGGGGGGTACTGTCATGCACACTCGTAACACGACCGGCACTAGGACCCGGAAGTAATACGGTCGGGTTTCAGGAAGCATAAAAGGAAACAAGATGGGGCGTCACATTGCTCAGTCATTGAGTTTTGCCCATGCTATCGCCGACGCCTCGCTCGTCTAAACGTGAGTACTCACTTTCTTGGGTTATCGCTTCTGATTGGGTGTGTGTATTTAGAACGCGGGTTTATTTGTGTAAACTCTTGCTCTTGCTTCGGGAGAGTTCTAATAATAACCAGCGTGGTTATCCTGCCTGCTCGCGCTACTTCCGCGTTTGGGTTTACCATCCACGCTACAGGGCTAACTGCTAGTCTTCTGATTCATCTCCGGTTAGTTCGTGACACCCAGATCTGCTCCTTTAACTAAGGTTAATCTATTTACAAAAATGCTTGGCTAAATAAAGAATTTTTTAGCCTAGACTTAAACACTGAGACTGTGTCTGAGTCCCGAACATTAATAGGAAGACTATTCCATAACTTTGGGGCTTTGTAAGAAAAATATCTGCCCCCTGCTGTAGTTTTAATAATACGTGGTACTGACAGGCAGCCTGCATTCTTTGATGGAAGTAGGCGTGGCGGATTGTAAGACACTAGCAGTTCACTCAAATACTGTGGCGCGAGACCATTTAGTGCTTTAAATGTCAAAAGTAGAATCTTAAAATTGATGCGAAATTTCACAGGGAGCCAATGCAGTGTAGATAAGATAGGGGTGATGTGCTCGTATCTTCTGGAGTTTCTTATCATTTTTTTCTTATGATTTTTTATCAAAATCATTTTCCTTTTAACTGGAGCTACATTATCTAAGCTATAACGAAGTGCTGACTCTAGATATTCATTCGCCTGTTCGAGTTCTGTGAAGTCAGATGGTGATCCAATCAAAGTTGATAACTCTGGAAGATTATTGATAAAGCTCTGTGTGATATTTGATGTAAATGTACGTTTAAGGTGGAAGCGCGGTGCTGTGCATACATTATTACTATGACACGCTTTAATCGAGACAAGATAGTGATCCGAGATAACTTCAGACTGTGGAATTGTGGTTATATTTCCTATACTTAATCTGAAGGATAATATTAAATCTAAAGTGTGACCTGCTTTATGAGTGGGTCCTACTACACACTGATTTACTCCTACTGAGTCCAGTAAGGACATAAATGCTGTTCTCAGAGGGTCTTCTGGATTCTCAAAATGAATATTAAAGTCTCCAGCAATTAACGCTTTGTCTACAGAAACAACAAGGTTTGAGAGGAAATCTGCAAATTCGCAGAGAAACTCCGAGTACGGCCCTGGGGGTCTGTAAATGATGATTAGCGGGATCGACTGAGCTGACTTTATGTTACTATAGAGAACTTCAAATGCATTAGATTTAAATCTGTGTTTTTGTACGAGAGACAGATTATCGTTATAAATAACTGCGACTCCTCCTCCTCTACCAGTTAGCCGAGGCTGGTGTATGTAGCTGTATCCAGGAGGACTAGCTTCATTTAGAGCTACATACTCGTCCTGTTTAATCCAGGTTTCTGTTAAACATAATATATCAAACTCCTGATCTGTGATAGTTTCATTAACAATAACTGCTTTAGATGTGAGAGATCTAATATTTAACAGTCCTAGCTTCAGATCAGAGTTGCCGGCTGCGCATTCAGTGTGATCTGAGTTTGTGGTATCTATGTTAATTAAATTACTAAAACAGACTTTCTGAGTCTTTCTAAATTTATGTTTAGCTCGGGGAACAGACACAGTCTCAATATGATGAACCCTGAGTGACGACTCTCTGCAGCTAGCAGACGGTTGGTTTAGCCTGTCTGTCTGCTCCCTGGCCTGGGCTCTGGATTGTCACCGATTAACTAGGCCTCTTCTGAGACTATGTGCTATACTGCAAGAAATGAGAGCAGCACCTTCCCGAGTGGGATGGACACCGTCCCGCCCTAACAGGCCAGTTTTGCCCTCAAAGGTCTTCCAATTGTCTATGTAGCCCACGTTGTTTTCGGAGCACCACCTGGACATCCAGCGGTTCAGCAACCATAACCTGCTGTAAGCTATGTCGCCACGTTCTCATTGGGATGGGACCAGAGCAAACTACTTCTTCGGACATCGCCTTCTCTATTTTAAACACCTCAGTAAAGTTATGCTTGCTAACCTCTGACTGACAAAGGCGTATATCGTTAGCTCCAGCATGTACCACTATCTTAGAGAACCTGTGCTGACCTAGAGTCCTAAGATTGCCTGCTATGTCCGGTACTCTGGCTCCCGGGATACACCTGACCACTGCCGCTGGCGCCCCTAATTTCACATGTCTCAGTATAGAGTCTCCTATAACCAGAGCTCTTTTCAAAAAATTACAGTTTTACAGTAAAAAAAAAACTGTGCTTGGTTTTTTAACAACTTATGAGGACACAACAAGACCTAGTCATTAGTGATGACCGAGTTTGCATACACAGAAAATTAACTAGTTTTCATAATGTTGTGGGGACATCGCTAGTGACCTAATTTGCATACACACATTTAGCTGGTGTTAATGATGATGTGGGGACATCACTAAATAGCTAACTTACATACACACTTATAAGTTATATTACATAAGATCAAGGGACCTGGGTTTAACAAACATCAAACTGTGCATTTAACTTTCATAAGTGCAAAATTACAAACTAAGCATGTCAAACATTTAAAAAACTGTGTAAAGCACATGGCCTTTATGGGTTTAAGCACCTCATGACTAAAGAATTGTTCTTAATTCTGGTTATACAGTAGGTATGAGACCAAAATGTGCTTTACCGTCGCTTTCACCAATGCAGCAGTCTGACAGCGGGAGATTTAAATCAGTCAACTTTTAAATTCATCCCTGAAATGACCCCCAGGTGGCGCAAAGGAACATTTTTGCACAAAGACTGAAATCTCCGCTGCAAAGTATATGCCTAAAGTTTATTAATGTTCCATGCGAATTATATCATCTGAAATTTATTTTTCATTAGTTTATGTAAAAGCATACATTTCGCGTTCTATAAGTATATATTTTTCACGTCTGTGAGGCGAGTATAAACTGAGTTTTGGTAAATTTTTTCACATCCTCAAGTTCACAAAATCATAACGTTTTGTCGTCACACATAATACAGTGAGCGTGCACTACTATTCAAGATAAACACTTCAAGCATTTTTCTAGGTTAAAGTTAGAGCGAGTGACCATGTAAAGTTGCATGTTTCAGATGACTATCCATATTTGAGGTGAGTCAAAATACTAACATTATCAGTTTTCCCCTGGTAAACTAAGGTAAATTAAGGATGTCTTGAAACATAATGCAATAACTAGTTTTATTTATTTAATCATGGGTTTTGTTTAGAGTGATAAATTAATACTGTTTTATTCCAGTTTGTAAACACAAATATATGATATGGTAGTATAGACACTGAAAAAGCTGTTTACACACGAGTGCACAAATCTAAAGCAAATGCAATTATTAATTTATTGTGTGAATTTAACTTTATTCAGCTGTATAAGTTATATGAAAAATTATGTGTCTACCAGCTCATGATGCCCGTGTGTGTGCAAAAAGAAGTACAACAAAGAATACAAAGTGTATAAGTTAGCCTAAAACAATATTATTTCCAATGCTGAAGCAAACATGAATTTTATTTTGATTTACAATAGATCTTTCATGATGAATGTGTGTATGTGCTTTAAATATACGTTAAACAATAAACACTGTCATTTGCAAAGTGAAAGTGAATGCCGTTTATCAAAAGGTTGATAAAGGTGTGCGCAGATACAGTATGAGCAGATTTATCGATAAAACTGCAGACATACTTCCCCAGAAATGCAAACAACAAATATTTAGTCTACTTGCTCAATACAACATGACAGCGCGCTAAGAGGTGAACACATGCAGACCCCCAGTTACTGTTATCAAACCGGTTTCACTGATGGAGGAATTGGCAGAATTGAGGGGTTTAAAACTAAATAAATAGTCCGACCAGACGTCTCTGCCTAAATGTATAAAAAAAAAAATTAATTTTTTTAAATGTTATGGTTTTTGTCCGCATCACAATGATCTGAAGCTCAGCATGACTTCTTTCCTTGTTTTAATCACTGATATTAAAGTGAAAAATATTATACGTAAAGGTCTAAATATTCCTTTTTATTTATGGACATGTGTATTATATTATACAAGACATCCTTAATTTACCTTGTAACGCTCAGATAAAATAATGTTAACTGAAGTTACACTAAATCGAGAGATCATTATCTTTTTGTCTGTTCTTTAAAACCCAGTGAACAAGAACGAAAAAAAGAACTGATTCACACAGTCTCCTCTTAACAGTTGTTCTAGAGATGTGTCTGCTTCTAGAACTCTATGTGGCATTGACCTGCTCTCTGATCTGAGCTGCTGTTAACCTGCGATTTCTGAGGCTGGTGACTCGGATGAACTTATCCTCCACAGCAGAGGTGACTCTTGGTCTTCCTTTCCGGACTCACAGTGCGGAGTGCAACAGCCGGATCTGGGAGACTCAGTGTGTGTTCAAGTACAAGGATTCGGTGGATTCTGAGGATTCGTTGAGCGCCCCTAGTGGAGGACCATAGCAAAAACAGGCAGAATCTGTATCACAATAATACAGTGGAACCTCGGATTGCGAGTAATGCGGTTTGCAAGTGTTCCACAAGACGAGCAAAGATTTTTTATACATTTTGACTTGAAAAACAAACAAGTCTTGGTTTACGAGTGCCAAGTATTATGTATCATGCATGCACTTCTTGTTTTGACAGCGAGCATCACGTGATCACAACTGAGCCAATGATTTTTGTGGGTAATCATCTCCCCTGCTGGGTCTTAGTCCTTGCCCCTCACTGGTATGATCAACGTCTCCCTCTCTGTTTCTCACAGTCATACACAGTATGATATGAAGTGACATGCTTATATGACTGCTAATGACCTAAAAAAAAGTTTTATTATGAAATAAGATAATTTTTACAAATTAGAAATATACTACACTTGATCTTAGCCAAATTAGAAATATAAAAAAATTATTGGGAAAAAAACCTTTATCTGGAAAAAATATATTTTTATTTACATTATGTACAAATAATAAAATAATAAAAAATAAAATCATAGAATGAACTAGGAATATAAAAAAATATATAATAAAATATAGAACAGTTGAAGTAGAACCATGTTCAGTTACGGGCAGAATAATGTGCAAAGATCGCATGTCAAAGTTCACAGTTCTGTCATGTGCAAAATGTGCAAGTGTGCCATTTGTAATGTGAGACCACATCTGGACCATTGTCTGGTTTGGGAATTGTGCTGCAGGACCCTAGGACGGATAGTGAGGACAGCCAAGATCATCATCCCTCTATCATGAACATCTACACCACATGCTGCATCCGCTAAGCCACCAGATGAGGCACACCCCTTCCACACACTTTTCACCCTCCTGCCATCTTGAAAAAGGATTTCGCTAGCATTCAGTAGGAAAAAGTTTCTTCCCACAAGCCTTCCGACTCCAGAACACAATTGGACTGGACTGATAAACGCACACTTACACACACACACACACACACACACACACACACACACACACACACACGCTTGAACAATTATTTTTTGCACATTATTTACTGCTGCTTTTTGCACAATAACTTTTTCTATGCTGTTGTTACAACACAAACACAATGCTTACTGCATTTACTATTTAAATTAGCATTTTTCTCAGTGTATTGTATTGTGTTGTGTTTGTTAATAATTGGACAATATCACTTTATGTTGTCTTTATGTTGTCTTTTTGTCTATTGTATACTGTCACGGGTTACCGTACAACCACTACATGGACTGCGCAGCTCCGCGCACCAAGCGGAAAAAGTTCAAGTTCACGGCCCCCGGCAAGCCACAGGAAAAGGGGGCGGGGCCATGTAATCAGACACGTCCTATTTCCACTCACCGTCTGGAGGAGTACGGGGGAATATAAAAGGAGACCGGAAAACCAGCACGGTGAGTGGGTTGTTAAGAGAATCTAATCTAATGTTAGTATCTTCATTCTGTGCAGATTCTGAGAGTGCAGGGGAACCCTCGCCCAGGAAATCTACACTGTGGAAGACTTCCTTCCGCAGCGCGGCAGTCGCCTCCGCCTCTCCTCCCTACTCTTCCGGCGGCTCCACCGGCTCGTCTCAGCGGACTTGCTGCTGCAGGTGCACGTCCTCGGAAGACGACTCACCTCAAGCCCCGCGTCACTGACGCACCCCACAGCGCACCCGACCACTCCGCCTAAGTCTGCATGTCTGCTTATGTGAGAATGTATCACCAAACAGTAATAAATCACTTAAGTGTGTTCACCCCGGCCACCTGTTGTCTGTGTCTCTGTCCACGAGTCCATGAGAGAACGCTATATAGCTTTACACTGGTGGAGAATGCGGCTCGCAGAGACAGGACAAGGGACAGCACCCGCCCCAGAACAGGTCATGTCCCACCTACTGGAGGCGAGCATCCAGCAACGAGCAGTACTCGAGCAGCTGGCACAGGGGTTACAAGCCATGACAGCGGAGCTCTCCTGGCTGCAGCAGTGAGGGGGGGGGCGAGCGTATACCACTGCCTGACCCACGGAAAGAGGCACAATGCATTCTGACAAAATTATCACCACACGACGATGTCGAAGCATATCTGCAAACATTCGAGCGGACTGCAGAGCAAGAAGGCTGGTCGCCTCAAGAATGGAGCTGTATTTTGATTCCGTTGTTAACTGGTGAGGCACAATGCGCCTACTTCTCACTCACAGAGGAGGAGGCGGACGACTATGAGAGGTTGAAGTCAGAAATCGTGGCAAGGTGCGGTCTTTCCAGCTCACAGGCTGCTACGGAGTTCTACCGTTGGAGTTACGACCTAACGGCACCGCCTCGTGCCCAACTAGATCACTTATACCAGATAGCATACCGCTGGCTTCAACTGGATAAAGTGAGCGCACGAGAAATAGTTGAAAAGGTGGTTGTGGACAAAATGCTGCGCACCCTGCCCAGAGAGGAACGTAAAGCTATAGGCATGCGCGCCCCCGCCTCATTGCGCGAGGCCATCGATGCTCTGGAATGCGCGATATCCACCCTGTCGCTATCGGTGGAAAGGCGAAGGTTTCCAGACCGGAACCCGCTCCCCTATGCTATGGCCCCAAGACGGGAGAGACCCCCGCCTCCGGTAAACATTAGACCACCCACAGACGAACCCATGCCCACCGAAACGGAACTTCCGAAACCCTTTTTGGCCCGCGGATTCTGGGCCGGGTCCACTAACACAGCCAAGCCATTGGGACCCGTTGGGTCCGCGTTGGGGGAGCCCCCATCCCCGCCCTCCTTGACACAGGCAGCGCCGTGACCCTCGCTCGCCCCTCGATTGTTCCACGAGATGCGAAGCAGTGTGGCCCTCTCCCAATCACCTGTGTACATGGTGATCGACGGGAGGTTCCAGTGGCCAGCATCACAGTGGAGGATTGTGGGGGTAGACACACCATAACCGCGGGTATAGTCCCAAACCTCCCTGTCCCTCTTCTGCTGGGTAGGGACTGGCCAGGACTGAGTGAAAAGCCTCGAAAAGAAAAAAAGAAAAAGGGTAAGGGTTAGGGAAGCTGTCCGACTGAAAAAGGAGTCCTTCAGGGATATGTTATCCCAGGGGACTCTAGAGACAGTTGCAAGGTACCGTCAGGCTCGAAGGACAGCAGCTGCAGCGGTAGCAGAGGCAAAGCAGCGGGTGTGGGAAGAGCTCGGAGAATCCATGGAGAAGGACTTTCGGGCGGCACCAAGGTGCTTCTGGAAGACCATCCGGCACCTCAGGAGGGGGAAACGAGGAACCACCCAAGCTGTGTACAGCAAGGATGGGACGCTGCTGACCTCGACTGAGGAGGTAATCGGGCGGTGGAAAGAGCACTTTGAGGAACTCCTGAATCTGACTAAGCCACCCTCTGTTGCAGAGACAGAGCTGGAGGATGACGGAGGGGGGACGTTGATTTCCCTGGGTGAGGTCACTGAGGTAGTCAAACAACTCCACGGTGGCAAAGCCCCGGGAATTGACGAGATCCGTCCGGAAATGCTGAAGGCTCTGGGTGTTGAGGGGCTGTCTTGGTTGACACGCCTCTTCAACATTGCGTGGAAGTCGGGGACAGTGCCTAAGGAGTGGCAGACGGGGGTGGTGGTTCCCCTTTTTAAAAAGGGAGACCAGAGGGTGTGTGTCAACTACAGGGGCATTACACTACTCAGCCTCCCTGGGAAAGTCTACTCAAAGGTGATGGAAAGGAGGGTTCGGCCGATTGTCGAACCACAGATTGAAGAGGAACAATGTGGTTTTCGTCCTGGTCGTGGAACAGTGGACCAGCTTTTTACTCTTGCAGGAATCCTGGAGGGGGCGTTGGAATATGCCCATCCAGTCTACATGTGTTTTGTGTATTTGGAGAAGGCATATGATCGCGTCCCTCGGAATTTCCTGTGGGATGTACTGTGGGAGTATGGGGTGAGGGGGTCACTTCTCAGGGCAATCCAAACCCTTTACACCCAAAGTGAAAGCTGTGTTCGGATTCTCGGCAGTAAGTCAGACTTGTTTCCAGTGGGTGTTGGCCTCCGCCAGGGCTGTGCTCTGTCACCAATCCTGTTTGTGATTTTCATGGACAGGATATCAAGGCGCAGCCGTGGAGGAGAGGGTATCCAGTTTGGTGAGCTAAGGATTGCATCGCTGCTTTTTGCAGATGATGTGGTCCTGATGTATTCATCAGTCTGTGACCTGCAGCGCTTGCTGGATCGGTTTGCAGCTGAGTGTGAAACGGTGGGGATGAGGATCAGTACCTCGAAATCTGTGGCCATGGTTCTCGGCAGGAAACCGATGGATTGTCTACTCCGGGTAGGGAGCGAGTCATTACCCCAAGTGAAGGAGTTCAAGTATCTCGGGGTCTTGTTTACGAGTGATGGCATATTGGAACGTGAGATTGGCCGGAGAATCGGAGCAGCGGGGGCGGTATTGCAATTGTTTTACCGCACCGTTGTGATGAAGTAGTAAGGATGTCACCAGGACGCCTTCCTAGGGAGGTGTTCTTGGCACGTCCAGCTGGGAGGAGACCACGGGGCAGACCAAGGACTAGATGGAGAGATTATATCTCCACACTGGCCTGGGAACGCCTCGGGATTCCCCAGTCAGAGTTAGCAGATGTGGCTGGGGAAAGGGAAGTTTGGGGTTCCCTGCTGGAACTACTACCCCCGCGACCCGATTTTTGATAAGCGGTTGAAGATGGATGGATGGATGAAACTAGAAACCCAAAATTAAATTGATTGGACATATTTTTCTTCTTTCAAACCATAAGCACACATGCAGACCCTAAATTCCTGATTACACCTCAGGGTCATAACAGGATGCCACATTGCACATTTGCACACTGCTCATGTTTTGCATATTTCTTGTTTTAAACATAAAATGAGGACTAACTTGCAGTTTGGACAATAACTCTTACATTTACACATAATTTTATTTTATTCGTCATGTTTCACTCATACTGCTGCTGTCATACTCACATGCCATATCTTTAACCGTCTATATTTATATGTTTTTATACTTCTCAGTTTACATTTACACTTAATTACATTGTCTATTCTCTGAACTGCTCAGGTACATAGTACATGCACATAGTCCATTTTGAACAGTCTCTTCACTCACGAGTAATGAGAAATAAAGTAACACAACTACTAAAACAAAGACATTACTAAACAAAACCATACAAATCCAATTGCTACATTTTTGTCTCTGGACAGCTGACCTATTGACTTAAAATAACAACTGTTGGGGGAAGGTCACGTGACCTGGATCAAGATGGAGGCTTGAGACTTCGGTCCTCTCCAAACTACAGTTTATTGTCTTGTTTTCTTCAAGTAAACATCATATTTTCAGTCAAATCTCACCACAAACGTGACAAAGAATTTTCAATTTTTTCTTCGTCTGGCTCATCCACTGTGGGGGAAAAAAAAGCGACGCTTCAATCGACCACGTGCCCCAACGGGGATCAGCATGGCGGATCCAGTAAAGTTACCTCAGACTTATCTGGTAAGGCCACCACAGACCAAATTTTAGCAGAAATAAAATCTGTGGCCTCACGCGTTAATAATAAGGACGAATCGGTCAGAGCTCGACTGGACACGATTGATAGTGCTCTGGGAGACATAAAAACATCTGTGGCATCGGTTGAGCTCTCTCTCTCGAATTTATCTAATCGTACGACCGACTTAGAGAAACGCGTGGATGAGGCCGAAACTCGAATTTCTGCCACTGAGGATAGTTACAGCAACCACGACACTCAGCTATCTGCAATGCAAAAGACGGTGAATATGCTACGGCTAAAAGTCGATGACCTGAAGAACTGCAGACGTCGGAAAAATTTGAAGATCGTTAATCTCCCGGAGAAAGCAGAGGGCTCTACCCCGCACGCGGTCTTTCTCCAAAATCTCATCCCGACTTTAGTCGGCCTACCTGCTGACTTTCCACCGCTGGAGATTGAACGCACTCATCGAATTTTGGCTCAAAGTCCGCTGGCGAACAAACCTCCAAGAAGTGTTCTGGTTCGGTTTCTCCGGTACTCCCAGAAGGAAGAGGTGCTTAAGGCAGAGCGATATCCCCTATAATGGCTCTAACTTATGGTTTTATTCTGACCTATCTGCGGAGGTTTTGTGCAAAAGCCGCGAGTTTGATGCCGTGGGGAAATTGATGGCCCGTCGCAATATATATCGAGGCTTTGCTTATACAGCATGGCTCCACTGCCTTTACAATGGGGAGATTCGCCTTTTTGACAGTCCAGAGACAGCTGCCGCTTTCATGGAAGATCTTGACTGAGGTATTTTTTCACCTGTTTTCATTTAAAATGGAGGAACGTAGACTTGACTTTCACTGAGTCCCCGCTTTCACTTTTTACAGTGTTGAATGACTGTGTAACTCACTGGAACTGAACCCATTTTCTTATTTATTATTGTTTATTATTATTATTATTATTATTATTATCATCCCTTGGCTTTTATTATTATTAAAAGTTATTATTATTATTATTAGTATTATTAACTTTATTCTGTTACTGATTTTAAAACGTTACACATACATGGTTTCAGTTGCTTTAAATATGCCTTTTTATTTTTATTAATTATTATTATTATTATTATTATTATTATATATTTTTTAAGGGGACCCCGATTTGAGTTCTTTTTTTACTTAACCCAAGGTTTGGATGTTGTCTCTGGTGACTAAGCTGTTATTGTGGTCTTTCAGTTGAGTTAGGATTACGGTATGTCTAATATGTTTGGTGACTTCATTAGGGATGGTTGTGTTCTGTCGTTTGGGGACAGAATAGGGATGGGTAAGCGCTGTAATTTTGTTTATTGTGTCTCATGTTTTTGTTTTACAAGGTCAACACTCTGCCATCTTAATTTTCAATTGGTTGCTTTTTATGTCTGGTTCACTTAAACTTGTTACCTGGAATGTCCAAGGGATTGGCCATGTAATAAAAAGGAAGAAAATTTTAACTCATTTGAAAAAACAAAAACCTGACATAGTACTGCTACAAGAAACAAAACTGTCTGATATTGACCACTTAAAGCTCAGGAGAGATTGGGTAGGTCAGGTTCACTTCTCTTCTTACTCACAGAATAAGAGAGGAGTGGCCATTCTTATAAATAAGAATCTACCTTTTAGTTTAGAGCACAAGGAATCAGATCATGAAGGAAGATTTATTATGATTACAGGTTCAATTTATAAACATCATATAAAATTCTGAATGTTTATGCACCAAATTCCGATTCGCCTAATTTCATATCACAAATTATTTTATTGTTCAACTATTATTGTAAAGGTTTAGGTTTTTTAGCTGGAGACTTCAATTGTGTAATGAATGCCTCTCTAGATAAGTCCTCATCTGCAAATGTATCGAATCCCAAATCATCTAAGGTTCTTAACAAATTATGCACAGATACAGGTTTGATAGATACATGGCGCCAATTAAATCCTAAAGTGAGGGATTATACATTTTACTCACACCCCCATAATTCTTATTCTCGACTTGATTACTTTTTTATCCCTAAGCAATTCTTGAGCGCGATTCAGTCCTGTCGTATTGACAATATTACTCTATCAGATCATGCAGCTGTACATTTGCAGAAAGATTCTGCTTTCACTATTCCTAGAACCCCATACTGGAGGTTTAATACATCTCTTTTAAATAGTGACCCTTTTTGTTCTTTTGTTTCAGACTGTTTATCTCAATTCTGGTTTGATAATAGAGACTCCCCAGTATCTTCCGCCATCATTTGGGATGCGGCCAAGGCCACTCTACGCGGTCATCTTATCTCTTACACTTCTCACCTTAAAAGTCAGAGACAGGAATAGGAAAAAGCTGGAAGATGATGTTTCCAGGATGGAGCAAATTCATAAGGAATCCCCTACAGTTTAAAATTTAAAAGCGCTGGTGAATGCAAGAACCAATCTGAGTATGGGCCATACCAACCACATTCAGAAGCTTTTGCTCTTTACTAAACAAAAATATTACGAATTTGGCAACAAATCCAGTCGATTGCTTGCTCACCAACTAAAGAACCAAAATAATCATCGTTCAATTGTTATGATACGGGATGAGAGTGATAACATTTTAAGAGACCCTTTAACTATAAATGGAACTTTTAAGGATTTTTATACATCTCTTTAAAGCTCGGAATCAGACGCGACGGACCTAGACATTGCCGGTTATCTAAGTAAAGTTCCAATATCGTCAATCTCAGTGGAAGATCATTCTAGCTTAAATGCTCCCTTTACAGTGGAAGAAATTTGGGCGGCCATTCAGTCTATGCCGAACGGGAAATGTCCTGGCCCAGATGGCTTCCCACTGGAATTTTTTTTTTAATTCTGGCCTAAGATCCACCCAATTCTCATACCTGCTGTTAATAATATTTGGGAAGGCGAAATTCCGCCTTCTTGGAAACAAGCTTCTATTAGCTTGCTTTTAAAAAAAGATGGCTTGCAGACTCAAAACAATCCTTCCTAAAGTCATAAATCCTGACCAAGCAGGCTTTGTGAGATCTAGATGTGGTATGGACAATGTTCGCCGTGCTCTTAACGTTATTCATTATTTCAACACTCATAATAAGCCAGCAATGATTCTGTCTCTGGATGCCGAAAAAGCTTTTGATCATGTGGAGTGGCCTTTTTTGTTTTCAGTTTTGGAAAAATTTGGGCTAGACTCCAACTTTATTAATGTAATTAAATATCTGTATGCAGATTCTGTTGCTACTGTCAACATGAATGGTCTGATGTCTGAGGGGTTTCCAGTACAGTGGAACCTCGGATTGCGAGTAACATGGTTTATGAGTGTTCCGCAAACCGAGCAAAGATTTTAAATAATTTTTTATTCGGAAACCGAGCAAGTATTAGTTTACGAGCGCCGAGTATCATGCTTCACACATGCGACACCGAGCGTCACTCTCTCACCTTATCCTCCCTCCCACCCTCCCCCCACGGCTTCGCAAACACAGAAACTCTGCTCGTGCGTGCGCAATTTGACACTGAAACACACACACACGCACAGACTCTCTCTCCCCTTTTCACCCCTCCCGGCTTCACAAAGACACAGAAACTCTGCTCTGTCGCGATTCTTTTCAAAGGTAAGGTGCTGGTTCATTTGTTTGTTTGTTTTTTTACTTTACAGCAGTGATTCCCTTAGTATGCGCTCACGCCAGGTCAGAGAGATTTCTTTTTTCCCTGTTAAAACTTTTTTCCGTGTTTGTGTGTGTGTCCGTTTGTTGTGAAACTTAAGTGATTCCTTTAGTATGCGCTCGTGCGAGTCTCGCTTTTTTTCCGTTAAACCGGTGTTTCCGCTGTGTTTATGCGCTTGTTGTAAAACTTAAAAAGTGTGTCTGTTAATATACGCTCATGTCAATCTCAGAGAGATTTCTTTTTTTCCTGTTAAAACGGTGTTTCCGTTGTGTGTGTGTGTGTGTGTGTGTGCGTGCGTGTGTTTGTTGTGAAACTGTTGTGAAAAAGCGAGGTGGGGAGAGGGAGGAGGAATGTTACTGTGTAAAACGAGGCGCGGGAAGGGGCTAATTCCACACACACACACACACACGGCGCGTGCGCGCACCAATGGAAACACTTATCTGTCAGGATTTATTTGTACTTTTTTTAAAGGTAAAGTGCCGATTCATTTGTTTTATTTTCATTTTATAGATTGTATTAATTATTTTTATGTATTTATTTTTGGGGGCTGTGGAACGAATAATTTGAGTTTTCATTATTTCTTATGGGAAATGATGATTTGGTTTAAGAGTGTTTTGGAATACGAGCCCACTTCCGGAATGAATTATGCTCGTAATCCAAGGTTCCACTGTATATAGAGGCTTCAGGTAGGGGTGTCCTCTATCACTGTTACTGTTTACATTATTTATTTAACCTTTAGCAGAATCGATCAGGATTAACCCAGATGTTACTGGTATTATAACTAATGGGAAAAAGCATGTAATTTCTTGTTTGCAGATGATGTTCTTTTATACCTGGAGAACCCACAAACTTCTATTCTCGCAGTTTTGAACTCCTTAGCCTCGTTTAGTATTGTGTCGGGTTACAAAATTAACTTAGGAAAATCTGTTTCGATGCCCTTTAACTGCCTCCACAACCCACCTATACAATCTCCTTTTCAGGTTTCAGACAGGGGTCTTAAATACCTGGGCATTTATCTTACTCCCAACTTGAAAAATTTATTTGAGACAAATTATTCCCCTTTAATTCGAAAAATTAGAAAAGATTTGGAAAAATTGACCTCTTTGCTGACTTCCCTCTTGGGGAGAGTCAATGTTATAAAAATTAATGTACTGCCCCGTCTAAATTATCTGTTCCAAAACCTTCCGTGCTATTTAAATTCATCCTTCTTCAAATCACTGAATGCTCCCATATCTCGTTACATCTGGAATAATAAACAGCAGAGAGTTGGTCTTTCTAAACTCTGTAAACCAAGAGATTTGGGGGGGTCTCTCGCTGCCCAACTTTCAGCTTTACTATTGGGCTTCTCAACTCAAAACTATAACAAGCTGGGTTATGAATAGGCAGGATGCTTTATGGATTGACTTTGAATCCTTATTTTTTTTATCCCAGAAGATTAGAAGCCATTTGGTTTATTAATAATATCGATCAGATAAAACATCCCACTGATAATATAATTATTTATAATAAATTACTGGTTTGGAAAGATGTGAAAAAACATTTGAGCATTCCTCACACTATCTCTGTTTGTTCTCCTTTGGCTTTTAATCCTGATTTTCCAATCCAGATTAGGAGTATTGGGCTGTTGGAGTGGGGTTCTAAGGGCGTGTCTGACTTTTCAGACCTTTTGGCTGGTGATACCCTGAAGTCATTTGAAAGAATTAGAGGATCATTTAATCCAACAGATTGGACCACAATTTGTGAAGGCATTTTCCCAAAATGCACTTCAATATCTTTACATGAACAAAATTTCAATTTTTTTCATAGAATTTACTTTACACCTGCCCGTCTTCATAAAATGTTTCCAGGTTCTTCCAGTCTCTGCCTTAAATGTAAAGCACATAGGGGTACATATTTTCAAGTATGCAGGTCCTGTGATAATATCCAACCATTCTGGAAGGGGGTTCACTCTGTTACTCAGGAGATAACGGGAAAACATTTTACTTTATCTCCTGCAATGTATCTGTTGAATCATATTCCTGAAAATCTTTTTGACTCGGACTCCAAGCCTTTGCTTACAACACTATTGTATATGTCTATTTTAACAGAATTTATTTATTTATTTTACTTTCCTGTCATGTTTTGCTTAACTTCAGTAGGCAGAGATTTACATGTGCATATATATATATATATATATATATATATATATATATATATATATATATATATAGATAGATAGATAGATAGATAGATAGATAGATACACACGTGGACAAAATTGTTGGTACCCTTCGGTCAATAAAAGAAAAACTCACAATGGTCACAGAAATAACTTTAATCTGACAAAAGTAATAATTTAAAAAAATTCTATGAATGTTAACCAATGAAAGTCAGACATTGCTTTTCAACCATGCTTCAACAGAATTATAAAAAAAAATAAACTCCAGGCCTGGACAAAAATGATGGTACCCCTAACTTAATAGTTTGTTGCACAACCTTTAGAGGCAATCACTGCAATCAAACGATTCCTGTAACTGTCAATGAGACTTCTGCACCTCTCTGCAGGTATTTGCTGTTCGAGGGTTACCGCCCCTTGAGGCACCCAGAACCTTAAGACCACAACTTACAGCTGCAGCTTCAGCAATAGAAGCTTTGAACATTGACCACTCCGATTCAATATCTCCAGCTCCTACAGGGATGCTGGAAACGCTCTGCTGGAGGTGGGAGTTGAAGGCCTCTTGGACAGGTTGATAGTATTCAAAATAGCTTGGAAGGAGAGCATCCTGAACTATAAAAAAGCTCTCAGTGATGCTAGATCAACGTATCTCTCCACTCTTATAGAAAATAACAAAAACAACCCGAGATTTTTATTTAATACCGTAGCTAAATTAACTAAAAACAAGACCACTGCAGAAATCTCCACAACAACATCATGCAGTAGTGAGGATTTCATGAACTTTTTTAATAACAAAATCATAAATATTAGGCAAAAGATTCAGGCTTTGAAACCAGACAATTTAAGTAACACTGATAAACTAACGACATCACATCAGAACTTAGAACACTTTACTCCCCTTGATGCGAGGGAACTAATTTCACTCATCTCTTCTTCAAAATCGTCAACCTGTATATTAGATCCTGTACCAACACATTTTCTCAAACAGATAGTACCAGCAATAATAGAACCCTTGTTGAAAGTAATTAACTGTTCACTCATTAGTGGGTATGTCCCCAAATTCTTTAAATTAGCCGTTATTAAACTGCTAATCAAGAAACCAGACCTTGACCCCTGTCTGCTTTCCAATTACAGGCCGATATCAAACCTTCCCTTTATCTCCAAGATTTTGGAAAAGGTAGTATCACAGCAGCTATGTTCACATCTACACAGAAATAGCATAAATGAACTGTATCAGTCAGGATTTAGGCCTCATCACAGCACAGAGACAGCACTTGTTAAAGTAGTAAACGACCTCCTATGGGCCTCTGATCAGGGTTGCATCACTATACTTGTGTTACTGGACCTCAGTGCAGCTTTTGACACCATTGATCATAGTATTCTCCTTCACAGATTAGAAAAGGTAGTAGGAATTAAGGGAACTGCCCTCTTGTGGCTCAGATCCTATTTGACTAATCGTTATCAGTTTGTAGATTTAGATGGTGACCATTCCTCATGTTCTGAAGTGGAGTTTGGTGTTCCACAGGGCTCAGTTTTAGGCCCACTGCGTTTTTCCCTTTACATGCTTCCTCTGGGCAACATTATTCGTAAACATGGTATTAGTTTTCATTGTTATGCTGATGACACACAATTATATGTCTCAGCAAAACCAGATGAGAAAAACCAGTTTGCTAAAATTGAGCAGTGTGTGCAGGACATAAGAGATTGGATGTTAACTAATTTTCTTCTGCTTAATCCTGATAAGACAGAAGTTCTGGTCATAGGACCACAAGTAGCTAGAAGTAAGCTTTCTGATCACACTGTGACTTTAGATGGCCTTTCTGTTCCATCAAATGCAACAGTAAAAGACCTCGGTGTGATTATAGATTCCAGCCTTTCGTTTGAAGCTCATGTAGATAATATCACCAGGATAGCTTTCTTTCACCTTAGAAATATTGCCAAGATTAGAAACATATTGTCACTAAATGATGCAGAAAAACTAGTTCATGCTTTTATCACCTCTAGGTTGGACTATTGTAACGCCTTACTGTCTGGTTGTTCAACTAGGTGTATAAACAAGCTTCAGTTAGTACAGAATGCAGCAGCGAGAGTCCTCACTAGAACCAGAAGATACGAGCACATCACCCCTATCCTATCTACACTGCATTGGCTCCCTGTGAAATTTCGCATCGATTTTAAGATACTACTTCTGACATTTAAAGCACTAAATGGTCTCGCGCCACAGTATTTGAGTGAACTGTTAGTGTCTTACGATCCGCCATGCCTACTTCGATCAAAGAATGCAGGCTGCCTGTCAGTACCACGTATTATTAAAACTACAGCAGGGGGCAGAGCTTTTTCCTTCAGGAAAAACTGGACTCCTTTTAATTTAATCCTTAGATAAGGATGGGTTCCCTGTTGAGTCTGGTTCCTCTCAAGGTTTCTTCCTATTACCATCTCAGGGAGTTTTTCCTTGCCACCGTCGCCCTCGGCTTGCTCATCAGGGACAATCTTATCATTTTGATTCATACACATACAAACTTACTTCTTTTTATTGTATAAAGCTGCTTTGTGACAATTTCAATTGTTAAAAGCGCTATATAAATAAAATTGACTTGACTTGACTTGACAGGGGCCTCCCCTAGACGTTCCCAATTCACCCGCACTACACGTTTGGGCTTACCAGGTCTGTCCAGTGGCCTCCCCTGCCACCTGACCCAACTCACCACCAGATGGTGATCAGTTGACAGCTCTGCCCCTCTCTTTACCCGAGTGTCCAAGACATATGGCCTCAGGTCAGATGATACGATCACAAAATCGATCAATGACCTTTGGCCTAAGGTGCTCTGGTACCAAGTACCCTTATGAGCATCCCTATGCTCGAACATGGTATTTGTTATTGACAATCCATGACTAGCACAGAAATCCAATAAAAAACACAGCTCGGGTTTAGACCAGGGAGGCCGTTCCTCCCAATCACGCCCCTCCCAGTATCTCCATCATTGCCCACATGTGCATTGAAGTCCCCCAGCAAGACTATAGAATCCCCTACTGGGGCCCGAAGGAATACTCCATTCAGAGTGTCCAAGAAGGAAGAGTACTCTGAACTGCTGTTTGGTGCATAAGCAAAGACAACAGTGAGAGTCTTCCCCTCCATGGCCTTCAAGCGCAGAGAGGCGACCCTCTCGTCCACTGGGGTAAACTCCAATGTCATGGCACTCAGCCGGGGACTCGTGAGTATCCCCACACCCGCCTGGCGCCTCACACCCTGGTCAACTCCGGAGAAGAACAAAGTCCAACTCCTATCCAGGAGTATGGATCCCGAGCCGAGGCTGTGTGTCAAGGTAAGCCCCACCAGATCTAACTGATAACGCTCCACCTCTCGCACAAGCTCTGGCTCCTTCCCCCACAGAGAAGTAACGTTCCACGTCCCTAGAGCCAGCTTCTGCCGCCCGGGTCTGGTCCGTCGAGGCCCTCGGCCTTCACTGCTACCCAAATAGCAGCGCACCCTACCCCACCGGTTTTTCTCACAGGTGGTGGGTCCACGAGATGGGGGAGGACAGGTTTCCACATTGTTCTTTCGGGCTGTGCCTGGCCGGGCCCCGTGGAAGACCGCTCCCTAACGGGCCCTCTGTCCAGGCCTGGCTCCAGACATGGGCCCCGGGCTTCCTCCAGGCAGGGTCACTCTTCTCCCTCCTCTTTTATTCATGGGGTTTTTTAAACCATATTTAGTCTGGCCCCTCGACTGAGACCTATTTGCCTTGGGAGGCCCTACCAAAAGCACATGGCTCCAGACAACACCGCTCCCAGGTTCATGAGGGCATGCAAACCTGTCCACCGCGATAAGGTAATGGTTCCCAGAGAGTTGTGGGTCCAAATAGCATGAGGGAAGAAACTCCTCCTTAGCCTTTCTCTGTTGACTTTCAAGGAGCAGAAGCATTCTCCTTACCGCAGCAGAGAGAGCCGGCCTTGATCCAGCACCGCTTGCTGTAGATTGAGTGCAAAATGGTGTTGATGTGACATGATCATGACTGTCACATCAACACCTCTACTGCTTTGTGCTAAAGTCCACTATCAGCTCCTTTGTTTTGATGATGTTCACTAAGAGGGTGTTCCTCTGGCACCAATTCTCCAGGTTTTTAATGTCCTCCAGATAGACCTTCTCACTGTTCTCAATGATCACGCCCACCACAGCTGTTAAAGTACTAGAACTATTGTGGCAAAGTTTCATTGAATTCTGTCCAGCCAGTTTTGCATGATGCTGTGACAAAATTGGCTGGACAGACATACAGATACACAGACAGAATTTTTTCTTAGGTAGGAACACATATGAAACCTGAAGATATCATTGAAAGAGTTCTGACCGATTGTACAAACAAAACCTTTCTTTTATTTATATAGATTTAAGCAAACACAGAGCAATAACAGGTCAAAAACAGCAGGAATTGACAGCACAGAGACATAAACAGATTAGAAACAGATGTGAGACTATAAACAAACTAATCAGACTCTGTAACATGGCTGCCAGCCAGATGGGCAAAGCCATCGGGGGATGGGGGGGGGGGTGCACTCTGCAGATTTATAGACAGACAGATTGTCAGATGTGCGCTGTTGCTAGGCAACCCCGTCATGCTGGCAATCAGAGTGAATGCGCTACACCTGGCCGGTGGGTCACTTAAGCTCCCAGTCACCAGCGCAACATGTGCGAACATTTAGATACCACCAGGCCTGGGCATGTCGCCCTGGTATAGGTAAAGAAAAGAGAGAAGTGAAAAATGAGAAAAGAAAAGTGAAAAGATGAAGAAAAGAGAAAACTGAGGAAAAAAGATAAAAGGAAAAATAAATAAATAAATAAATAGGAGGGGAACCTAAGCATGAGCTTGGAAAGACTTTAGTTGGAGTAAAAAAAAATAGAAGTTGGACGGTATGCGCGGACATAAGGGCGACTGTGGACTTGTTTCCTCATGTGCTGTGGATGGTGATGGTGCGTTAATGAGTGAGAAACCCTAATTATTTAGAAAACAATGGATGTTTTGTCCTTGTCTTTGGATGTTTTGTCCTTATCTTTATGGATATTAGTCAGTTCATATCAACTAACTTAAAAATAAATAAGTATAAACAATTTATATTTGTTTATATTGTTTATATAAATATATATATTTTAAAAATGTAAAAAATGCAAATGATTGTGTTTCTATTACATCTATTTATTATAGTATACTGTATATGATGATCATGCCAGTGAATGTTAAAAACAGTGACGATAATAGAGGAGGCAATTTTACACCATTGCTCACATGGACAGATAAATATTAATAATAAAATGAAAACATTAAACATCTTGTTTCTGCGTACATCTGTTCATACTGTGACACCAGTATGTTTCATGTTGTTTCTCTGCTGGAGACTAAACTGGACACATGAATTTATTCAGCATGCTGGATTGCATTGTAAACCTGGTCTTCAACATAGTCGTTGGCGAAACTAATAATGCTGGTCACTGCCATGAGAATCAGAATATCTGTGTTCATGTCATTGGTAATCTGCTCAGAGTAGTTCTGCAGAGGAAAGATGTAGTTCATCGGGACTCCCAGTCTATGACTGCACGCTTCCATCTAAGAACAACAGAGACGATATAGAATAAGATTTTATTTCTCTGGTGATGGGAAAGAAACAAGCAGTACAAGAGATGGAAACAAGAGATGGATGTTGGAGGTATTTTCACCTTCTCTTTAATTTTTTTGCTGTTGTAGATCTTACTGAGG
This sequence comes from Clarias fuscus, assembly GCA_030347435.1. Taxonomy (NCBI): domain Eukaryota; kingdom Metazoa; phylum Chordata; class Actinopteri; order Siluriformes; family Clariidae; genus Clarias; species Clarias fuscus. Next base: position 311,463 of record CM059227.1, on the reverse strand, counting down.
TCCTGATTGGCCAGAGGGCAAGCTTTATCAACCATCGGGATGATGACGACTTGAGGAATCCCTGTTAAACCACCAGAAACACAAATGTTTCTCTCTTTTATATAGCTTGTATTTTTTTTTGGTAATGTCACTCAGACCAGAACTGATTACTGCAGAGATTACTGTAATATCACACAGCAGTGATAGTTTTTTTTACTGGATTTTTGGATGAAAACTTACCCAAGTCATGAGCTTTTTTGCGAACGTCTCTCATTTTTTTGATCGCTTCATCAGGGATGAGAGAGATTCTGTCGGCTGGAAGAACACTCACCAGACAGTGCACTCTGTCTTTCAGATCGGGGTTACTGATGTATTTTGGGTCAGTTTTAGCAATTGGACTAAGAGGATTAAACTGAAAAAAATATTAAATAAAAAAAATATGTAAATTAATACATTTAAGATAAATTAAAAGTTTAAACATCACTATTCATCTAGTATCAGTCTACTTGTAAAATCGTGTCCGAATCTTCGTGAACTCATGGACAATAACATGCCAGGTCTTTCTAGATGCTCTCAATTGGGTTTTCTTTGCAAGGACACTGGAATGTGTTGCCAATTCCTTCTCCAGAGGACCACCAACGATCAGTTTGGACCTAATCTGCATGTCTTTGGAGTGTGGGAAGAAACCCAACAAGCACAGGGAGGACATGAAAACTCCATGCACACAGACCTGCTGTAGGAATCAAACCCAGGATCTGAAGAGGCAAGGTAACAGTGCTAAGCCACCATGCCACCTTACTGTTCAGAAAAAATTTATGTACTGTACATGTTTATAAAAAACTATTTTTCCATTGCCGTTGAATGGTTTCATCCTGGAATTAATTATGCTTTTGTGTGTGCTTGTTTAATAGTGAATTAATGAGTACTTTATATTTCTTTTAGTCTGAATCGTCAATCAGTGTGTAGACAATACTAAGCTAGGACTCATTATAAAAGTTTCATGCCCATCTTTTCATCTTTCCAGTACACCACAACATCCTTAGAAGAGTGTCTGTTATGCCTTACTATGCTTTCGTAATATGACCAATGTATTTATTCCCATAATTTCAGGGTGCTGGGTATGTAGATCTGAAAAACAGTAATGCCTTACTATCTGGATGTTCTACTAGGTGAATAAAGAAGCTCCAGTCAGTCCAGAATCTACCCAAAACACTGCATTTATGTTGTTTTCTTTATTTTCCATCTTTCAGTGCATACAAAATAACTATAAAGATTTCTGGTATTCTTTGATAGAATACAAAATTCCCTTAATTTATTAAATGATGGTCATGAACTTACAGCGTAGCCATCGTTAATATGCCCCTGTAATATTTTGATCATATCTTCAGTCTGCACTCCTCTTGAATCTTCCGGCTCCAGACCCATGATATCAGAAAAGACAAATGGATAGAAAGACCCAGGCTCATTTTTCTTCAGCCTGTAATGTTTAAGCTGAAAACACAAAACATATTTTCACTTACAGTATTTATTAAAACAGTTAAAATACATAAAAGTATACATTAAAGTATCATTTTTAGTCATTTATATAGTACATTTATGTGCAGAATAATACAATGTTTAAAGAAAACACTACATTTGTTACTATATTAGATAAGCCAAAGAATTCTCAGATACCCTGTAAACCTCAGGAAATGCTGTCTATGATTAAAGCCATTACAGAAGATATTCTGTTGGTTACCTTAAAAGTGAAACTTTGACTTGGACCAGCTGTTGAATCTGCCAGTGCAATAGAGGTGTTACGTCCTTGAAGTACAGTGTTGATGGAGTTAACAAAGGTCGATTTTCCTGCTCCAATTGGACCATGAAGCAGAATCTTAAGCTCACTCACATCTGCAGCACCCAGCTGGAAATTCTTCACTGTATTCAACATCTCCGTTTTTTTATCTTCACTATTTAAGAGGTAAACCAAAAGATTCTGGTATTTACAAGTTTTACTAAATACAGCTTTTAACACACACCAATATCATGCTTTGTGCAATTTACAGGATGTTACCTCCATGTCACTGGCCGCCATGGGGCATCAAATTCTGTTGTTTAAAAAAGATGAATTCCAACATTATAAGAAATTTGCTTTGACAATCAAGTGTTTATTTCTGTGGTTTGAATATTAGACTCCGGCAATAACTTACCAGGTTCTGGGGTTGGGACAGTTTGTTTTGAGCCCATGAAAGGATGTGGAATCTTAAAAAACTGTAACAGCAATATTAAAGTGCCATAAATGTAAATGCATACCGTTGCTGATCTGAATTAAAGAATGTGATGGTTTACATCAGTTAGACAGCTATGTGTTCTTACCCGACTCATGTCGCTGGTCTCTGTGAGCTGCACCTCAGATGTGTTGTTGTGTTAGTTCTGTTTAGAGATGTGTCCTGAATTAACTTGTATTGGTTATAAATACATACAGGGAATCTCACCTTTATATAATATACTGTATGTCACCTCTATTCACTTATACAGTGAATTATTTATCATCAGGAACTTGTTGCACATCTACTGTATCAGGAACAATTCAGTGAAATGCCACTAGAGGACGCAGTCATCTGAATTCGGTAAAGATACTTCCTCAGTCGACACAGTCTGCCTTCCTGGTAGTTCTGAGTTGTTGTTCAGAATGAGCCTACTGTATTTGACTCCTGGTTTCTCCTAACATGTTTTATTAGCCCTACGGTGTTTATTAATGACTGTTGTTTCACTTCTCCTGTGTCACTTCCTCTGTTTATATCATTTTTCTGGATTCGTTTATTCTGTATGTAATGTATTTGTGTCAGTAACAGAAGTTAAGGACATGTAGATGCAGGGTAAAATATAAATAAAGTTGCGTTAATGTTGAATTATTTTTATGCCAAATGTCTCTTTATGGTTATTGAGAATTCATGGCTGCAACGCCCAGTCTGCTGCTCAGCTCTTTTTATTTCAAGCTCTCTGAAACGTGTGTGGGTGAGGCTGTGGTTTCCTTTGCAGCAACAAATGCTTTCTATTGGCTTCTTTTGGCTACATCCTGACTGTTGATATTTCCTTTGTACAGTCACACTTATCTAGTTTAAAATTGCAGCTTCAAGTGAAGAAGAGTGTCGTGTAAAGTCACTATGAGTTATGATAAACTAGAAAATTAATTGCTATGCTTTGTCTTATACATTTATAAACAATATGGATATATATAAAGCAAGGTTTTAGACTTTATAGATGTTTTTTTTTACAAATTTATGTTTGTCCCCGATTATGTCTTTAACGACTTCCGACCTCTTTCATATCATCTAACCAGCTTTCATATTGCTTTTTAGAATTATTTTATCTATATGTAAATAAATTACAGAAAGTATTTTATAATTATTATTTGCCTTCTCAACTATGGTGAGCTTTAGGATTAAAAAGCAAATTTTTCTCATCATAAAATATATAGCGAGCCCCTCATTTTTGTAATAACAGAGAAAAAACAACATACTGTTCACTGTTTAAGAAGTCTTGCTCACCTCTTGTCCTGCTCTGGCTGTAAAGCTGTACATGTATGCTTATGCTCCGGCTGTGTGAGTCTGTACTGCTGAAGAAGAAGGGTTAGATATACAACTTAGATTTTCCTTTCACTTTCACGGCAGTGCTGCTCAGTCAGAGTCTTGTGTAACATAGAGGTAAAGTGACAGCTTTACTTTTGACTGTTATAGAATGTTAAAAGGAAAATCAATATATTGATTTGTGTTAATACTAAACTTTTTTTTTACTGAAGCCTCCCCATACAGTATATTATTTAAAGTAGAGGTGTTCAGACTTTCTCCTTGAGGGCCAGTTTCCAGGGACACTGACGGCACTCTCTCTCCGATGAACACCAATGGCTCCTCTGTGAAGATCGTCAACAGCACCAAATTTCTTGGTGTCCACATCCGGAGGAGTATTTTACCTGGTTCCTCAACACCAGATAAACTCTTTGAACAAGAAATCCCAGCAGCGTCTCTTCTTCCTGAGAAGGCTGAGGAGCTTCTATCACCAGTTCTCACAATTTTCCATAGAGGGACTATCAAAAGCCTCCTGAGCAGCTGCATCATCGTCTGGTTTGGGAATTGTGCCCCCTCTAACCGTAAGACTCTAGAGTGGAAAATGAGAACAGCCGAGAAGATCATTGGAGTCTCTCTTCTATCATGGACATCTACACTACATGCTGATGTGATCTTCACCACCAGATCAGACACACCCCTCTCGTACACTTTTCACCCTCCTGCCATCTGGAGAAAATGTAGTGAAGCATTCAGGCCCACACATGCAGACACACACACAAATGAACAGAATCTAGCATTTTTTTCTTGAACAATTGTCTTTTGCACAAGAAAGTAGTCTTAGCTGCTATTACAACACAAAATGTTTACTGCATTTACTATCTTGTGTACAATTTATTCCAATTTATATGTATGCCGCCCTCGATCCCTGAGAGATGGTGGGACGAGGCGAGCAGTGATGGAGGATCGGAAGGAACGTGGTGCAGTGCATGGTGGGATTAGAGCAGAGAGATAGGTGGGTGCTGGGTCATTTTTAACTTTGTAGGCGAGCATCAGGTTTTGAATTTGAATTCAGTGCAAAAAAAGTGTTAAAGTCTCCTACTATCACCACTTTGTCAGAATTAATCAATAGATCTGACAGTAGATATATCTGACCAGCGTAGGACCCCAGTGGTCTATACACGGTGGCCATTGTAAAATATAGCAGGAATTTATCATGGATGTCAGTGAGTGCAACATTAATGATAAGCACATGGAATGAGTTAAACCTGGGCACGGTTTTCTGGGTAACAGTAAGTAAATTGTTGTAGATAGTTGCAACACCCACTCCACAAGCAGTTTGACAGGCGCTTGCTTAAAAGTTATCCTAACGGTGTAGACCCATTCAGACCAATATATTCGTTCAGTCTAAGTATGTTTTGAATTGTGCTCAGTAGCATTAACTGGGTGGCACGGTGGTGTAGTGATTAGCACTGTAAACTTGCACCTCCAGGGTCCAGGTTCGATTCCTGGCAAGGTTCGATTCCCATCTCTGCATGCATGGAGGTTGTATATTATTCCCAAAAAGAAAATTCAGTGGGGGTATTTATTGACTTTAAAAAAGCTTTTTACACAATAAATCATGAAATATTACTTGACAGACTGAAAATGTATGGAATTTTATGGGTTGTATTTGATTGGGTAAGAAATAATTTAACAACACTTTGTGAAGATGAGAGTGCTCCAATCTAAGTTTGGAAATTGTGATCGGGTCCCCCAGGGGTCAGTATTGGGCTCAAAATTATTTATTTTACGTATCAATGACATACAGTATATAAAGTATCTGATTTAATGAATTTGCATTATTTGCTGATGACAAACATTTGAGCTACTTTTTGATCACTTTAGGAATCAAAATAAAAATAGTTAGACAGAACAAGTTAAATTTGAATGTAGATAAGACAAAAATTATGGTGTTTGGAAAATGCAACTCATAGTTAGGTACAGGTACAGATAGAAGGTGTCAATATAGAAATAGTCTATGAAATAAAGTTTTTGGATGTGATAATAGATGACAAAATCAGCTGGAAACCTCAGAATAAACTGTCAAAAATTATCTCTACTCTGGCTGAAATAAAACACCTTTTGAATCAGAAGTCCCTCCACACAGTGTATTGCTTACTTACTGTATTTTGCCATACTTAAATTATTGTGTTGAGAACTGGGGAAACACTATAATTTACTGTTAATAACCCCTATAACCCCTATTTATACTTAAAGTTTAAACATTCAAAAATGAGCCATGAGAAGTGTTTATAATGTAAAATTGTATGACCACACCAACTCACTATTTGCACAATCTAAAGTGTTAAAATTATTTGACCTGGTGGAATTCAGAACTACAGGGTGGGCCATTTATATGGATACACCTTAATAAAATGGGAATGGTTGGTGATATTAACGTCCTGTTTGTGGCACATTAGTATATGTGAGGGGGCAAACTTTTCAAGATGGGTGGTGACCATGGTGGCCATTTGGAAGTCGGCCATCTTGGATCCAACTTTTGTTTTTTCAATAGGAAGAGGGTCATGGGACACATCAGACTTATTGGGAATTTCACAGGAAAAACAATGGTGTGCTTGGTTTTAACGTAACTTTATTCTTTCATGAGTTATTTACAAGTTTCTGACCACTTATAAAATGTGTTCAATGTGCTGCCCATTGTGATGGATTGTCAATGCAACCCTCTTCTCCCACTCTTCACACACTGAGAGCAACACCGCAGGAGAAATGCCTGCACAGGCTTCCAGTATCCGTAGTTTCAGGTGCTGCACATCTCGTATCTTCACACTATAGACAATTGCCTTCAGATGACCCCAAAGATAAAAGTCTAAGGGGGTCAGATCGGGAGACCTTGGGGGCCAAGCACACCATTGTTTTTCTTGTGAAATTCCCAATAAGTTTGATGTGTCACATGACCCTCTTCCTATTGAAAAAACAAAAGTTGGATCCAAGATGGCCGACTTCCAAATGGCCACCATGGTCACCACCCATCTTGAAAAGTTTGCCCCCTCACATATACTAATGTGCCACAAACAGGACGTTAATATCACCAACCATTCCCATTTTATTAAGGTGTATCCATATAAATGGCCCACCCTGTATAATAAATATGTATAAAGCTACAGTAGCAATAACATGTTACCTGAAAGCATAAAGAAAAGGCTTTTGGAGGGAGAAAAGGCTTATAATTAAAGAGGCAAATTAAATGAAACACTGCATAGTATCCATACAACAGTTAAATGCTTTTGTATATCTGTCTGTGGAGTGAAATTGTGGAACAGATTAGGTGAGAATTTAAAACAAGCATCAAATATAAAAGAGTTAAAAAATGAATATATAAAGATAATTCTTACAGTGAACAGGAATGAGGAGGGGGTAGCTTCATCTTACTGTATAGGAGTGTATTTGTGTAGATTACATGGAGCAAACAAGTTAGATTAATTAGCAAAGGTGGAATGTAAATTTATGAATAAGGGTATGTGGAAGTGTATGTATAAGTGTACAGTATTTGTGTGTATGTATATATGTTTGTCTGTATATGTACATTTGTGTGTCTATATATATATACAAATAAAACACAGAAACATGTTCTTGGGCGCACAGCACCTCCGGGGGTTACACTTCATATTTTCTGTTTTTGATCCGAAATAAATGAAAGCTCATGTGCTGTGGATGGTGGTGGTGCTTTAATCGGTGAGAAACCTAAATTGTCTTGGAAACTCAATCTGGAAAATCCTCTTAGAGTTAATATGCTTCTGGCATACAATAGTATTCTTTTAACTTTATGTTCTGTGTCTTGCAGCCTGGATGTTTTATCCTTGTCTTTATGCATATTAGTTAGTTTATGTCAATGAACTTAAAAATTAATAAATATGAAAAAAAAATTGTTTACCCTATAATAAAAATTGTATAAATACAAATGATTGTGCCTCTATTACTGTAAGGGACCACCCCTAGAGGGCACTGTGTGCCTGATAAGTTTGTGTTTGTAGTTTTGTGTTTAGAGACTCAGTTTCCCAGAAGGCATCTCGGTCAGGTGATGGGGAAGCTCATCTGAACTGAGGTGCTGCTAGTATGGTTTAGCCTCTTGTGTGTGTTTAGCCTTTTGTGTGTGTTTTTCTCATGTAGGTTCAGCTACTAATCCGGTTAGATACTAACACTATTAGGTACTAACCTGATTAGGTCATCATCCACCTCGGCAATAGCCAGAATAGATACTAATCCAACTAAATACTAACACGCTCAGTTGTTAGTCTCGTCTTGTCTCTAGTCTTGTCTCTAGTATGTCTTATCATTGTTTAAGTTCTGCTTCATATAAGCCTGCGTTTACCCATGTTAAGTGTTTGTGTTTTGTTTTAGTTTCTTTAGCCTTGTTTGTTTTGTTTAAATAAAATACTTTTTGTTTAAAGAACCCTCTGTGCCTATGCCTGCCCTTTTTTAGCCCACAGCAACATCATCCTGAAATATCACCCAGTTCATGACATTTACATCTGTTTTTTATATATATGTTAATCATGCCAGTGAGTGTTAAAAACGGTGACAAATAGAGAAGGAACTTTTACACCATTATTCACATGGATAGATAAAGTAATTTAAAGTAAAGTGAAAACATTAAACATCTTGTTTCTCCATACAGTCGTGGCCAAAAGTTTTGAGAATTACATAAATATTGGAAATTGGAAAAGTTGCTGCTTAAGTTTTTATAATAGCAATTTGCATATACTCCAGAATGTTCTGAAGAGTGATCAGATGAATTGCATAGTCCTTCTTTGCCATGAAAATGAACTTAATCCCGAAAAAAAACTTTCCACTGCATTTCATTGCTGTCATTAAAGGAGCTGCTGAGGTCATTTCAGTAATCGTCTTGTTAACTCAGGTGAGAATGTTGACGAGCACAAGGCTGGAGATCATTATGTCAGGCTGATTGGGTTAGAATGGCAGACTTGACATGTTAAAAGGAGGGTGATGCTTGAAATCATTGTTCTTTCATTGTTAACCATGGTGACCTGCAAAGAAACGCGTGCAGCCATCATTGCGTTGCATAAAAATGGCTTCACAGGCGAGGATATTGTGGCTACTAAGATTGCACCTAAATCAACAATTTATAGGATCATCAAGAACTTCAAGGAAAGAGGTTAAATTCTTGTTAAGACGGCTTCAGGGCGTCCAAGAAAGTCCAGCAAGCGCCAGGATCGTCTCCTAAAGAGGATTCAGCTGCGGGATCGGAGTGCCACCAGTGCAGAGCTGCTCAGGAATGGCAGCAGGCAGGTGTGAGCGCATCTGCACGCACAGTGAGGCCAAGACTTTTGGAAGATGGCCTGGTGTCAAGAAGGGCAGCAAAGAAGCCACTTCTCTCCAAAAAAAACATCAGGGACAGATTGATCTTATGCAAAAAAGTATGGCGAATGGACTGCTGAGGACTGGGGCAAAGTCATATTCTCGGATGAAGCCTCTTTCCGATTGTTTGGGGCATCTGGAAAAAGGCTTGTCCGGAGAACAAAAGGTGAGCGCTACCATCAGTCCTGTGTCGTGCCAACAGTAAAGCATCCTGAGACCATTCATGTGTGGGGTTGCTTCTCATCCAAGGGAGTAGGCTCGCTCACAATTTTGCCCAAAAACACAGCCATGAATAAAGAATGGTACCAAAACACCCTCCAACAGCAACTTCTTACAACAATCCAAAAACAGTTTGGTAAAGAACAATGCATTTTCCAGCACGATGGAGCACCGTGCCATAAGGCAAAAGTCATAACTAAGTGGCTCGGGGAACAAAACGTTAAAATTTTGGGTCCATGGCCTGGAAACTCCCCAGATCTTAATCCCATTGAGAACTTGTGGACATACAAAAACCCACTAATTCTGACAAACTCCAAGAAGTGATTATGAAAGAATGGGTTGCTATCAGTCAGGATTTGGCCCAGAAGTTGATTGAGAGCAGCCCAGTCGAATTGCAGACGTCCTGAAAAAGAAGGCCAACACTGCAAATACTGACTCTTTGCATAAATGTCATGTAATTGTCGACAAAAGCCTTGGAAACGTATGAAGTGCTTGTAATTATATTTCAGTACATCACAGAAACAACTGAAACAAAGATCTAAAATCAGTTTAGCAGCAAACTTTGTGAAAACTAATATTTGTGTCATTCTCAAAACTTTTAGCCACGACTGTAGATAGTTGGCTCCACAACTATCTTTTCCAGAATCTTAGAGATAAAGGGGAGGTTTGATATCGGCCTGTAATTGGACAGCTGACCGGGGTCGAGGTTAATTTAAAAGATTTTGGAACATACCCGATGCTGATTGAAGAATTAATTATTTTCAACAGAGGTTCTGTTATTTCTGGCAATATCTGTTTGAGAAAATGTGTCAGTAAGGGATCTAATATACAGGTTGATGAATTTGCAGAAGGGATGAGTGAAATTAATTCATTCTCTTCAGGTGGAGTAAAGTATTCTATGTTCCGATCTGACATGGTTAGTTTAACATCTGCATCAATTACATTGTCCGGTTTCAAAGCCTCAATTTTATGCCTAATGTTTACAATTTTATTGTTAATGAAGTTCATGAAGTCCTCACTACTGTATGTTGTTGTGGAGATTTCTGCATTGGTCTTATTTGTGGTTAATTTGGCTATGGTATTAAATAAAAATCTATTTTAAATAAAAATCTTATTTTTGTTATTTTCTATAAGAGTGGAGAGATGCGTTGATAGATTTGTAGCTACACTTTTTATGTTGCTATAGAGAACTTCAAATGCGTTAAATTTGTGTCCGTGTTTTTGAACAATAGATAGATTATCGTTATAAATAACTGCGACTCCTCCTCCTCTACCAGTTAGCTGAGGCTGATGTATGTAGCTGTATCCAGGAGGACTAGCTTCATTTAAAGCTACATACTCGTCCTGTTTAATCCAGGTTTCTGTTAAACAAAGTTAATCAAACTCCTGGTCTGTGATAATTTCATTAATAATAAATAGATATTCTTGTCCATGCCAGGACACCACAGGTGCAGACAGAGAAACTCATGGGTTCTTGCTACAGCAGGGTTCACCATGAAGGGGGAAGAGAGTCTGTGGGTGGATGGAGGCTGGAACATATCATTTTTCTGGAAAGATTCCCCTAGAATCTGGTTCTTATTGTTGTGTTCGCCTGATTTCCTGTTTGATCACCCAGCATACTGGAACTAGGATGCGGGGAGCTGGGCTGATGCTTTACTTGGTTGGGTCCTTCATAGGAACCATTCAACCTATTTGGCAATCAATGTACTCCACATGATGATGTTGATGGTCGATTCTTCCAATGCAAGCCAGGAGCTCCCAGTCCCAGTAATTTCTTTCTGATGGGGTCAAATGGTGCGCACGGAAAAAAAGAGATATTGTTTCTTGACCTCTCCTGAGGCCTGGAGGAGTATCCCCTCAGTACATACCCCAACATCGGACATGTCCACCTTCAAAACAAACTGCCCCTTTGGATTTGGTATTAGCAAGATGCTATGGTCAATTTGGCCGTATGGTATATGGTACATATGGTATAATAAACGTTCTTGGTGTGGTATGTCTGGTAATCAATGCATGAGACAGCGTTCACTATCTTTTTTCTTCACAAAGAAGACCCCCATCTTTCCAGGGGATGTGGAAGGATCGACCGCCCGTGACCTTAAAACTTTAAAAACAATTAACAAGCAATAAATAGTGGAATAAAATAATAATAAGAGAATAAAATATAAAAATATTTTAAAAGTATATAAAAACTTAGCTATACAAATGTAGACAAAAATGGCAATAAATTTAAATGGAAATAAATGGAAATGTCCAGTAAGAGTGCAAATGTGCAATGTCCATGAGTGTCCGGGGTATGTGCAACTGTGCATGAGTGTACAGATGACTAATGTCCATAAGTGTCCATTATTGTGCGGTGTGCAAAAATGCAAAGATGATTAGTCCTATGTAGTGTTCATAACTGTGCATTGTGCAAAAATGCAGAGATTATTTAGTCCTGTGAAGTGATCTGGTTAAGAAACTGTATCTCCTGCGGGAAGAAGCTCCTCTCTTTCTGTATTGGCCTTCAGGGGGCAGAAACGGTTTCTTAACTGCAACAGAGAGAACAGTCCATTGCTGGGGTGGCTGAGGTCCTTCACGATCTCCCTGGCCTTGGTCCAGCATCGCTTCCTGTATATCGAGTGCAGGTCAGGGAGCTCGATGCGGATGATGCGCTCAGCTGATCGCACCACTCTCTGTAGGGTCTATATGTCGTGCATGGTGCTGTTCCCAAAGCAGGTCATGATGTATCCTGTCAGGATGCTCTCTATGTTGCAAGAGTAAAAGTTCCTGAGCACCTTGGAGGGCAGTCTAAAGTCTCCAAAGCGCCTGAGGTGGTAGAGACGCTGCCAGGCCACGGTGTTGAGGTGACAGGACCATGACAGGGCCTGCATGATGTGACTACCAAGGTATTTGAAGCTTTTCACTCTCTCCACTGGGCTCCTGTTGATGGGAGTCTGGTAGTTCCTTTCCTGCTTAGTGCTGAAGTCCACTATCAACTCCTTTGTCTTACTGACGTGTAGAAGGAGGTTGTTCCTCTGGCATCAGTTCTCCAGATTCCCAATCTCCTTCCGGTAGGCCGAACTATTGTTGTCAGAGATCAGGCCCACCACGGCGGTGTCGTCAGCAAACTTAATGATGGTGGTGGAGCTGGTAGTGGCCACACAGTCATATGTGTAAAAGAGTATAGCAGGGGGCCCAGAACACAACCCGGGGGGCTCCAGTGCTGAGAGTGAGGGAGGCTGAGACACGTCCACCCATCCTTACTGCTTGTGGTCTGCCAGTTAGGAAATTAGAGATCCACTGGCACAAAGATGAGCTGAGTCCCAGGTGCTCCAGCTTGGTGATGAGTGTAGAGGAAATTGTGGTATTAAATGCTGAGGTGTAGTTAATACAGAGCATTTTAACAATTTCCCCTTCTAGTGTCAAGGTGAGTGAGTGATGTGTGGAGGAGGTGAGAGATGGCATCATCTGTAGAAAGTTTTGGATGGTAAGAAAACTTTAGTGGATCGCGTGTGTCCGGTAGTGAGGAAATAAGTCTCACCAGCCGCTCAAAGCACTTCATCACTAATGAGGTGAGGGCTACAGGTCGATGTCATTGAGGGAAGCAAGATGAGGTTTCTTCGGAACAGGAACAATGATGGACTCTTTGAAGCATGTGGGGATCACCAACTGAGATAAGAAGAGGTTGAATATGTTGAATATGTGAACACAGGTGCTAGCTGGTTTGCGCAGGCTCTGAGGACTCGACCTGAGATGTCATTTGGTCCTGCTGCTTTCCTGGTGTTCACTCTCGTGAAGGCTCTCCACACGTCATGCTCAGAAATGCTGAATGCATTTCCGGTGCTGGCCAGTGTCTGCAGCCATTAGCTACCATTGGCATCACTAGTGTCTTTACCTGCAGCCTCGAAGCGAGCATAGAACGTGTTCTTAGTCCCTGCCACAGTCACTCTGTTGGAGCTAGTTTCCTTCCGTAGCGCTACTTTGCCTCCTTCACCGCTTTCTGGTCGTTATATGATGCAGCCTTGTACAAGTCCATATCACTTGACGCAACTCAGGCATTATAGGCAGCGGTGCAAGATCTCAGAGCGCCGTGGATGGTTTTATCTACCCACAGCTTCTGATTGGGAAATGTTCTGATGTTCATTTTTTGTGCGGTATCATCTGCAAGTTTTCCTACGAATCCCACAACCTAGGGTTGAGATTACAGTAAAGAACCGCTACCTGCTTCCCCTCATGTCCACTGCATTTGAGTTACTCCAGGATGCCCACCTATTTTCTAAGTTAGACCTAAGAAATGCTTACCACCTGGTCAGGATAAGAGAAGGTGATGGTGTTGAATGCGGTCTTCCACTCCTCACTGGTCATTATGAGTACCTGATGGTTCCATTTGGTTTAACCAATGCACCGGCAGTCTTGCAAGTGCTCATTTAATGATGTTCTTAGAGACTTTCTCAATGTCTTTGTGTTCGCTTACCTTGACGACATCCTGATCTTCTCACGCTCCCTAGAGGAACATAAGCACTACTTGCGTCAGGTCCTTCTATGTCTGCTGGAGAATATACTCTATGTTAAGGCTAAAAAATGTGAGTTTCACCATGAATCCACCTCCTTTCTGGGGTATGCCATCTCACCATCAGGCATCCAGATGGATCCAGTCAAGATAAGGGCTATCACAGATTGGCGAACACTATCATCAAGGCAGGAACTTCAGAGCTTTTTGGGCTTTGCCAACTTCTATCAATGTTTTTCCATGACTTTAGCATTTTGATGGCCCCACATCTCTTACATCCACCAAGGTCCCTTTTTGATGGAACCCTCTGGCTGAGGAGGCATTCAAGGGGCTCAAGCGGCGCTTCACCACAGCACCCATCTTCACCTTCCCTGATCCTTCTCTCCAATTCAGTCCAAGTCGATGCGTCTGAGACAGGAGTGGGAGCCGTGCTCTCCCAAACATAACAGAAGGACAACAAAGTTCACCCATGCTCATTCTTTTCTCGTCGGCTGACGCTCCCTGAACATGACATTTATGACATCGAGGATCATGAGTTGCTGACAGTTAAGCTAGCCCTGGAAGAATGGCGACACTGGTTGGAGGGAGCTGAACACCCGTTTATTGTTTGGACTGATCACAAAAACCTAGAATATCTCAAGTCAGCCAAAAGACTCAACTCACGTCAAGCACGTTGGTCACATTTTTTTTCACGGTTCAACTTCACGCTGTCATACAACCCAGGATCCAAGAATACTAAGCCTGAGCCCTCTCCCGACAGTTCCCCGCACCTCAGGATGCACCCACTAGGGAAACCATCCTCCCACCCCAATGACTTGTAGCTGTAACTCGGCTGGATGTGGAAAATCTGGTTCTGCAATCCCTTGAACAGGTGCCAGACCCCAGTAATGTCCCACCTGGGCTACTTTTTGTCCTAGTTTCTGTTCGCTCCCAAGTCTCAGAATGGGGACACAGCTCTAGGCTAATCTGTCACCCGGGGGGCAACCTGCACCCTCTCATTGCTTAATCAAAGTTTCTGGTGGCCAACTATCAAGGAGGATGTCAAAGGCTTTGTGGCATCCTGTTATGTCTGTGTCAGGAATAAAACAACAAACCTTTCTACCAAGGAACTCTTCAGGCCCCTCCCCATCCCCCATCGACTCCGGTCTCACATCTCACTTGAGTTCATAACTGGGTTGCCACCATCTGACAATAATACCTGCATTCTGACAGTGGTCGACCGGTTCTCTAAGTCTGCCCATTTTATCCCCTTACCCAAGCTTCCATCTGCCAAGGAGACAGCTGAACTACTCATCTTCCATGACAAACCAAGCGCATGAATCAGGAGCTAAAAAAATCTCTGAGGTTTATGACCTCATGGGACTCAGCTTCTTGGAGCCGTTTTCTCCCTTGGATTGAGTATGTCCATAACTCTCTCCCCACCTCATCCACAGGCATGTCACCATTTCAGTGCTGTCTCGGCTATCAACCTCCACTGTTCCCCACCCAGGAGGAGGACTCTGCTGTCCCTTCATCTGTCATCAGCCTTCATCTGTCGCTGTAAGAGGACATGGCAATGGGCGCCTAAGTTCCTAATTTCATCGGTCCATTTAGAATCTCTCGAGTCATTAATCCATGCTCAGTAAGACTATCCCTGCCATTATCCATGCGCCGAATTAATCCCATGTTCCACGTATCTCATTTCCACCGACTGGTCCCATGTCCCTTGTTTCCACCTTCCCCTCCTCCACCTCAACTTGTAGTCAGTGGCGGAGCCTACACAGTCCAGAGACTCCTCAAGTCCCGCCGCCATGGATGCGGCCTACAGTACCTGGTGGACTGGGAGGATTATGGACCCAAGGAGAGATTTTGGGTCCCAGCCAGGTTCATTTTGGATCGGGCTTTGATCATAGAGTTTCACAATCTCTACCCCGAGGCACCCTCAACAACACCAGGTGTCGTTCATAGAGGGGGAGTACTGTCACGGCACGCCAGGTCACGCCCACATCTCAAGTAAGTCATGATCAGCTGCACACTCCTGCTCCATCCCGCTCCTTGCTTTTCACCGCCTCATTTATCTCTCCAAACACACCTGTTCTAAATTCTATATTGTCACAGCTCTCCATTTAACACGCCTTAAGACGGATTTCCTACCTTCCCGGATTTACTGTTGCCGACATTTGGATTTGTTTTTCGACCATGAGTTTTGATTACGGACTTTTCTCAACTCCCCAGTACTGACCCCTGCCTGCTGTTCATCCACGAGCTGTTTAAAGCCAACTCCACGCTTCCGCATTCCTGCCGCAGAGTCCATTCAGAGAAACAGCGAGCAATCCTCATGACACTTCCGCATTCCCGGAGCCCATTGATTAAAAGCGCTGCACTCACTCTCTACAAATGCTCGTTCTGCACTTGGATCCTCCACTGCCACGTGCCCCTGTGACATGTACAGTCGTGGCCAAAAGTTTTGAGAATGACACAAATATTCGTTTTCACAAAGTTTGCTGCTAAAGTGCTTTTAGATGTTTGTTTCAGTTGTTTCTGTGATGTACTGAAATATAATTACAAGCACTTCATACGTTTCAAAGGCTTTTATCGACAATCACATGACATTTATGCAAAGAGTCAGTATTTGCAGTGTTGGCCTTCTTTTTCAGGACCTCTGCAATTTGACTGGGCATGCTCTGAATCAACTTCCGGGCCAAATCCTAACTGATTGCAACCCTTTCTTTCATAATCACTTCTCAGAATTAGTGGGTTTTTGTTTGTCCACCCGCCTCTTGAGGATTGACCACAAGTTCTCAATGGGATTAAGATCTGGGGAGTTTCCAGGCCATGGACCCAAAATTTCAACGTTTTGGTCCCCGAGCCACTTAGTTATCACTTTTGCCTTATGGCACGGTGCTCCATTGTGCTAGAAAATGCATTGTTCTTCACCAAACTGTTGTTGGATAGTTGGAAGAAGTTGCTGTTGGAGGGTGTTTTGTTACCATTCTTTATTCATGGCTGTGTTTTTGGGCAAAATTGTGAGTGAGCCCACTCCCTTGGATGAGAAGCAACCCCACACATGAATGGTCTCAGGAGGCTTTACTGTTGGCATGACACAGGACTGATGGTAGCGCTCACCTTTTCTTCTTGTTTTCACTAGTTCAGTCAGCTTTTTCATGTCTTATTGTTCAGATTACTAATAAATACTCATTATGCCAACATTTTCACCACAAACGTCGGTGACGTAGCTTCCTGTTTTTCGTATTGTTCCCGCGAAAGTTCCTCGTCTGTTTGGAACAGCGTTTTAGATTATATTTTGTTTAGTTTTTTTTAATTATATATTTTTCCCGTTTTTACGCTTTAATACTACTGGACTTTATCCGATTTTTGCGCTTTTTAGGAGAACGCGCGTATCATCTGACAAACAACAAGCGAATCCATCACCAAATAATCACAACTCCGGCACAAAGGTACGTTATCATGTCTACCATTCAGCTCGCTCAGTGTGTGGAGTGCAGGATGTTTAGACATTCTTCCTCCGTCATTAGTGATAATTTTATTTGTGATAGGTGTGTGTTAGTGAGCACCCTGACGGAGAAGATAGTAGCATTAGAGGAGCGCATCCAGACTTTAGAGAGGGTTAGTGAGCGCGAGAGCAGCGTTAATCCTGTAGCGGAAAGTCTGGGTGCCACAGGTGGAGATAATCAGCCCCCGACTCCGGCAGTAGAGCCTCACAGCGGGGAGTGTGGGTGACGACTCGGCGGCATACTCGTTCAGCCAAAGCTAACGCTAAGGCTAGCCCACCGGAGCACACCTCTTCTGCGCTTCACATGTCCAACAGGTTCGCTCTCCTCAGTGATGCACCCGCTGAGAAACCTGAAAGAGCTCTTGTTATAGGAGACTCTATACTGAGACATGTGAAATTAGCTAGGCCTTTAGGGGCGCCAGCGGCAGTGGTCAGGTGTATCCCGGGAGCCAGAGCACCGGACATAGCAGGTAATCTTAGGGCTCTAGGTCAGCATAGGTTCTCTAAGATAGTGGTACATGCTGGAGCTAACGATATACGCCTTCGTCAGTCAGAGGTTAGCAAGCATAACTTTACAGAGGTGTTTAAAATAGCGAAGGCGATGTCCGAAGAAGTAGTTTGCTCTGGTCCCATCCCAATGAGACGTGGCGACATAGCTTACAGCAGGTTATGGTCGCTGAACTGCTGGATGTCCAGGTGGTGCTCCGAAAACAACGTGGGCTACATAGACAACTGGAAGACCTTTGAGGGCAAAACTGGCCTGTTAGGGCGGGACGGTGTCCATCCCACTCGGGAAGGTGCTGCTCTCATTTCTTGCAGTATAGCACATAATCTCAGAAGAGGCCTAGTTAATCGGTGACAATGCAGAGCCCAGGCCAGGGAGCAGACAGACAGGCTAAACCAACCGTCTGCTAGCTGCAGAGAGTCGTCACTCAGGGTCCATCATATTGTCAAGTCAAGTCAAGTCAATTTTATTTATACAGCGCTTTTAACAATTGACATTGTCGCAAAGCAGCTTTACACAATAAAAAGAAGTAAGTTTTTATGCAATGTATATGAATCAAAATGATAAGATTGTCCCTGATGAGCAAGCCGAGGGCGACGGTGACAAGGAAAAACTCCCTGAGATGGTAATAGGAAGAAACCTTGAGAGGAACCAGACTCAACAGGGAACCCATCCTCATCTAAGGATTAAATTAAAAGGAGTCCAGTTTGTTCCCGGAGGCTCAGGTAGACTGTAGGAGATTCCAATCCTGAGCTATCGCACAACTGAAGTCACAGGTCCCCAGAGCATCACTCGATGACAGGACAGTCTTCATGGAAACCATCCCCAGCCACCATACGAATCCAGGCAGACCACACGGGGCATCCATGCGACGAGATCTCCAACCAGAAGCAGGACTCCAGGACGTGTTAGACGGGTCCAGAGGGTAGAGGGGTCTGGATCACTGGCAACTCAGGAGTGACATGTATAGCTCGACAGAGAGACAGAGAGAGGGAAAGAAGAGAGGGAGAGAGAGAGAGGAGAGAGCAGAAGAGGAGAGAACAGAAAATAAGGAGAGATGGCAGTTAGGTCTGGTCACAGTCAACATGTATAAGGTGAATGTATATTTAGTGCAAAGTGCAAGCAGAGACTCCGGCAGGACTAACTATAACAGCATAACTAAAAGGGAGGAGCCAGAAGGAAACACAGACATGAGGGGGAACTGAGATGTAAAGCAACCAATCACCTCACCGTCAACAAACCTGAGTGAACAATGAGAGTGGGGAGGACAGCATCTAAACATACCAGTTCACCAGAATACTCTACGTCCATGAGTCCCCCAGATCTGCTCCTTTACCTAAGGTTAATCTATTTACAAAAATGCTTGGCTAAATAAATAGGTTTTTAGCCTAGACTTAAACACTGAGACTGTGTCTGAGTCCCGAACGCTTTGTTAAAAGCGCTATATAAATAAAATTGACTTGACTTGACTTGACATATTGATGCACATTATTCTTTACATTGTCTTGCTCATGACTGGACATGCTCTTTTATATCCAAATTACATTTGAATTCAATTCTATTTCATTTTATCTGTATATATTTATCTGTATAAATTTGTCAGGCCAAAAAAGAAATCCCTTCATTTTTTTTTATAATTCTATTTGTATAAAATATTTTATGTTATATTCTATTTGAAAACTCTATATTTATTTTTTTTATGTCATCAGTGTTTCACTTTGTATCATGCTGTGTATGATTGTGTATGTGACAAATAAAAACTTTATTATAATTTGAAGAAAAATGTAACAAAATAATATTTTTCACACATCCAAATATGATGATATGAAAACTTACATGGCTTTTTACTCACTCACTTGCCTCATTTTCTGTAGCTGTATAAAGGCACAGAAGACCTGGAGCCTATTCCAGGGGACATGGAGCCAATTTATCACAGGGTACAGGCACACACAATGAGCAATTTTGGAAATGGCAGTAGCATATTCAGAGGAAACCCACCAAGCACAGGGAGAGCTCTACACACACAGGCCCGAGGCAGGACTCAAACCCTTGACCCTGGAGGTGCAAGACTACAGTGCTAAAGACTATGCCGGAAGCCACTATGCCAGTGTCCCTTTCAGTGACCTATGAACTCCACCTCAGATGTGTTGCTGCTTTAATTCTGTGTACAAATGTGTCTATCAGTAAACTTACTTAATAGTAAAATTATGGATAGGAAATTTCATATTATCTTGACCTAGACAATGCTAAACAACAATTAATATTTACTGTGCAGTTCTTTCTTCTTCAGGACCTGCTGAATCTGGCTGGGCATGAAGTCACAAAGATGTCTGAGGTACGCTGGTGCCACTCGCTCAATCCATTCTTGCTTGATCACTTTCTGAAGATCATTTAGAGATGATGGTTACTGGACTGCTGCTGCCAACTTCACTGTTTTACAATAGTTTTCTGTTGTGTTTAGGTCTGGACATGATCTAGGCCATGGTTCCAGGAGCTCAATATCAGTTTTTTCCGTAATATTTCAGTTAATTAGCACAACTCTTTATCCAGATGGACAAGAACTAATTTGTGTCATTATCTGTAGCTGGTATTGGCATCTGTATTTGCAAAAGAGGTGGTTTGCCTAATAAACTGGTCAGTTGTTCTATGAAATAAACATCACCTTAATACTGCTAAGGAAGGAAGAACTAAATATTTCACATAAACTGAGATGTAATAATGCACAAGTAAGTTTAAAAGAAGCAGCTGCCATACATCTGGCAAGGGCAGACACATTTCAGCTTGGACTATGTTTCTGTTTCTATCACAACATGTTTAGTGTTGGGTTTCAATGCTGGTCTAATGTTATCACAGTAATATTCAAATCAATATTCAAATAGTCAGGCATGACGAGTTTCTATTTGCCTTGGATTTTCCGGTGGGTTTAATCTTAGCCCAGGAAACTGGAAAAAATATCTCTGCAAGGTTCTACTATATTTATTAAATAAATGCTATGTGCTACAGAATGAAGTCTTCCTTTCACTTACTGTTTATTCTGCTCCAGCTGGAGAGCTGTACAGAGGACAAATATACAGAAAAGAAAGAGTCCCAGTTGTTTTGTGTTTGTCTTCTTCAAGTGGGATGTAACTCAGTCACAATATGGTGTAAGTGACAGAGTAAGAGTTAAGATTGCACTTCTGCTACTGTCATCAGCAAATGATGATGTATCCAGTTAATGAGTCTCTAATTAAAATGTAGTGAATAGAAGTTTCACAAAGTATAGGATGGGTACAAGGGGCAGTGGTTAAGGAGTTAGACTGCAAGGCCCTTTACACTTAATGGCTCAGATGTGTAATGAGATCAAATGAAAGTCACTCTGGATAAGGGTGCCTGACAAATGCCATAAATGTGTGTATCAAAAGTGATAGACACACAAAAAAAGTACAGTAATTAAAATTTGTGATTGAATGCTTGTCCGCCACCTATGGAGCTCTTCCTGTGTGCTGCTTCTCTGGCTTTGGAAGTCTGTGTGCCTAGATAAGTGCTGGAGGTAAAACTGGAAAAGGGTGTAACTGAGAAATACTGAATTTTACTTTCTCTTTCATACCCTTACATTTCAATTTCTCTCATCATGTAGACATTTTCAGTTTATGATCCTAAGTTATTTCTGCTTTTTAATAAACATTTATTGTAAGATTATATCTGAATGTTATGAATGTTGTTGCCATGGTGAAGAACAAGGTAAAAATGTTGTAAATCCTGTATTGTATTCATTAAGTATTTATAATGGCTGTATTAGTTACAGTGGAAACAAAACAAATACTGCATATGTGAGATTATTTAAAGTGTAGTAATATATTATGCATATAAGGTTGTCTCTACCTTGATTTAATGGTTAGAATAAAATGTGTCCAGTGTAAATGCTGTTACAGGGTGCAGCGCAGGGTACATTTACATTTACATTTACGCAATTGGCAAATGCTCTTAACCACAACCTCTAAATATTTCCTTACACTGGTTGACTAGGTTACTATCTAGACGTAGCATCAGTCAAAATCTGTTGGGAAGGTTTTGTTTTGTTTTGTTTTGTTTTGTTTAACCCAAATAGTACAGAAGTGCACACTGGCCTCCAAACAGCCCAGCCACCTTAGTTCAGCACACATTGACAAGTACAGTGGAACCTTGGATTGCGAGGAACCCATTTTGCAAGCGTTCCTCAAAACAAGCAAAATGTTTGAATAAATTTTGTCTTGATAAACGAGTGACTCTTGATAGCCAAAAATACAAATTGATAAATATCATTGAGTATCATGTGACACATACTTGTTTTGACTCAAAGAGTGATCAACAACTGAGCCAATGGTTTTTCTGTAAGGCATCTTTTATTTTGTGTGTGTGTGTGTGTGTGTAGTATTATTTTTATTTTATATTTTGTATTCATTATTTTTATATGAATATTTTTGGGTTGTGAAATGTATTTTCTGCGTTGTAAGTATTTTTTTTCTGTTAAATTTAAATGTCCTTATTCATTCTTACAGTTTATTTTATTGCTCTCTCTCTCGCGTGTGCTCAAACTCATTTCTGCATGCACGTTCAAGCTCATTATTGGGTGCTCAAACTCCTGTGCCCCTCAACATCACAACCTAACTCGAACTCGAAGGCTAAGAGGTGGCTGGCATTATTCCAAATCCTTTATCTGATCTACTTTTCCGATTTCTCATTTAATGTATTTGGTTGACGATAAAAGAAGTAAAAAAAGGCTTAAGATAAAGGCTTAAGATGGTCCTCAAGTGGTGCAGCAGTAAAATGTTTACCCTATCCTCCAGAGATTGCATGTTCGAATCCAGGATGATGCTGTAGTCTCCCGCAGTCGGGAATCTAAATTCAATTCCATTTTATTTGTACAATCATCATTTAACAATTATCATTGTCGTAAAGCAGCTTCACAAAGTCAGAAGAAATTATTATGAAATTTGTATTAAATGTGTTTGTAAATAATCAAAATGATTAGATAGATGAGATTCTAAAGAGAGCTGATTGGTCAAGTGCTCGACATCCAATTCTTAATCCATAAGGTTTAATATGATGTTGGCCCCTTTGCAGCTATAACAGTTTCACCTGGGAAGGATTTCCACAAGGTTTAGGGGTGTGCTTATGGGAATATCTGACCATTCTTCCAGAAGTGAATTTGTGAGGTCAGACACTGATGTTAGCAGAGAAGGTATGAGTGTGAATTAGTGTATTAGCCTGTATGCGTGATTAAAATATAAAATTGGAATAAATGACAGGACTGGCATTTTACTCCGCCTAAGGGAGTTCAGACCCCTATAGGAGAGGCTAGTTATACCTGCAAAGCTACCTTGAGTAATTGCTAAAGTCATACAGTCAAAAACATTATTCACTCATTAGCTACAGTTGCATAAAAAAAAACGTTGATGAAAAACTTCAGTATTTAGTAAGGCTCCCTTTAGCTATTATGACTGTTACAAATGTTTGGTAAATCCAGACACTAGCTTCTGGCAGCATTTATAAGGGATCTTAGCCCATTTCTCTTGGGTGATGGCCATTAATTCAGTAAGATTGTTGGGTTTTGCATCCTGCAACTGCCTTTTTCAACTTTTTTCGATTGTATTCCAGTCAGGTGACAGTGATGGTCCATAGAACATAATTTCCTAACTGTATTTTTTATATTCAGTTCATTTAACTTTTATTTGTATAGTGCTTTTAACAATTGACATTGTCGTAAAGCAGCTTTACACAATCAAAATAATTATTTAGTTTGTATGAAATGTGAATGTGTATGAATCAAAATGATTGCGCCAGCAGTGGCAAGGAAAAACTTTGATAATTTTTAGTGTATTGGAGCCATGTTTTGTTGTGTTTTAGAGTCAGTAGAGGGCTACGTCTTGAGGTAACCTTCAGTGTTTGGTATGTGCCGTATAGTGAAGAGTGAAATCTTTATATAGGTCCTTTGCAGTCAATCAAGGGTTTTTCAACACTTGCCTCCTCAGGAATCTGGTAGCAACACATAATGCATTCCTCTTTCTGCCATGTCTAGGTAGTGTGGCAATTGTCCCTTTAACTTGAACTTTGTTCTACAAGCTTGCAAAATAGGTTTCCTACCGAATTCCTATGAACATTTAGTACAGTTGATAATTTTTAAATATAGGTCCTTTTAACTAACATAGTAACAGGAATTTAAATTGTACTCAGCAACTAGTGGGCCTCAGATATACTCTCTCATTCATCATAGTCTATACTGCTTTATTCTGTATTCAGGGTTGCAGGGGGTCTGGATCTTATCCCAGGGGACAGGTCACAAGGCTGGGTACACCCTGGACAGGGTGCCAATCCATCTTATAGCAGACACATATACTCATTCACACACTAAGGGCAATTAGCCTAACTTGCATGTGTTTGACCTGTGGGAGGAGACCAGAGCACCCAGGGAAACCCCACCAAACACAGGGATAAACAGTGCGAACTCCTTGCACACCGACATCGAGGAACCCGAACTTGGCCGAGAATCAAACCCAGACCATGAAAGTGCAAGTCGATAGTGCAAACTACTACACCACCATGCCGGCCAACCTCAGATATGTTGGCCTCACTTTTTACAATAAATCCAATACAATATATTGATATTTGAGTTTTGATATAAAAACATTTTCCCAAAAAATAAAATACAGTATGAAAAGTTGCTTAGAAGTTTATTATAAGCCCAGAAGTACCATAAAAAATCCATCTTACACAAAATCAGTCGACTTTCTGTACATGCACACACTGCTTTCTACCAAAAGCTATAAAGATTATAATAGAGCTTTCTTAAGATTGTCTTTCATCACTCATCTTAATGCATTCTTTATTAAACCATTATTATAAATATAAAATAGAATAGCAAAAGAGAAATAGCAATTACACCTATCACATGCATATAAATACTTTATCCATTGCATCTACTAACATCTAAAGATTAAAGATGCTGTTTAAATGAGTCTTAACACATCCCTCTCCCTATTGTGCATTCCTGAAACTATCAAGTATCACACCACTTCTCTGCTGAGAATTGAATAAGACAGGTAGGGGAAGTTATTCATTGAAAACAGGATTTTCAGCATACTCAGTGACGTTGTAAGCCTGGTCTTCCACATAGTCATTTGCAAATCTAACAATGTTGGTCACTGCCGAGAGAATCAGAATATCCATGTGCAAGTCATTGGTAACCTGCTCATAGTAGTTTTGCAGAGGAAAGATGCAGTTCATGGCGACTCCCAGCCTATTACTGCACTCTTCCATCTTAGGGAAACAGATATAACACAATTTATATGTGGTTAGGAAATCAGGTAAATTCAAATTATGTAGTCTCAGTTGTATTTCTAACATCCACAAGGTTAGGGATTAACAGAAAAAATGCATAGAAGCTATTAGAACATATCATGAAGGGAAATGGGAGAAATACAAGCAGTAAATAAAAGAAGAATGACTCAGCTGTTGTTCTCACCTTCTCTTTAATTTTTCTGCTGGTGTAGATCTTACTTGTGGTCTCCTTAACTAGCGGGCATGCTCTGTCAACCTGTGACATGATGACGACTTGAGGAATTCCTGATAAATTAACACAAACAATGTGTTTATCCTCCACAAAATCTTTCATCATAGCAATAAGATAATGTCAAGTTCATCCGAAGAGCTCAGATGAAGATTGGTGACAACCCAAGCCAACGATAGGAAACAGACAACAAGGTTAATCCATTTACAGTGCTGTGAAAACCCTCCAATGTGACTGAATTCTGCGAAGAAGAGTGGGCAAACCTTCCTCCACAGTGATGTGGAAGACTCTATTGTCAGTTATAACAAATGATTGATCGCGGTTGTTGCCACCAAGGATGGCAAAATCAGTTATTATGCTTAGGGGTAATATTTTTTCATATGAGGCCAGGTAGGTTCAGACAGCTTTTCCCTTTAAAAATGAAATCCTTATTTAAACATGGCATTCTGTATTTACTTGAGTTATTTTAGTGTGACAAACTTTATTCCATAATCTCAATCATGTTAATTCCTAACAAACATTCATCTTCTTCATTCACCGTCTATACCACTTTATACTGTATACAGGAGACTTGCCGTGTCTTTGGACTTTGAAAGCAAGCCCACCTTCCTTTGTTATTGTTAGTTGAACCATTCAGAAAATGACATGGACCCCTTAAATACAGCATTCCAAACTAGACAACTGGCCAACCAGAACCTCCAGCTCCAGCTTGTAAAACTAGGATGGAGTACTCATACTTATTTAAGACATTGTACACGACCCTATTGCTGTGCATAAATACTGTATGTACAAACTCACCTAAGCCACGTGCTTGTTCCCGAACAGCTCTCATCTTCTGGATAACTTCATCAGTAATGATGGAAATTTTGTCAGCTGGCAGAACACTCACCAGGCAGTGCACTCTGTCTTTCAGGCTGGGGTTACTGATGTACTTTGGGTCTCCTTTATCAATTGGTTTTAAAGGATTGAACTGAAAGAAAAAATTGTCATGATATGTAATGTTTAGGGGTGAGAAGGCCAATTTAATATTACTGATCAAAGTGCATACTAAGGGAATTTGTGATATTATTTATTACAATTCTTTTTAATCAACAAATCTATTAGTCAAGTCAATTTTATTTATATAGCGCTTTTAACAATTGACATTGTCGCTAAGCAACTTTACACAATCAAAAGAAGTAAGTTTGTAGGCAATGTATATGAATCAAAATGATCAGATTGTCCCTGATGAGCAAGCCGAGGGCGACGGTGGCAAGGAAAAACTCCCTGAGATGGTGATAGGAAGAAACCTTGAGAGGAACCAGACTCAACAGGGAACCCATCCTCATCTGGGTGATAACGGAGAGCAGGGATTGATCAGCATAATAATGTGTACTGGAAGTTCAGTATAACAAGAGATGTGTTAAAATTAAAATTAAAAGGAGTCCAGTTTGTTCCCGGAGGCTCAGGTAGACTGTAGGAGATTCCAGTCCTGAGTTATCGAACAACTGAAGTCACAGGTCCCCAGAGCATCAATCGATGACAGGACAGTCTTCATGGAAACCATCCCCAGCCACCACACGAATCCAGGCAGACCACACGGGGCATCCATGCTACGAGATCTCCAACCAGAAGCAGGACTCCAGGACGGGTTAGACGGCTCCAGAGGGCAGAGGGGTCTGGATCACTGGCAACTCAGGAGTGACATGTATAGCTCGACAGAGAGACAGAGAGAGGGAAAGAAGAGAGGGAGAGAGAGAGAGGAGAGAGCAGAAAATAAGGAGAGATGGCAGTTAGGTCTGGTCACAGTCAACATGTATAAGGTGAATGTATATTTAGTGCAAAGTGCAAGCAGGGACTCCGGCAGGACTAACTATAACAGCATAACTAAAAGGGAGAGCCAGAAGGAAACACAGACATGAGGGGGAACTGAGATGTAAAGCAACCAATCACCTCACCGTCAACAAACCTGAGTGAACAATGAGAGTGGGGAGGACAGCATCTAAACATACCAGTTCACCAGAATACTCTACGTCCATGAGTCCCCCAGATCTGCTCCTTTACCTAAGGTTAATCTATTTACAAAAATGCTTGGCTAAATAAATAGGTTTTTAGCCTAGACTTAAACACTGAGACTGTGTCTGAGTCCCGAACATTAATAGGAAGACTATTCCATAACTTTGGGGCTTTGTAAGAAAAAGCTCCGCCCCCTGCTGTAGTTTTAATAATACGTGGTACTGACAGGCAGCCTGCATTCTTTGATGGAAGTAGGCGTGGCGGATCGTAAGACAATAGCAGTTCACTCAAATACTGTGGCGCGAGACCATTTAGTGCTTTAAATGTCAAAAGTAGTATCTTAAAATCGATGCAAAATTTCACAGGGAGCCAATGCAGTGTAGATAAGATAGGGGTGATGTGCTCGTATCTTTTGGTTTTATTGAGGACTCTCGCTGCTGCATTCTGTACTAACTGAAGCTTGTTTATACACCTAGTTGAACAACCAGACAGTAAGGCGTTACAATAGTCCAACCTAGAGGTGATAAAAGCATGAACTAGTTTTTCTGCATCATTTAGTGACAATATGTTTCTTATCTTGGCAATATTTCTAAGGTGAAAGAAAGCTATCCTGGTGATATTATCTACATGAGCTTCAAACGAAAGGCTGGAATCTATAATCACACCGAGGTCTTTTACTGTTGCATTTGATGGAACAGAAAGGCCATCTAAAGTCACAGTGTGATCAGAAAGCTTACTTCTAGCTACTTGTGGTCCTATGACCAGAACTTCTGTCTTATCAGGATTAAGCAGAAGAAAATTAATTAACATCCAATCTTGTATGTCCTGCACACACAGCTCAATTTTAGCAAACTGGTTTTTCTCATCTGGTTTTGCTGAGACATATAATTGTGTGTCATCAGCATAACAATGAAAACTAATACCATGTTTACGAATTATGTTGCCCAGAGGAAGCATGTTGTAACATCTGTACCTCCACAGCTCAGGGGAATAAGATCAAGTTCCCCGGATTACTGAGTTGATACTTTGTCCCCACCTAGTGTGTCTATGTATGTACTACCAGCACTTAAACACTAAACACGAACACCTGTGATCCCCTTGTGTGTCTGACTATTTATTCCAGTCGAACCCGTAGGGCTTCGCCTGTTCACTGTTGTGCACACGTCTTGTCGTCACCTGGTTTTTTGTCTAAATGTTGTGTGTTAAACGTCCTGTCTCCTCTCCCCGTCTCGCTCCCAGGACTGAGCGTGTCTGCAGGTGAAAGACCTTTGGGGAACTGGAAAATCCCTCACTAGCCGCATGGACTTTGCAAGTGCCTTATTTACGTTATCGTTCTCCTCACCTGTGAGACTGTTTCTGTTAACCCACCTGCAGACCCGGCCTGGGAGGTCAGCTCCGGACCGCAGTACGCGCCCGGAGACGTTGTGTGTATTGTGTTAAAAAGAAATAAAAAGGATTATACTTTGTGAATATGGAAACTGCATCTGCGTCTGATTATTATCCAGGAGACATGACAGATGAACAGGCCTATCCAGACGCAGCAGGAACCCCTCTTCCTGAGGAGGAGGCACCAGTCCTCGATTACATTCGGGGCCAACAACATGAGATTGACGGGCTGGCCCGCGCGGTGAATGACCAGGCGCGCGGGATGGAACAACTCATGTGCCGCTTGCCCGCTCTCTGCGCACCTGGTTTGCGCTCCACACCACTACCACCCCGCCCTCACCCCCCGGAAAGGTATGATGGAAATCCGGAGGGGTGCAAGCGGTTTCTCCTGGCCTGTGAGCTGTGGCTCGCCGAGTATCCGGAGATGACGGATCCACAGAAGATCAGCTTCGTCACCCAGCAGCTCACAGGTGCCGGAATGGATTGGGCCGCGGCAGTTTGGAGCGCAGGCGGGATCGCCGCAAAGGATTACCCACAGTTTCTCTCGGAGTTTCGTACGGTATTTGATCACCCTGATCAGGGTAAAACGGGGGAACAACAGTTGCTGAGGCTGAAGCAGGGGACGGCCACCGTCGCGGATTATGCGATTCGGTTTCGGGTACTGGCTGCGGAGAGTGGCTGGTGTGACCGCAGTCTCCTGGCAAGGTTCAGGGACGGATTACAACCCGAAGTCCAGCTGGAATTAGCCTGCCGGGACACAGGCATGTCCCTGAACGACTGTATCGCGCTAGCCATCAAACTGGATCAGCACCTCCGTAGCCAGAGACGACACATCTCCCCGAAAACCGCCCCCACACGGCAGGAGCTTAACCGTCGCTCGAGCCTCAGCACCCCCACGACGGAACCCCGGGAAGGGACTCCGGGAGAACCTATGGACCTCAGCACCTCCCGCCTCACAGCCCAGGAGAGAAGGCGGCGTATACAAGCGGGGTTGTGCTTATACTGCGGGGGGGGGGACACATCGCATAACTCATTGCCCATTACTACAAAAAGTAATACGCATCACACCACCGCGCACCCATCACTCATTCTGTTTACAAGCTCAATTATCGTATTTTAACCGTTCTTTGTGTGTTTTCCCCCTTATAGATTCTGGTTCGGCTGGAAATTTTATAACTTCTTCTCTTCTTTCCTCGCTACAGGCTCCCTTGTCGAAGCTACCAGCCCCTATCGCGATTAAAGCTCTGGATGGTCATAACCTTCAACATTCGCTCATTAAACAGATATCGGCGCCACTGCGATTAACTTTTCCCGGTCACTCCGAGGAACTAAAATTCTTTGTCCTCCCTCGGTCCGATCATTCCGTCGTGCTGGGTCTACCATGGCTCAGTTCTCATAATCCCAATTTTGATTGGGAAAAATCTCGCATTATCCTGGGCCCCTAGATGTGCAAAAAAGTGTATACCGCCGACATTGACGGTCCAAACCACCTCAATTGAAAGCCCGCAAGCCCTAGTATCAACACAGGTACCATCAGAGTATGCACAGTTTCAAGACGTGTTTAGCATTAGGGCGGCCGCACGACTTCCCCCTCATCGGCCGTGGGACTGCGCGATAGAGATCTTGCCGGGGAAAACACCGCCGAGCTCACGTATTTACCCATTGTCCGTGGAGGAAACACGGGCTATGGAGGAATACGTGAGTGAAGCTCTCCAGCAGGGGCTCATCAGTAGGTCCACGTCACCCGCCTCGGCAGGTTTTTTCTTTATCGATAAGAAAGGGGGGGGCTTACGTCCCTGTATTGATTATAGGGGTCTCAATGCAGTCACAGTGAAATACAAGCACCCACTACCGTTGGTACCGGCCGCCATCGACCAACTCCGAGGCGCCTCTATTTTCACTAAACTCGACCTCCGCAGCGCCTATAATCTCGTTCGTGTGCGTAAAGGCGATGAGTGGAAGACTGCGTTTAGCACAACATCAGGCCATTACCAATATAATGTGATGGCTTATGGATTGGTAAACGCACCTGCGGTGTTTCAGGGGTTCATGAACGACGTGTTTAGGGATATGTTAAGCCGGTATGTTATAGTGTACTTGGATGACATCTTGGTATACTCTCGGTCATATTCCGAGCACGTCCAACATGTAACTGCCGTCCTTCATCGACTGCGCAAACACGGGCTCTATGCGAAGGCGGAGAAATGCGAGTTCCATAAAAAAGAGGTTGCATTCCTCGGCTACCGCATAGGGCCACAGGGGGTCGAAATGGAGACGACTAAGGTGGAGGCGGTGCAACTATGGCCGGAACCCCAATCGGTAAAGGCGCTACAGAGTTTTCTGGGGTTCGCTAACTTTTACAGACGCTTTATCCGAGGATTTAGTATGCTGGCAGCGCCGCTCACAACCCTACTAAAGGGGAAGCCTAAGCGTCTGCGTGAGTTTCCGCCGGAGGCACGCAGAGCCTTTCAGTCTCTAAAGACCGCTTTCACCACGGCACCAATACTAAAAATCCCCGACCCAACCAAGCCTTTTTTGGTTGAAGTCGATGCCTCTGAAGTGGGGGTTGGAGCGGTGCTGTCGCAACGTCATGGCAACCCAGGAAAACTCCACCCTTGCGCTTTCTTCTCGCGTAAACTAACACCTGCCGAGCGCAACTATGATATCGGCAATCGCGAACTGTTAGCAGTAAAAGCGGCGTTAGAGGAGTGGCGGCACTGGCTAGAGGGAGCCGAACACCCATTCTTAGTCCTGACCGATCATCGCAACTTGGAATACATCCAACAGGCAAAACGATTAAACCCTCGCCAAGCACGCTGGGCGCTGTTCTTTACTCGCTTCCGCTTCACTATCACTTATCGTCCCGGTTCCAAAAATAAGAAAGCGGATGCTTTATCCCGGTGCTACACAGCCCCGGAGGAACCATCAGAACCCGAGCCGATTACCCCTTCGTCTCTCGTGGTGGCACCGATCATGTGGGACCTCGACTCGGAGATCGCACAGGCGGCACGGTCTCACGCCGCACCGCGACACTGCCCTCCGGGAAGAACCTACGTGCCGATGTCACTACGAGAGCAGGTAATTATTCCCATCTGCCGGTTGGGAAATTAATGCCATTAGTCACGCCTAACAAACCGTGGTCCCATATCTCCGTGGACTTTGTCACGGATCTGCCCGTTTCTAAGGGTTACACCACTATTCTAGTCGTGATCGATCGATTTTCCAAGGGATGCAGATTTATCCCCTTCGGCTCCCTCCCGTCAGCCTTCCAGGTAGCAGAAGTTCAATCACAGAGTTCCATCAGGAAAGGCCGGAACGCCCGGCGCCACGACGTCCGGGTCGTCCCCCTCACCGGCCATCCCATCAGGTTAGTGGGCCTCGACCCTCTCCGGTAACACGGAGACAGCCCTCATATCCCCTCCTGGGAGCCGGTCCTGGGGGGGGGCGGGTACTGTAACATCTGTACCTCCACAGCTCAGGGGAATAAGATCAAGTTCCCCGGATTACTGAGTTGATACTTTGTCCCCACCTAGTGTGTCTATGTATGTACTACCAGCACTTAAACACTAAACACGAACACCTGTGATCCCCTTGTGTGTCTGACTATTTATTCCAGTCGAACCCGTAGGGCTTCGCCTGTTCACTGTTGTGCACACGTCTTGTCGTCACCTGGTTTTTTGTCTAAATGTTGTGTGTTAAACGTCCGGTCTCCTCTCCCCGTCTCGCTCCCAGGACTGAGCGTGTCTGCAGGTGAAGGACCTTTGGGGAACTGGAAAATCCCTCACTAGCCGCATGGACTTTGCAAGTGCCTTATTTACGTTATCGTTCTCCTCACCTGTGAGACTGTTTCTGTTAACCCACCTGCAGACCCGGCCTGGGAGGTCAGCTCCGGACCGCAGTATGCACCCGGAGACGTTGTGTGTATTGTGTTAAAAAGAAATAAAAAGGATTATACTTTGTGAATATGGAAACTGCATCTGCGTCTGATTATTATCCAGGAGACATGACACATGTAAAGGAAAAAAAGCAGTGGGCCTAAAACTGAGCCCTGTGGAACACCAAACTCCACTTGAGAACATGAGGAATGGTCACCATCTAAATCTACAAACTGATAACGATCAGTCAAATAGGATCTGAGCCACAAGAGGGCAGTTCCCTTAATTCCTACTACCTTTTCTAATCTGTGAAGGAGAATACTATGATCAATGGTGTCAAAAGCTGCACTGAGGTCCAGTAGCACAAGTATAGTGACGCAACCCTGATCAGAGGCCCATAGGAGGTCGTTTACTACTTTAACAAGTGCTGTCTCTGTGCTGTGATGAGGCCTAAATCCTGACTGATACAATTCATTTATGCTATTTCTGTGCAGATGTGAACATAGCTGCTGTGATACTACCTTTTCCAAAATCTTGGAGATAAAGGGAAGGTTTGATATCGGCCTGTAATTAGAAAGCAGACAGGGGTCAAGGTCAGGTTTCTTGATTAGCGGTTTAATAACGGCTAATTTAAAGGATTTGGGGACATACCCACTACTGAGTGAACAGTTAATTACTTTCAACAGGGGTTCTATTATTGCTGGTACTATCTGTTTGAGAAAATGTGTCGGTATAGGATCTAATATACAGGTTGACGATTTTGAAGAAGAGATGAGTGAAATTAGTTCCCTCGCTTCAAGGGGAGTAAAGTATTCCAAGTTCTGATGTGATGTGGTTAGTTCATATGAATTATTTAAATTGTCTGGTTTCACAGCCTGAATTTTTTGCCTAATATTTATGATTTTGTTCTTGAAAAAGTTCATGAAATCCTCACTACTGCATGATGTTGTTGTGGAGATTTCTGCAGTGGTCTTGTTTTTAGTTAATTTAGCTACGGTATTAAATAAAAATCTCGGGTTGTTTTTGTTATTTTCTATAAGAGTGGAGAGATACGTTGATCTAGCATCACTGAGAGCTTTTTTATAGTTCAGGATGCTCTCCTTCCAAGCTATTTTGAATACTATCAATTTAGTTTGGTGCCATTTACGTTCGAATTTTCGAGTGGTTTGTTTTAAAGCACGTGTGTGGTCATTATACCAAGGAGCGAGTTTCTTATCTCTAATCATTTTCCTTTTAACTGCAGCTACATTATCTAAGCTATAACGAAGTGCTGACTCTAGATATTCATTCGCCTGTTCGAGTTCTGTGAAGTCAGATGGCGATCCAATCAAAGTTGATAATTCTGGAAGATTATTGATAAAGCTCTGTGCGGTATTTGATGTAAATGTACGTTTAAGGTGGAAGCGCGGTGCTGTGCATACATTATTACTATGACACGCTTTAATCGAGACAAGGTAGTGATCTGAGATAACTTCAGACCGTGGAATTGTGGTTATATTTCCTATACTTAATCCGAAGGATAATATTAAATCTAAAGTGTGACCTGCTTTATGAGTGGGTCCTACTACACACTGATTTACTCCTACCGAGTCCAGTATGGACATAAATGCTGTTCTCAGAGGGTCTTCTGGATTCTCAAAATGAATATTAAAGTCCCCAGCAATTAACGCTTTGTCTACAGGAACAACAAGGTTTGAGAGGAAATCTGCAAATTCACAGAGAAACTCCGAGTACGGCCCTGGGGGTCTGTAAATGATGAGTAGCGGGATCGACTGAGCTGACTTTATGTTACTATAGAGAACTTCAAATGCATTAAATTTAAAACTGTGTTTTTGTATGAGAGACAGATTATCGTTATAAATAACTGCGACTCCTCCTCCTCTACCAGTTAGCCGAGGCTGGTGTATATAGCTGTATCCAGGAGGACTAGCTTCATTTAGAGCTACATACTCGTCCTGTTTAATCCAGGTTTCTGTTAAACATAATATATCAAACTCCTGATCTGTGATAGTTTCATTAACAATAACTGCTTTAGATGCGAGAGATCTAATATTTAACAGTCCTAGCTTCAGATCAGAGGTGCCGGCTGCGAATTCAGTGTGATCTGAGTTTGTGGTATCTATGTTAATTAAATTACTAAAACAGACTTTCTGAGTCTTTCTAAATGTATGTTTATGTTTAGCTCGGGGAACAGACACAGTCTCAATATGATGAACCCTGAGTGACGACTCTCTGCAGCTAGCAGACGGTTGGTTTAGCCTGTCTGTCTGCTCCCTGGCCTGGGCTCTGGATTGTCACCGATTAACTAGGCCTCTTCTGAGACTATGTGCTATACTGCAAGAAATGAGAGCAGCACCTTCCCGAGTGGGATGGACACCGTCCCTCCCTAACAGGCCAGTTTTGCCCTCAAAGGTCTTCCAATTGTCTATGAAGCCCACGTTGTTTTCGGAGCACCACCTGGACATCCAGCGGTTCAGCGACCATAACCTGCTGTAAACTATGTCGCCACGCCTCATTGGGATGGGACCAGAGCAAACTACTTCTTCGGACATCGCCTTCGCTATTTTAAACACCTCTGTAAAGTTACTCTTACTAACCTCTGACTGACGAAGGCGTATATCGTTAGCTCCAGCATGTACCACTATCTTAGAGAACCTATGCTGACCTAGAGCCCTAAGATTACCTGCTATGTCCGGTGCTCTGGCTCCCGGGATACACCTGACCACTGCCGCTGACGCCCCTAAAGGCCGAGCTAATTTCACTTGTCTCAGTATAGAGTCTCCTATAACCAGAGCTCTTTCAGGTTTCTCAGCGGGTGCATCACTGAGGAGAGCGAACCTGTTGGACACGTGAAGCGCGGAAGAGGTGTGCTCCAGTGGGCTAGCCTTAGCGTTAGCTTTGGCTGAACGAGTATGCCGCCGAGTCGTCACCCACTCGCCCTGCTGTGAGGGCTCTACTGCCGGAGTCGGGGGCTGATTATCTCCACCTGTGGCACCCAGACTTTCCGCTACAGGATTAACGCTGCTCTCGCGCTCTCTAACCCTCTCTAAAGTCTGGATGCGCTCCTCTAATGCTGATATCTTCTCCGTCAGGGTGCTAACTAACACACATCTATCACAAATAAAATTATCACTAATGACGGAGGAAGAATGTCTAAACATCCTGCACTCCACACACTGAGCGAGCTGAATGGTAGACATGATAACGTACCTTTGTGCCGGAGTTGTGATTATTTGCTGATGGATTCGCTTGTTGTTGGTCAGATGATACGCGCGTTCTCCCAAAAAGCGCAAAAAAACGGATAAAGTCCAGTATTGTTAAAGCGTAAAAACTAGTTTGTTATTTAGTAAAAACAAGAAAAATATACAATTAGAGAAAACTAAACAAAATATAATCTAAAACGCTGTTACCATCAGACGAGGAACTTTCGCAGGAACAATACGAAAAACAGGAAGCTACGTCACCAAACAGGAAGCCTCAGTGAAAACGTCCAAGTATATTATTAAATTATTGTTCTTAGAGCATTGATGGGAAAAAAACACAGAACTGTATTCTTTAGTGACTGCCATGAAGATGATTTTGAAGATAGAAGATATTGTAAACTCCCACAATGTTGATTTAATCAGCTGGGTGAGGGTCAGAATCCGAAAAAATAAATAAATGAATAAATAAATACTCTGCACTGTTCAGGTAGAACCTCAGCCATCTAGACACGCGGTTGCCACATGACAGCGCCGTGAGGGCAATCAGCACAAACGTGCTGCACCTGTTGGCATGCTTATTTAAGGGCCCTGATACCTGCACACTTTGTGCAAATGTTAGGTATACGTGAGGTATCAAGGCCTAAAGTGGCAGTGTTTTTGAGATAAAAAGAGAGCAGCTCATCAAGTGTGTGCTTTCGCTCTGAGTCAAAATTTAAAAGCACATGAATCAGATATAAAACCTCCGAGAGGGTTCACTCATCCAGAGAGGGTGAGAGTTTAGTTTTAGTTTTCAGAGCCCCGTTTGGTCTCGAAGAAATGGTGGAGCTCTGTTTATTTTGTGTTTTCAGCTTGTGCTGATAATATATGAATCATTTATCATTTGAATCATTCATACTAATGTATAGGTTCATCAAAAAAAAAAAACAGATAAATAATGAACTTACAGAGTAGCCACTTTTCACATGACCCTGTATTATTTTCATTATATCTTCAGTGTGCACTCCGTTTAAATCCTCTGGTTCCAGACCCATGATGTCAGTAAAGATAAATGGATAGAAAGAACCAGGCCTATCTTTCTTCAGCTTGTGGTATTTAAACTGAAACAAAAATACAGACGTGTGTCTATTAAGAGTGTCTGAAACAGTGCTCTTTTGAGTGAAATCATAACTAACTAAATACAACAATCATATCCTAGATAAGATCAAAAACAATGGAGCAATTCACAATGATTCAGAAAGGTGTGCTTTAGACTTTAGACTCTAGACTAACCGTGATTTTGTTCATTGTTTAGTTATTACCTCGATGGTGAAGCTTTTACCAGCTGCTGAGTTTGCCAGAGCAGCAGTAGTGTTGTATCCTTGGAGGACGGTGTTGACCGAGTTTATAAAACTCGACTTTCCAGCTCCAACTGGGCCATGAAGGAGAATCTTCAGCTCACGGACTTCCGGAGCGCCTGGCTGGAAATTCTTCAGCTCTCTCAACATCTCACTTTTGTTATTCTCGCTGTATAATAAGGACAGTCACTGTTATTCTATTTTTTTTTACAGTGAACAATGACTAGTGATTTATTAATGTAGAATTCATCATGCAATGATTTATAGTGATTGATCTCACCTCCATGTGACTGGTCGCCATGGATGATCGAATTCTGTAAAGAAAGTTACATTCAATTAAATATTTACTCACTCACTCACTCATTGTCTATACCTGTCCCAGGAGACTAAAGACATGAGGTGGGGTTCACCCTGAACAGGGTGCTAATCCCTCACAGGACACACACACACACACACATACTGTATACACACTCTCACACCCTCATTCACACACTGTAGGCAATTTAGGAATGGCAATTAACCTAACCTGCATGTATTTGGATTGTGGTAGTTTCTGGAAACATGAGGCAAGATGGCGCCGATGTGTATGGCTCGCTGTCTCCCTCTGCTCCGTGTTTTCTTAGTATTGCTGTTGTTATTAATGTTAATTAATAATGTATCACCTTTGCTGATGTATGATTGCCAAACTCTTCTTAATATTCGTGATTCAGTCATAAAGCCTACAAGCAGTGGTTTTAATGACCGATCTAATACGCTCCCTCCATTTCTGGCATCTCTACCTGACTACCTGTGGCGTTCACCTGCCCCATTGCCTCGTAAAAATCGTCGCAAAAGACGCGGAAAACGAGGTTGGGTCCTTGCTAGACTGAGAGCCTACCTGAAAGGGTCATCGGCGTATGGTCCTTGTTACCTCAAGCGGTTTCCTCGAGTGGACGGTGATTTCATTTGGCGACACTCAATGGATGTTCGTTGGCTCCGGGTCCCCAATGCTGGCTACGTACATCCTAGCCCTCCGCGGCCAGTGAGGATCTTTAAACGCTCTGTGAGAGAAAATCTTCGCCCCCTTCTTCGTGGAGCCCAGGAGAGTGACCACACGCCGATGCGCATTGCTTTGATTAATGCATGATCGATTACAGATAAGACATTCAGTTTATTTTTATTTTATTTTTATTTATTTTATTTTTTTTTCCCCGATTTTCTCCCTAATTTAGTCGTGTCCAATTCCTCCCCGTCACTAGGGGGCTCCCACATTAAGGCTACTACTACCACTCAGCCGGGAGGCCCGAAGACTATCACCTGTTTCCGCCAGCCGACCGCATCTTTTCGAACTACTCACTCGCGCACCATTGGGGGCGGCGTAACACACTCGGAGGACAGCGCTATCCGCTCCCTCCGTTGCGCGAGCTCACAGACGCCCCTGACTGGCTGTAGAGCCGTGATTAATGTGGGAGCACTATGTACCTCTCATCCCTCCCCTCTGAGAGAGCTCGGCCAATCAGCTCTCTCTAGACCTCCGGCTGCGAGAGGTTACAGCATCACCCGGGATTCGAACTAGCGATCTAAGATTTTTTCTTAACACATGTGTTGGATTTTTTTTTGTTGACGGAAACTTGGATCAAACCAGGTGATGACAGCGTGTTTACGGAGCGCCTCCCACCTAGGTGCTCTTTCCTCAGCACACCTAGAGCCTCTGGTCGCGGGGGCGGAGTCGCAATGGTCTTTAGAGACGAGTTTAAATGCAAGCGTTTAACTGCAAGTAATTATTCTTCTTTTGAACTACAGTTGTTCACTGTTCAGCTTGCTTGTCCTGTGTTATGCGGTGTTGTTTAGCGGCCACCTAAATATAACAAAGATTTTATTCAGGAGTTTTCTGAGTTCCTAGATGAAGTGCTTCCTAAATATGAACAACTCCTGATCTGTGGGGATTTTAACATCCATCTAACCAGCTGGCCACAGACTTTAAACATCTTTTGACTTAATTCAGTCTGTGGATAGACCCACGCACAATGCTGGTCACACTTTGTCTTTTTTTTGGGGGGGATTTTTCCCCAATTTTCTCCCTAATCTAGTCGTGTCCAATTCATCCCCGTCACTAGGGGGCTCCCCCATTAAGCTCCCACATTAAGGCTAGTAGCCGGGAGGGCCGAAGACTATCACGTGTTTCCTCCGAACCACGTGACGCCAGCCGACCGCATCTTTTCGAACTGCTCGCTCGCGCACCGTTGGGGGCGGCGTAACACACTCGGAGGACAGCGCTATCCACTCCCTCCGTGATTAATGTGGGAGCCCTCAGCCAATCAGCTCTCTCTAGACCTCTGGCTGCGAGAGGTTACAGCACCACCCGGGATTCGAACTAGCGATCTCCGGATGATAGGGCGAGTGCTTTAACCACTGCGCCACTCGGAGGCCCGCTGGTCACACTTTGGATTTGATTATTTCTCATGGGCTTCCTGTTTCACTTGTTGAATTATCTGTAATTCCCATATCAGATCATTTGCCCATTATTTTTGAAGTCCCTGTTCCACCATCAGCCAGCAAGCCTCCTGTCCCAGTATCTATGCGCCGTGTTATTACATCATCAACAGCTGATGAGTTTGCTGCTGCTTTTATGGCTTCTAAGTTCTCTGTCCCTAATGGATTGGTTTTTACTGGATCTCCAGATAGCATTTTACCATCTTTTTATTCAATATGCTCTGGGATCCTTGACACGATTGCCCCTTTTAAACGTAGATCTACAAAGCCAAAGGTTGTGCTTGGCTAAATGACACGACCCGGGCCCTCAGACAGCGCTGCAGGCAGGCAGAACGACAATGGAAAAAAGATAAACTTCATGTATCTCTGGACATTCTGAGGGACAGTCTTGCTCTTTATCAGAAGGCAGTGAAAGAGGCGAAATGCCAATATCTGTCAAATATTATTTCAAACAATGGGCATTGCCCTCGTGTTTTGTTCAGCAATATAAACTCTGTTGTAAATCCACAGAACTCATATTTGACTGATGCCTCAGTTTTGACCTGTGAGGATTTTCTGAACTTTGTTAACGATAAGGTGATGTCTGTGCGACAGCTTACCAGCTGTAGTGTTAGCACAGACTTGACTGTTACTGTCATTCATTCTGCAATGTTTGACTATTTTGAACCAGTCTCACTCTCTCTCCTCACTGAGGTGGTCCAACAGATGAGAGCTACAAACTGCCCTTTGGACATTTTCCCTACTAAATTACTAAAAGAGGTTTTCTCTACAATAGGGCCTTTGCTTATGATTTTGATTAACTCCTGTCTCAGTGCAGGTTGTGTCCCTGGTGGTTTTAAACATGCTATTGTCAGGCCCCTTCTTAAGAAAACACATCTTGATCCAACTGTTTTATCTAGTTTTAGACCTGTTTCTAATTTATCTTTTATTTCAAAGGTTCTTGAGAAAATTTTTTCTAATCAACTACAGTCCTTCTTAGAAAGTAACTCTATTTTGGAGAAATTTCAGTCTGGTTTCAGATCACGGCATAGCACAGAGTCTGCACTACTGAAAGTGCACAATGATATTGCTTTATCTGTTGATGCCAAGTGTCCTGTTATTCTAGTGCTACTTGATTTAACAGTGGCGTTTGATACAGTCGATCATTTAGTCCTCTTGTCTCGCCTGAGGAATCATGTCGGCATCTGTGGCACTGCACTGGAGTGGTTTACTTCCTATTTAACAAATAGAACCTTTTCTGTAATGATTGGTGACTTGTCCTCCTCTGTTGCTCCGTTGCGATGTGGTGTGCCACAAGGCTCCATTTTGGGCCCTATCTTGTTCTCTTTATATATGTTACCGCTGGGGTCGATCATAGCCAGATACAATCTAGGCTTCCCCTGCTATGCAGACGATGTACAGATTTATTTGACAGTGATGCCAAAGACAAGTGATGCACTTGGGTCTTTAATTAACTGTTTAGCTGACATCAAGCAGTGGCTTGGAGCAAACTTCCTTCTTTTAAATGAGGATAAGACAGAATACATTTTCTTTGGAGATCAAGAAAACTATGACATTGGTGCATTGTCAGTAAAACTCAGACCTACTGTTAAGAACCTTGGGGTTATTTTTGATAACAATTTCAAGTTTGATAAACAAATCGACAGTGTAGTCAGAGCTAGTTTTTATCAGTTGCATCTTTTATCAAAAGTTAAACCATTTTTAAACCGCACTGATTTGGAAAAAACTATTCATGCTTTCATCAGCTCAAGAATTGATTACTGTAATGCACTTTATGTAGGTGTCTCTCAGTCTTCCCTTAGCCGCCTCCAACTGGTACAGAATGCGGCAGCACGCTTCTTAACTGGCACATTGAGACACCAGCACATCACCCCAGTCCTTTAAAAGAAACTGGAAGCCAATGGAGAGAATAGAGTTGATTTTAAACTTTTACTTTTGTTTTTAAAGCTCTTAATGGTCTTGCCCCTCCTTATTTATTAGAACTTTTAAATGTTAGAAGTTCTAACAGAGTTTTAAGATCATCTAATCAATTATTGTTAGAAGTGCCCAGAGTCAGGTACATACACTGGGGGGACCGGGCCTTTTCTATGGCTGGCCCCAGACTCTGGAACAGACTGCCCCCCGATATTCGCATTATGACAGACTTTGGTCTTTTTAAATCCAAACTTAAAACTTATTTATTTAGGTTGGCTTTTAACATTCAGTAACAATGTGGCACTGAACAGCAATGTGGTATTTATGAATTATTATGTTTTATTGCAAATTTTGTATCTGTTTTTATTGGAAAGGACTTTGGTCACTTCAGTGTTGTAAAGTGCTATACAAATAAACTTTGATTGATTGATTGATAGGAAACTTTAGTACATGGAGGAAATCAATTAAGCACAGGGAGAACATGCAAACTCCAGGCACACAGCTCCTGAGGCGGGAATCAAACCCAGACCCTGGAGGTGCAAGGCAAATGTGCTTACCACTAAGACACCATACTGCCGATTAAATATTTAATGTCACATTCTTTGTCCCTAAATAACACAGGCCATTATCACATGTTTATCCTGTACAGGGTCTCACCAGGATTTGGGGCTGAGGTGGGTTCCTGAGAATCTCTCAAACCTATGGCTCTGCGTAACTGCAGAAAATACAAAATCAGTGTATAGTGTCTGTATCAGTATGTCAGCGATTTATTAATTATACAATTACAATTCATTATAAGACACTAATCTATTAGCAGTAAATATTCTTACCCGATGCATAGCACTGCCCTCTGTAAACTGTGACGTATGAACTGCGAATCAGATGTGCTGCTGCTCTAACCTCCTTGCAAAACACATACAGGGAACCAGACCTTGGATATTTTCTTGACTTTAACACTTGTTGCGGTGGTGAGTACTGAGAAAAAGATGTGAAATTCAATGTTTTAATGGGAATGAAGATATTAAGAATAATTTGTTAATTTTATAAAGCAGTGAAAGTGATCATTCAATATATAGTGTGAAGTTGTTTATTCTTCATGACCTGCTGGATCTGGCTGGCTATAGAGTGAGAAAGATGTCTGCTGTATTCTGGTGTTACTTGATCAGTCAATGCCTAATTGATCTCCTCCTGAAGATCATGTACAGAAGACGGTTTCTTGACTGCTCCTGTCTTCTTAACCACTGTCCTATAGATTTCTGTTGTATTTAGGTCTGGGGATAAACCAGGCCATAGCTCCAGGAGCTCACTAGAGCACTTGTTACTTAGCACAAATCTTTGCCCAGTTAGGTTCTAGCTTATTCGTTTTATCACTCGTTTAATAAATAGGGAGAGCTATAATACACAGAATGCTGTATGTTGTCCTAATAATTTTACCCACC
This sequence comes from Clarias fuscus, assembly GCA_030347435.1. Taxonomy (NCBI): domain Eukaryota; kingdom Metazoa; phylum Chordata; class Actinopteri; order Siluriformes; family Clariidae; genus Clarias; species Clarias fuscus. The sequence continues at coordinate 268,708 of CM059227.1, read as the reverse complement.
ACTATAAACAATTATCATTAATTATAATAAAGAGATGCAAGAAATCAGAAAACAATGCAGTGTGTAAATAAAACTGAAAGCTGTTCCAGGTGAGCAGCATGAAGTCCTTTCTGAATATTTACAGCAAACATGAAAAACCTGGTCTTTGTGGTGGCTCTTACGTTGAAGCACTTATTGTCATCTATGTTTGTAAAAGAGGTGGTGCATCTACAAACTGCTCCTTTGTTATGTAAAATAAAGACCCGGCTATGAAAACACCACAATGACAAACACGGACAATGAGTAGAATAGAAGCAGTTGATACACATCTCAGTGGCAGGAGGAGTTTCCGTTCTGTTTGTTTTCTTGCAAAAAAGGGTTGTATAAAGTTACCCAGCAGCAATGTGAAAAACTGGTGGAGAGCCAAAACACATGAAAGCTGTAATTACAAATCGGGATTACTCCACCAAATACTGATTTATTAATGTTATTTAGTCAAAGCATTAACACAATTTGTTTACAAATGATTTGCATTTTGTTTTATTCTGTTATTAAAGCTCTGCAAATACTGTATGATCTTGGGAAATTCCCTTTAAATATACACTCTAAATAACAACAATTACATTTTGAACAGTTCAAACGCAAAAAATGAAACCAACACCAACAGATGCACCTGTAAGATGATCATTGGATCATCTACAATATCCAGTAAATATGAATATTCAAGACTAAGAAATATTAAATCTAATCTAAAAAAAAATTTTTTTTTTTTTAATGATACAGAGGTAATGATTCCTTTCACTTACTGTTTATTCTGCTCCGGCTGTAGAGCTGTACAGAGGTGGCAGAAATACACAAACTCAACACACAGTACCAGTAGTCGTTTTGTGTTTATCCTCCTGACTTGGGTGTAGCTCAGTCATGATAAGGTTTGTGTGAGTGTGTGAACGCTTGTTTAGATCAGAGAATTTATGCCCTTTTGTGTAATCGTCATCATAAAGGTAACAAGTCTCCATTTAAACTGAAGTAAGGGTTTTTTCTTGTAATCATGTAATGAGTAGATATAAAAAGTATCACGTTTAGGGAAAGTAAAATACAAATACATGAAAAAATATTTAAATAAATAAAGTATTTGTAGCTCATTACTCACATGCCAACTGTGGAGATGGACCTGGACGCTGCTGCTCCGTGTGAGTTCGTCTGCCTGAAGAAGTGTGGGATATAAAACTCAAACTGGGTGTAACTGAGAGAAACTGAATTTCACTTTCTGTTTCACAATGTTGCAAAAATTATTCAACTTATAATCCTAAATTGTTGCTACAATTTAAGAATTGGATAGTAAGATTTATAATGATCTTTGAGTTGAAACATGGAAAATGCTGTATAAAGAGCAGAGGACGTGGGCTGTGTGTGTACATAAATAACAGCTTGTATACAAACAGTGATGGTGGACAATCATCTAACACATTGGATAAATTCTACACAAACATTAAACAGGGCTACAGAACAACTGCACGACTGTTTTAGAAGGACCAACTGGGACATTTTTGAACACCCAGACCTGGAGGTATTTAGTGATCGTGTAATGTGTTACATTAAGAACTGCACAGACATTCAGTTCACCCCAATCAGAAGCCCTGGATGACGAGGGAAGACCAGAGGCTGCTGAAAGAGAGGAATGCTGCCTTCAGGTCTGGTGACAAGGCCCTCTACAGCACAGCCCGTGCTAGCCTGAAGAGGGGCATGTGAGAGGCCAAGTCAGATTATAAGAGAAAGACTGAGGAACATCTGGACAGCAATAACAGCAGGCAGGTGTGGATGGGTGTCCAGCATATGACGAGCTATAGGACCAGTAGCGGAGCTGTGGGAGGTGACCTATCGCTGGCAGAGGACCTCAATCACTGCTTTGCCCGATTTGAGATCAAAAGATCTAGATCTAACCCTAATCCAGATCAAACACTACACATGTCCATAAATAAAAAGGTATATTTAAGCTTATACGCGAAATACATTTCACTTATTATTTCACAATATTACAGATTAAAACAAGGAAAGAAGACGTGCTGAGCTCCAGTACAAGGTGCTGGCGAAATATATTTTAGGCAGAGACGTCTGCTCGGTCTTGTTGATTTTTTTTTTAAACCCTCAATTCTGCCAATTCCCCCATCAGCGAAACCGGTTTGATAACTTCACACCTATTGTGAATGAAAGGTGAGAAGAGGGATTACAGTAACTGGGGGTCTGCATGTGTTCACCTCGGAGCGCGATGTATTCAGCGAGAAGACTAAAACAAAAACAACATCATGTTTGCTTCAGCATTGGAGACAATATTGTCAAGTCAAGTCAAGTCAATTTTATTTATATAGCGCTTTTAACAATTGACATTGTCGCAAAGCAGCTTTACACAATAAAAAGAAGTAAGTTTTTATGCAATGTATATGAATCAAAATGATAAGATTGTCCCTGATGAGCAAGCCGAGGGCGACGGTGGCAAGGAAAAACTCCCTGAGATGGTAATAGGAAGAAACCTTGAGAGGAACCAGACTCAACAGGGAACCCATCCTCATCTGGGTGATAACGGAGAGCAGGGATTGATCAGCATAATAATGTGTACTGGAAGTTCAGTATAACAAGAGATGTTTTAAAATTAAAAGGAGTCCAGTTTGTTCCCGGAGGCTCAGGTAGACTGTAGGGGATTCCAGTCCTGAGCTATCGAACAACTGAAGTCACAGGTCCCCAGAGCATCACTCGATGATAGGACAGTCTTCATGGAAACCATCCCCAGCCACCACACGAATCCAGGCAGACCACACGGGGCATCCATGCGACGAGATCTCCAACCAGAAGCAGGACTCCAGGACGGGTTAGACGGGTCCAGAGGGCAGAGGGGTCTGGATCACTGGCAACTCAGGAGTGACATGTATAGCTCGACAGTTAGACTTATTCTTATAGACTCGACTTCGGTTGTTTTTAAATGTGCTATAAATAAATTTGACTTGACTTGACTTGACTTATTGTTTAAGCTAACTTTTAATAAAAATTATACAATTTTGTATACACTTTGTTGTACTTCGTCTTTTTGCACACGCGTGAGCATCTTTAAATTCGAATAGAAAATAATAGTGGGCTGGTAGGCAGGTTATTTTTTCATGTAACTTAAACGCCTGAATGAAGTTAAATATACACAATAAATTAATAATTGCCTTTGCTATACATTTGAGCACTCATGTGTAAATAGCTTTTTCATTGTATATACTACCATATATACATAAACATTAACTGCATTACACTCGGTATGGAACAATATCATGTACACCCTCTGTAGTGCACTAGTGCATCCAAGGAAAATTCAGATTTCAAAAAAGCTAGGGTGTTGGTGAAACTCAAAAAATCAAGTTGAGCCATTAATTTAGGGGCAATCACATGATTTATAAGACCCCCCAACCAAAAGACCCCCCCAACCAAACTTTTTATCATGACTAGATATTCAGTGAAATTTATCTTTAATATTTTTTATCTTTATCTTTACAAGACTCCACTTGTTCTCTTTACTCAGAGCTCTGCCGTGGTGGATTGGCGTCAGAGGGGTGACGGCTGGACTTTTGGAGCTACATGAGTTGCGTGAACAAGCTGTTGGACACATTGGGGGGCGGTGGGGGGGGGGGGTAGTCTTCAAAAGTCAAATCACTGTGATGTGTGTGATTATTGATTATGTACAACATGTTAATTCACACTGTGGCATCTGGCACTGAACCTGTGATGCTCTACTCAAATCATACAATCAGTCGACCAATGAGAGTTCACACATTCTTGGTCAAATCGTGTCAGGTGTTAAGTCACACAGGTGAGTTTTATGTCGTGGCCAATAGAGGTCAGTAGTTGATGTGTATATTTTTATTTATTTAAGTCATGCATTATTGGTAAAGTTTTAATCCTAAACATTGTTTAAAAGTACATTTATAAACACTGTTTATTTACTATAGTTGTGGTAGAAAAATATGCATTTTTCATCTGAGCTGCTGGAGAAATCATTTTTAGGGCAAACAGAGATAGCTGGTGTCTTTATTTATTATATATTTTTGAATTTATATTTAAGCCTGAGACTTCCCTCTGATATTTCTGAGGCTCTTCTCATAAGGCAGATGTGTGTCGACCTTCACAAGTCAGGCAGTGGGTACAAGAAAAGAGCCGCCCGCCTGCACCTGCCCATATCTACTGTGAGAGGAATCATTAAGAAGTTTTTAAAAACTGGAACAGTAGTAAACAAGCCTGGACGAGGACGCAAGTTTATTTTACCTCCACGCACAGTGACGAGGACGGCAAGAGAAATATAAACATTCTCCAAAGCTCACTATTAAAGAACTGCAACAAATGAGAGCATCTTCTCACAAAGTTTCCAAAACAACCATCAGACGCCATCTACATGCCAACAAGCTCTTTGGGAGGCCTGCAAGGAAAAAAACCTTTTCTCAGTCACAATCATAAACGCAAACATTTGGAGTTTGCTAAGCGGTACTGGGGCTTCAACTGGGACCGTGTTCTTTGGTCAGATGGAACCAAGATAGAGCTTTTTGGCAACAAACACTCTAAGTGGAACACAAAAGATGAGTCTCCAGAAAAGCACCTCAAGCCCACTGTGAAGTCTGGGGGAGGATCGGTGATGCTGTGGGGCTGTTTCTCTTCCAGAGGCCCTGGGAACCTGGTTAGGGTGCATGGCATCATGAATGTTTTGAAATACCAGGACATTTTAAAGCAAAATCTGGTGGCCTCTGCCCGAAAGCTGAAGATGGGTCGTCACTGGGTCTTTCAGCAAGATAATGACCCAAAACATGTGGCCAAATCTACACAGAAATGGTTCACCAGACACACACAGGATCAGGCTCCTCCCATGGCCGTCTCAGTCCCCAGACCTCAACCCCATTGAGAACCTGTGGAGTGAGCTGAAGAGGAGAGTGCAGAGGAGAGTCATTGGATGATTTAGAGACATTGTGTACGGTCGAAGATCCCTCTTTCTGTGTTCTCTAATCTTGTGAAAGGGGGTCATACAAAGTATTAAACATCAGGGGTGCTAATAATTGTGGCACCCATGATTTGATGTAAAAGAACTTTTGACTTAAAGGTTGGAATTTCCTCTTTTTTCCATTGTAACTGAATGTTTTAGAAGCTAAAGAACACATTTTAACCAGGGGTGCCAATAATTATGGAGGGCACTGTATATGTTTATATATAAGCATTATAATCTAGTCAGATTGCCGTGCCTGGGAACAGATCACTGTTCTTCCATCCATATACATCCAGACGGCTCTTGTCTGTTAGACCCCTGTAGTTTAATCAGGAGAATGTAAATGTATTTCCTCTCCTGTCTGTCTCCGGGTCTCTGTGACTCACATGTTAATCACTGTTTTCTTTATGTTCGGGACGCAGCACCGTTTAAATGTGATCTTCAGACATGTCTGTGTGCGTGTGCGTCAATTGGGCCCGGACTGGTAAATGTGTGTGTGTGTGTGTGTGTGTGTGTGTGTGTGTGTGTGCGTGTGTGTGTGTGTGTGTGTGTGTTTATTTATTTATTTATTTATTTATTTTTCATACACATGTTTATTTTAATATTGTTCATTTATAATAAAATTCGGTAAAATTAATTTGTAAAAAAATAATTATACAAATATACTGTACATACTGTGGAGGGTCGTTTTAGCGCATAACACTGGCGCCCTCTGGTGGCTGTCCAGCTGACACTCGCTGACAGAGGGATAGACGTAAATCTATGTGTGACTTTTCTTTTGAAATTAAGAGCCTCATATCCGCTTTACGTGACGGTACGTCAAATCTCCGCCCACTTTATATGATCTTTATGTCATATTCCATCCCTCATGGCGGTGATCATGATCTGTAGATCAGCGGTGTGATGAGTCTGACAGGGCTCAGGATCAGATAACGGACTATGGCTGATCTTCAGGCGCAGGTAGCATTAGCCTCTCTGCCCTGAGTTACCCCCCTCCCCCTCCCCTGTTTACCCCCGGGGCAGAACGCGGCCGCGGGTTTAATCTGATGCGTGATGTTACTGATGTCCGGCTGATAACCTGCTTTAACGGAAACCGGATATTCGGTTGTGTGCGGCTTTAATCCGAGCGCGCGTGGCAGTGACAGCGTAAGCACGGCTTTATTATTATTATTATTATTATTATTATTATTATGTTTGTAACCGTTAACATGCAGCTGTATAATGAATGTGTTTTCGTTTATAAATTGTTCGCGCTGCAGCACTGACACGCCCCCCAGCCGCCACAGTCACACAGCGCCCTCTAGTGTCAGAGCTCAGCAACTTACTGATTAAATCAGGAGTTCTGTTAATCTGTTTATATTTACTTTAAACATTGTCTAATGGTCTGGTCCTGCACTCTGTGACGTCACAGCAGCAATCAGGAATAATAAACTGATTAAACCGTGTCGCTCCAGTGTGACACGGCGTTATTCTCATTCTAATGTTATTGGTCTCACACACACACAGTCTCACACACACAGTACAACATGCAGTGAAACGCTTAAACGATTGAATAAGACATAAGCAAAATATAAGAAACCCTGTCTGTACAAATATGGACAAGAAATGATCCAGTGCTAATATAGAAAAATAGAGAAGTTTTAGTGTGTGTGTGTTGGGGGGGGGGGGGGGGGGGGGCTGTAGCTGTAATCTCTCCCACATGTACAGCACACACAGGCGTTTACACTGCGCTCTCTGAAACATGATGTAACACACCGGCACACTCCTCAGCGTTTTAACCTGAAGAGAATAAAGAGCGTCCGCTGAGTGTTTAAAGCTGCAGTGACGTCAGACACACCAGGCCGTCGCTCCTCCGTCCTTCCACAAAGTTAAACAGAGAGATAAACTCATTAAATATAAATCCTGAGGTAAAAGTGCAGCACAGCGCTACCTCAGTGTACGAGTTTAATCCGCTCCGGAGGCGAGTTCGCAAGGTGAAGTGTTGTAGTGTGAAGCGCATTGTCTCATAGGAAATAATGTAAATGCAGATAATCTGCTTCAGACACACAAAAATATTATCAATATTACCAATTTCCAACTCTATAATCATATTTTGTGTATAAAAACAATTAATACATTTATAAAAGACATGAAAACGTAAAACATGAAATAAATAGACATTAAACTTCACTTAACCTTCATTTATGATTCCTCTCAACACCGGCTGCTTTAAAACCCAAACTGAAAGCGTCTCCTTTTTTTTCTCGCTCCCGTCCTTCATGACGTTCACGTGACCCGCGGTGCTGCGTCTTCTGAACACCTCCAGGACGTACGCGTGACTCGGGTCGGTCATCGGTACGCCAAAGACAGTTAGCATGCTGAGGCGAATCTTTATCACAATTTCAGTTCTTAAGGTGACAGTCAGTGAGGCGAGGTTCCGCTGTCAGTCACTCCGAGGCTACAGGACGATGATCAGTAACAGGGCGGAGTTACAGACCTGCTGCTGGAGAAAAGACTCATTATAAAGCTTTTATAACCTTATAAATGAAAATCTGTTTGTTTGTTTGTTTGTTTGTTTTATGCAGGAAGATCTTACCGGAATGTCGTACAGAGAAAACTGGAAGTAAGTCTGTTCTGTTCTTCAGTTTCTGGTGTCTTTGTGTGACGGTGTGAGAGCGGGACTCACGTGTCCACTGTGTCCTGTGACGTGAGAAACGTGCACTGTTCCTAATGATCTGGCCTGAGAGTCCGTGCTGTAAACACCACACGAGTGTAAAGTATTAACATCATGATCGACTACACAACAATGAGAGAGAGAGAGAGAGAGAGTTTATTATATTTTAAACTGATTGAGAGTAGTGTATGTGATGATTACATCTTAATAATGAAAAATAAAAAGTTAAATGAATTAAAAATGATGAATTGAGGTTTCAGCAGACAGACAGGTGTTTTTATTTATTTCAGAAATGTTTTAGAGACTTTAGACACTTGCGATATTTCCGTCACATGGTCGAGACGCTGCTGCTCTCAGAGTCACTCTGTTTCCTCACGGTGTGTGTGTTTTACTTAGGACTCAAGTGTTTGTGTGTGTGTGTGTTGATACTCTGTGATGTCAATTCCATCTCCTAACTCTGTACAGAGCGTTTCTCCGACCCTGAGCCAGTTCTCTGAAAATAAAGTGTGTATATAGGAGAGTTCTCATGTGCATGAGTGTGTGTGTGTGTGTGTGTGTGTGTGTGTGTGTGTGTGTGTTTGTGTCCAGATCTGTAGGTTATATGTGAGTGTGTGTGACGTGTCCGTGTTGTGGCGCGCGTGTCTCTGTAGAGTCCAGCATGAGAAGCTGCACGTGAAGCACCGCGGCCATGAGGCGATGCACGCGGAGATGGTGCTGATCCTGATGGCCGCGCTGGTGGTGGCGCAGATCGTCCTGGTGCAGTGGAAGCAGAGACACTGCAGGTCCTACACCGTGAGTCACACGAGCGAGAACGCCGCCACGGCTAATACACCTGCAGTGTGTGTCACGGATCAGAGACAGCTTTCTGTGTGTGTGTGTGTGTGTGTGTGTGTAGTTAGTGACCCTCCTGCAGATGTGGGCGGTGCCCCTGTACTTCACCCTGAAGCTGTACTGGTGGCGTTTCCTCTCCACATGGGGCATTTTCTCCCTCATCACCAGCTACGTCATCTTCAGAGCCACACGCAAACCGCTGTCCGGGAGAACGCCCAGGTACGGGGACGCCATCACACCCAGCGCCAGCGCACAGGGCTGTTATAACTGTGTGTGTGTGTTTTACAGGATGGTGTATAAATGGTTCCTGCTCATCTATAAGCTGAGTTACGCTGTAGGTGTCCTCGGCTACCTCGCCATCATGTTCACTCTCTTCGGATTCAACGTGTTCTTCAGGTCTGTGCGCTCGGCCTCGGGTTCGACTCGAGACACACAAACGACCCACGGGTCAGACCCGGCCCGATAAATGTTTTAATTTTACTCACCAAATGAATTCATAACTCTGTTCAAAACTTCAGTACACTTCAGTACGTCCCCGACTTATGAACGAGTTCTGTTCCATGAGCACGTGTGTAAGTCTGAATTGTTCTTAGGTCTGACAGTATCAGTCTTATACGCCTTTAACACGAATATACAATATAAAGCATAACAATCCACTGGACAAAATCTATCCCCTTCCCCCACACTGCCATCATGTGGCCAAAAACCGTAACCGCGCCTAAGGAAATGAATCTCGCGCGTGAAATGTAACAGTGTCGTCGTCTCTGAGCCTGTAAGTCGCGAGGGGAATCCCGGACACCACCGTGTCTCAGAGCTGTTTAACACTCTACTGGACTGTGGACTTAGGAATTATGGATTATTCACCATCAGGGCGGATTTACAGTTCAGAATTATTTCTCCAGCACACACACACACACACACACACACACACACACAATATATTGGACTTTAGACATTTTATACATTCACCTACACACAAAAAATATTGTATATCTTCTAATCTTCTAAAAGTACTAATATGTGTGAACTTACACAACCACAAAGTTTATCTGTTTATAACTCGACAGCATCAGAGCGGAGGACTCGATGGACGTGGGCGTGGTCATGCTGTTCTACGGTCTCTACTACGGAGTGATGGGACGCGACTTCGCTGAAATCTGCTCTGACTACATGGCGTCCACCATCGGGGTAAAAACTCTTTGAGCGTGACCATGAGCACACGTCTGCTGCTTAGATGTTTATACCACTTGGTCATTAACACGCTTACGGGATTGTTTACGAGTTTTATATGAGAAACGTTCAGCTGTTCAGGAGGCCGTTTAATAATTAAATTAAATTGAAATCTAACATTAAGCACAAATTAACGTGTAGATTCAGAGAACTGGTGCACAGGATATTCAATCCTTCACAGAATTCTACACCGCTGTTATTATTTACCTGTAAGAGCGCAACCCCAGGTGTTTCCTTCCGTCCTGTGCGAGTCTGCAGTGTGTCCTCAGCAGCACGTCGTCCTAACCCCGCGCCCCTGTCCCCGCCCCCCTGACCCCGCCCTCTCCCGCTCTGTGTGTTTCAGTATTATAACACGGGCGGGATGCCGTCTCGCAGTCTGTGCCGTGACGTCTGCGCCGTGTGCGGACAGAAGACGCTAGTGGACGTGGACGAGGAGGGCGTGATCGAGGACACGTACCAGCTCTCCTGCAATCACATGTACGCTCCGAACCTGCGCGGGGGAGGGGGGAGGGGGAGTGGGCAGGGCACACTGCACAGTTAATTAAAAACTCGTTAAAGGGTCGAAACTGAACTAAAGCCGGTGTTTTGTTTATGTTAAATGCAAATATTCCTCCGCGATGATGATTTCTGAGACGTTTCACCGTTGTCACCTGACAGATTTCATGAGTTCTGCATTCGCGGCTGGTGCATTGTGGGTAAGAAGCAGACGTGTCCGTACTGCAACGAGAAAGTCGACCTGAAGAGAATGATGAACAACCCGTATCCTTCACTCTCACTGCGCTCCCTCACACACACACACACACATACACACACACACACACACACAGGGGTGTATATAGTATGATTAACAGGGACAGAGTCACTAGGCTCCGCCCAAACCATATTACCACCGTGTCGATTCCATCTCTAGTGCAATAACACTGCTTCATGAAATATAATTTGATGTTTATTTGTTTACTCTTAGCAGATAATTCGCTCGTACCACACAGGACAGTTCCGCCTGGTAAAGTGTAAATAGTTTAGAGTGCCACCTGTAGGATTATAGAGGAACTGCAGCATTTCACCACCTCAAATGCAAACATAAAAAATGACATTATAATAATGTTAAAAATCTAGTTTGCAGTCAGAGTGGCGATAAACGAATCGAAACACACAAGGATCATGGCCCGTCCCTGAATCGAGGCTTTTTTCACCATCTGTAGTTTGTTCTGCTCCTTGACGGCGCTGCAGCTGGGAGAGGACACACGTGCTGTACGGACAGATCCTGGACTGGCTCAGGTACCTGGTGGCCTGGCAGCCCGTCATCATCGGCGTCGTGCACGGGATTAACTTCTCACTCGGCCTGGAGTGAAGTCGGGTTTCAGCTTCTTCAGAAACCGTGCAGCTGTTTATCAGGAAGTTATTTATTCATTAATTATGACTCATTTAGGAAATGTTTTTGTAGCAATTTATTTATTTTATAACAACATGGCAGCCTTCAAATAGCCTCGGACTCACACACACACACACACACACACACACACACACACACACGTGGCCTTTATCACTCCTGTCGAAGCTTGGTGTTGTTTATTACACACTCTTAACCCACAGTGTTGTAGAATTCTGCGCTCTGATTGGTCAGGAGGTGATGATTAATCCTCTAGTTCTCAGCTCCGGTACGTTATTGTTCAGTTCATTCACAGGGAGGTGTAGAGCTCACGCCCTGATCTCACTGGTGATGAACAGGTTATAAGATGATGAGAAGGGGGGGGGGAGACGGGGGCTGATGAGGGAACGACTCTTTATAGCTGCTATAACATTTTTAAATGTAATTAAAATTAATTGTAATTACTGTAATTTGCTGTAACGTAAGAGGATTAAAACACAGACGTGCTGTTACGGCTCTGTATCACTCTGCTGCTTCGCTCATTCAGCTTTACGTCTGATGTTCCTCAGTTTCAGCTGCTTTTACACACTATAGTGCCAAAAGTATTGGCTCTCTTGCCTTCACATGCATTGAGTACTTGAGTAACATCCAGTTCTTAATCCATAGAGTTTAATATGATGTTGGCCCCGCCCCCTTTGCAGCTATTACAGCTTCTACTCTTCTGTTAAACGCTTCCCACATGGTTTACGAGTGTGTTCATGGTCAGTTTTGACCGTTCTTCCAGAAGAGCATTCGTGAGCTCAGACACTGATGTTGGGTCAGGAGGCGTGGCTCACAGTCTCCGCCCCTAATTCATCCCAAAGGTGTTCTGTCGGGTTAAGGTCAGGACTCAGTCGTGTTGGAACAGTAAGGGGCCGTCCCCACAAAGGTGGGGAGCCAATACTTTTGGCATTATAGTTTGTAGCACAGAAGATTTTCTTGTCTGTTTGCTGAGAGTCTGAGGAATCTACTATTGTACTGATTTTCATGCATGTGAACGTAGTAACAAACACATCCGTGTTACCGTGTCTGTCTCTACACACACTCTGATCCATCAGCTCCTGTTACAATAAGATGATTTGATGTTTGGAATCCTAATCAGTGCCCCGTGGGAATGAGGTCACACTCCAGCTGTGGGTCACCTGACCCGGGGTGCGAGCGGTGCAGATGTGGAGACGCCGCAGAGCTGCTCAGAGTGTTTAGTGCAGTGTGTGTTACATGTGTGTGTGTGTTTATTGTCACATGGAGGATTGACAGACTTCAGTCAGCTCTGTGTTCTTATAGCGCTGCTAGGAAAGCGCTGGCTCCCCTCGTCTACATACACCATCACGATTGGCTCGTGTTCCTCTGATTGACAGAGTAAGAGAGAAAGCTCCGCCCACCCCAACACCACCTGCAGGTTCCTCTCACACACACGCCTGTCTGAGTCAGCCTTCTTCATTAGTAAAGTGTTTTCAGCTTCTGGTTTGGTAATAAAAAAGATTTAGTGCATGCACACACACACACACACACACACAAACACACTCCAGGGTGTCACTCTCACAGTATGTCAGGAATATAAACTCATTAAAAAAATTATAAAATGAAGAACAGTTAAACTGCGCTGATGTAATTCAGTGATGTCAGAATGACAGAAGAGCCGTTTGTGTATCAGTGTGGTTTGTGTAATTTGTGTATTTATTCACACATTTGAATGAAAACGGATTTAACCTTTAATTTAAAATAAAAATGTATAGAGACTTTTCAGGTTTCTGGCTGGTGTTTTTTACTTTTTTAAAGATGCCACATGATTATCGAGTGTATAAAAGTTTGTTCTAAATTACAGTCTTTATGGTTTAGAATAATTTGTTCAAATATACAAAAACCAGCCGAATGTTTGGACACCCTTCCTAATTCAGGGTTGTTTTTAGTGATTTATTTTCTACATTCTAGAACAATACTAGATATTTTTCTAAACTATGAATATGGCTTTGGGTAATTATGTAACATCACTAACAGGCGGTTGTTATTATAAGACATGAAGGTCAGCTGTTCTGGATCAGTTCCTACAGGAACAGTATTGTGTGTCGAGTGTGTTTGTAAACCCCATCGAGCTCCATGATGAAACTGTCTCTCATGAAGACCTTCCCAGGAAAGCGAGACCAAAACTTACTGCTGCAGAGGAGAAGTTCATTTAGAGTCACCAGCCTCAGAAATCACCAATTAACCTCAAGCAGCACCTCAGATTAGAGCCGTGATGAAGCTTTACAGAGCAGAAGGAGCAGATATACATCTCAATATCAACTGTTCAGAGGAGATTATTGTGTGTTTTATATAAACGCCTTCAGGATTGTTTTACAGTGTAGAGAGAAATAAACATCAGGAACCAGCGTGGGGTTAGAAGGGGTGTACAAACTTTTGACTGGTCGAGTGTATTTCCTTTTCTTTTTGCATTGTGTTGATCAGTTTTCTTAGTGACAAACACAGAGTGAAAATGTAATAAACTGTCTTTGTTAATAATTCTAATAGAAACGATGCACAAACCTTTCTGCAGTTAATAATAATATTTTAATGTTATTCAGCATCATGACTTTATTCACACCAACATTATAAATCAAAGCTTTAAACTGTAAACAAGCAAAACCTCAATGAAGCGGCTGAAAGAGAAATGAATTTGGTTTGAGGTAAAAATAACGTTAAAGCTTTTTGTCTTTTTGTTTTTACAGAACATGAACATTCAGTTTAAATTTTAAATCATCCAGTAAATATAACATTCCTAGATTTATTCATCAGTACAAATAAAACTGTAGAACATTCAGTCGATCCGAACCAAATAAAAACGCAGGATTTAAACATAACAACAAAAAAGAGAAACTAAAGTGACGTCAGCGCTATCGCCATGGAGACGTGTTGAAGCTGCGCTTCTCTCATTACGAGTTTGATAAAACATGCCGTTTATACAGATGGATGTGGAGCAGAAATATTGACCGGATTACACAACTTTATTACGCCACCTACTGGCCAAAGAGAAAACTATTAATTCACATCCTGCAACAAACTAGAAAACAAAACTGACCACTTTTCCACTTTTCTTTGAAATCTTAATCAAGATAAATACATAAATATAGACTTTTGTTCTTTTAAATATTCTTAAAATAAAAATAGACGCCTGATATTTGCTAGTAAAGTCCTATAAGAAGGCGAGACGAGAGCGCGTGGTGTTACGGATCTACTTTTAAGGCTCCTACACTTCTGTGGTCTAATAACAGAAATCAAACTCCATGAACTAATACATTTCCTACATCATTTTATTGACTAAGTGCACCGAAACCACTGAGGGATGGACCACATGCCCATCAGGGATACGCTGTAACGTGCAGCACGAATTAAACACGTGACGTTCTTTAAATATTGTGGTTGATTCAGGCGTGGAGAACGGTGATGGAGAAGTTTGCTGAGATTCTGTGTAAAGTTGTTCACATGCACGAAGCAGAACTCAGGTTCAGTCCAGCGGAAGCGAGCAAATGGACGCTCAGGTTCAATTCCCAAACTCATGCGCGTCAGGTCTCGACGAAGGAGTGGCAGATTTTGGGCTTTGAGCGGCTGATGAGTGAAAGTGCGTCATGTTGTAACTTCAGAGTTCGCGGTTGGGGCTGACCTGTAGAATGACGCTGGAGGACACTGATTAAGGGCTCAAAAATACACCTTCACCTCACAGAGCAGTAGACGAACCACATGTGTTTGGGGTCTGACGCGATTGACAGTCAAACAGTGAGGTCAAAGTTCACCTCACCTAAACTTTAAGAAATGAAAACAATACACAGACGTAAACTGAGGCCAATCTGGAAGCTGAACGTGAGCACACTTTACCTGTACGAGCCTCAGCTCTCCCAAACGTTCACCCGACAGCACTGACAAGAAACAATCAAGACGCACCGATCGATTGCACCCGGAACGCAGCCGGAATTAGCAGAGGAGAGTAAGCGTGATGGATCTGCAGGAGATGGAGCGCTGGGTCACTGGAGGTACCGGTACACCTTAAAGCAGTGGTTGCCCGAGTCAGCCACGACCACATGGCCGTCGGAGGTCAGGGCGAGACCCTGCGGCCCGTACAGGGGATCCGCTGCCGTGTTGATGTAGGACAGAAAAGAGCCGCTTCCATCAAACACCTGCCAGGACACGGGGCCTCGTTTATTTACTACACGCAGACGTTTATTTATCACAGGTACGCTCTGTGTTCAACCACACGCTGATCATAATACCTGTATGCGACTGTTGCCCCAGTCCGCTACGATGATGTTCCCGTTAACGTCCACCGCCACGCCTGTGGGAGCGTTAAACTGACCGTTACCTTCACCGTTTGAGCCGAATTTGAGCAGGAACTCGCCTTCAGCACTGAACACCTGGAAATAAGATCAGAACCAGAGTAACGAGTCAGTGCAGGGACTCGACATCAGACCACAGCGGTCCGGAGCCTAAACACCAGCTTTAACTCAAATCACAGGTGTAATATTAATGCAGTTTCTGATTAATGAACTCAGAGGTAAACGGTTGTGTGTGTGTGTGTGTGTGTGTGTGTGTGTGTGTGTGTGTGTGTGTGTGTGTGTGTGTGACTTACCTTAACAGAATGGTTGTGAAAGTCAGTGACAATTATTTCATTATTATTGTTGACTGCAGCAAAATGGGGTCCTGGAAAGACAAGCAGTGTGGCATCAGCTGCAGAATTATTGGCACCCTCACTGACCTACTGACTTTAAGGCCTTGTTCAGGCTGAAATCAGATTTTTGACATATTGAGGTTGGAATCTCATTGCTTTCATGTTGTCTTTTTTTTTCAAATCCAATCTGAACCACATCCAGAGGATCCAGATCCACCTGCTCAAATCAGATTTCAAACAGTCCGTTAAGTCACACGAACTCGATACAGATGATAAATTCCGCATGATCATGTGATGTGGCAGGTGGATCCCTGGTTGATAAAGAAGGAGGTGGACGATGGAAGGAATGGAGGTGGAAATAGAAAGTGCTTGAAATAAAGTGCTTACTGAAGATGAATATGTGTCATTTCCTTCAGTATTTCTTTTATCCCAAGGTGCCAATAATTCTGGAGCTGTATATACAGTTTAATATTATTTGTCTTATAAGACATTGTAAAGAGACATTGTCCAAATGTCCGCTTTATAGAAATATGACGTGAGTAAGAACAGTTGGGAAGAACCAGACCGTAAAGGGAACGTCTCCATGTCTGTGTGAGCGGCCATGAGATTATAAATCCTATAGTGTCTGTAAACGTGCCCATTACACTGTGTGTGTGTGTGTGTGTGTGTGTGTGTGTGTGTGTGTGTGTGTGTGTGTGTGTGTGTGTGTGTGTGTGTGTGTGTGTGTGAGAGATACTGAGCGTTTGTGTAATACACTACCTGCAAACTGTTTGTCACCGTTTCCTCTGCTGCCAAACTTTGTCACAAGTTTCCCACTGGGCTGGAAGATGAACACCATGCAGGCCTTGTTGTCCACCACAATCACGTGACCGTTCTGATCCACAGAGACGCCCTTCGGACCCATCAGCCTGCCAGACCCCAGCTTAGCCTGAACCCCAGAACACAAAGGTCCATTAATCAACGTCATCAAAGTCTCAAAATCTAACACACCAGACCTGCTCTAGCTCCCAGCTCTCACATCCTCCTCAGGACCGATACTCTTACACTCCATCCTGAACTCTGAACTGCTGAGAATCTTGGCCATGATTTCCCTCTCCGAGCATCACATCACCAATCTGTGGATTTCTTGTTCACAGTCTTTCTCTGACTACAGAACCTACTCAAAGTCATAACAAGCTGCAGTTATTGATTGCTTCCTCCCAGCACCAGAACTTCATGGAGATCAAGTCTTCATCAAGTGCTTTCATTTCTTTCATCAACTGGAGATCCCTGCACCAATCTCCAACTCATTGCCCCCCCTGGCAGCCACGTGGCTCACCCGTTGCCAGGCTTTGTTCTCTCTTCCACTTCCTGAGTTTAAGATCAGATGATGTACGCACCTTCATCCTATCCTTAAATGTTGCTGAATTTATGGACACACTGGGTTAGAAGGCAGGTGTCTCCACCTCCTGTATTCCTTGTGGGCATAGCCTAGTGTAGTTAGCTAGTTTTTGGCAATAATGTTACTTTTGCTACTGTACAACCTAGTCTATTCTGACTTGTTTTTTCATGTTCATTCCTTTGACACCGTCCATGATCTCTCTCCAAGGTGAGACTAGTTTTCCTGTGTCTGGATTCATGGCTCTCCTGTTTGTATTGCCGGTACTGTATATGCCAGACCTCATATCAGACTCATCCACCATCATTCCCATCCATTGTTCTTGCACTCACCACAGACCTTCACCTTATATAATCGTGAACTTCACTCTTTAAGTCTTTGGGCTATAAGCACGCCCTCAGCACAAGACTGGCTCAGCAGACTGAAGACTTAAACCAGGATCTTCAACTCCAGTCCTGGAGCCCTACTGTGCAACACAGTTTGGTAATTCTTCTGCTGATTCAACTAATCTGTTAATTACCAGGTTCAGAGGGTGTGTTTAGATAAATTACAGACTGTACTGGACACTGGACACTGCAGGTTCCTCACCCTCATCCTGGAGAACCCTGTTCTGTCTTATCTCCTGTTTACTGTTTTAGCATTCCTGACCCATCTGATTTCACTACTTATTTACTTTACCATCCTACCGTTACTAACCTGAAGTATCTCGGGCGTGTCAGAGCAGGTGAACACAACAACGTCTAAGACAGAGGATTCTCCAGGACTACTACTGGGAAGCTGTTTGTTAGAGTGCACTGTTACAGTAACACAAGCACGCTCACCTTGTATTTGCCATCACTGGAGAAGATGCTAACCCACTTGTTATCATAGTCAGCAATGATGATGTCACCATTTGGATGCACAGCGACACCAGTGGGCCTCTGCAGCTGCCCCGGGGAACGACCACGAACTCCAAACCTGCTCTGAAACTCGCCCTCGTTGGAGAAGATCTGGTCAATTAAACAGAATGTCCTGTAACTACAGCAAGCAATGTTCAGTGTGGAACATCACCGTAAAACCACTTTATTCATGATCAGGTCACTTTCTCTAGACTTGAGCACATCACCATTGAAGCTGGAACTGAACTAAGGCTACACGGAAGGTGGTGGTAACTCTCATAAAGCTCCTGATATCAGAACTTTCCATGTTTACATGATCTGTGTTGGAGCGTTGCATTTAAACACAGGAGTTTAATCACCTGCACACACTGATTATTACTGTCTGCGATCAGGATACTTCCTGCGGAGGCGGCTACACCCTGGAGGTTGGTAAATTCACCTTTGTTTCTCCCTTTAGTTCCTGTGAAATAAGAGACCAGACTGGTGATTAAACACTGCCCTCTGGAAAGAAGGATATGATTTTATCCTCAAAGATCTTAATGTCCTTATAAAAAGGCAAACATGTGTAAGAATTAAGAAATAAATCTCATTTGCCGTGTGCTCATTACTAATGATCATGCCTGTGGTATTAACAGAGATAGATTCAGGGATTATTGTGCTTACCGACTCTGAAGATAAGATCATCTTCAATGGGATTTACTTTCTTTTTGGGTGTGCTGAACAAGCTCCCGCCTCTCCGCATCCCTTTCTGACGGCTCCTGCTCCCCGGAGACTTGGCACTCCGTCGCCTTGCACCGCCATCGCTGGAGCCTGTGGAGGCGGCATTGGCTCCAGACGTAGTGGTAGGAGAATCGTCTGGAGAACCGCTGACCCTCAGCTGGAAGGGGCTTCCCTTGATGTGCTGATCATAGAGCCTCAGCGCCAGACTAAAGTCCCCCTCCTTGTACACTGTGTACAGGAACTCATAGGTGCCGTTCTTATGGTCCAAAATCTCTCCATCCATGACACTACCATCAGGTGTGAAAACTTCTCCTGAGATGACAGCATTGCCCGACTTACACAGGCCCCCTGACTTGTCTCTGGTTGTTATGAGGATAGACGTTGGGTGACCCACGATGCATTGCTCTAGACCATCTCCTGAAGCCTCTGTCTGGCTGGCCACCGCGTTGGTGGTGATAACGGTGCCCAGGTTGTGGATGGATTTACGAAGACCTTCCACTTCCATAATGAGCTCCAGCTGATCGTTCTCCTCAGGTTGCAGGGGAAGGCCCTGACTGGCCAGCTCGCTCAAATGCTCTCCAAAGTCCTTATGAGTCTGCAGAACAGCAGCTTCACTTGCCCCCTCCAACACCTCTCCAGTCTGACTACAGCTCCTGCTGATATCAGCCTCGTCTTTAAGCAGAGTGTCCAACTGATTCTGTAGAACCTAAAACCATACAAACACATGAAGCTTCCGCTCCGGTCCATCTGAACAACTACAGTGAATAAAAATAAACTTTATCATTTACTTGTAAATATCCTGAAACAACTGGCTTATTACTGCACAATGTGCTTCTGGACGTATGAATGAAAGGAGTGCACGCATTCACACACACACACACACACACACACACCTTCTGCTTTAATCCACAGGTCACCTCTAACTCCATGAGCAGGACGCTCTTACGGGTGTCCAGGGTCTTGTGGAGCTCGTTAAAGGAGGAGTGGATGTCCTCCTCTATAGAGTTCTTCTGAGCGCTCAGCTGCTGCAACAGGTCCTTTAGGTTCTGTACAGTGTCTCTGATCTGAGGAAGCCTGGATGATAATCAACCAGATCAGTAAACACCTATACAACATTTCCAACAGGTAGTAAACATCAGATTTCATTGACTTACAGATTGGATGAGATATATATATATATATACTGTATATGTTTTAATTGTTTGAAGAAACATTTTGTAAACAGGATATCCACATATCATCTACACAGGTATTATAATTACACCCACAAGCCATTTAATCATGTACATATAATACATCGGTTCTTTAAATTATAATAACTCTAGTCCAACTGCTGCTTGACCAACATCCTCCACCCTGTATATCAAGGCAAGAAGACCACCAACTTATTCAAGCTTTTTGAAATTGCAATGTGTGTCTCATTAGTCACAACAGCATTCTCTGTATTCGAACCTTCTGCATATCACTGTTACGCTGAAAAAAACGTCTCATGAAAACGTATCTGCAAGATGAAGATGTGTTTTAGGATCACCCTGTAAAATATGGTCAAATAATATTTGATCAATCATCGAGGTCTTTATCTCTTTAATAAAACCAGTAGACTGTACACAGCAACAGATTGACGTAAACACTACGTTTGGCCCAAATCCAACTCTGCCTTTCACCCTGCATACACTGTCAGGCAGTGAAGCATGATGGTGGGAGCATCGCAGGAACACTACCCAGTCCTGAGGGCGAGATGGACAGAGCCAAATATAAAATTTGCTCCAGTCTGTGACGGCGCTGAGACAGAGCTGAGACAGAGCTGAGAAGATTGTCATCCATCTTCACACACCCCTAAGCATTCTGCCAGAGATACACTGCAGTGGATCAAGACAGAAAGCCTGATGGCGTGAAATGGCCTCAGTCTGATTCAGAATCTATGGCAAGACTTGAAAACTGCTTTTCACCAACAATGCTCTACATCCAGTCTGACAGACCGCAAGTGATTTTTGCCAAAGAATCCATCAGGATCCAGGGTTCATATTCGCGAAGCTTCTTAGAATCCCCTCAGAGAGCTCCTGTCTCCGCTTAAACAGTCCTAGCTGGGAGTCCTAGACTAAAAGTGATTAAGAAAACGTCTTAGAGTAACTCTGAGTAAGGAAAGTACAAAACCCTTTATCTTAGTGAGGGGGCGTGGCGTGGTCGACACCGGTGCTAGTGATGATGCAGCAGTTCAAGGACTGTGATTGGTTAATTAAAAAAATAACCTTTGACCTCTATAAAGGTGTTAAAATGCGCTCTTTGTGAACATAGACTATATGATAATAGAACAGACAGTGAAATCATAATGTGTGTATAAGTTGTATAATCATGACTACAGGATGCTTTATATAAAGTTTCTGTTACAGGCGAAATATCTTAAAGTGAATTAAATCAGTCAAATGTTGAAAATGTGAACCAGTTTCCACACAAGTAGTTACTACATTAAAGTTCTCACATTTATTTACTAAACTGATTTTATTACTTGTGATCCATTTCAGATTGATGGGAGCAAAATGTCTCAGCTTTTACCAGTTTACATGATCACAGGACAGTTTATTTAAGCTGCACTTTTGGATGGTCTGTAGTCAACAATCCAAGAGAGACGGAAGGAAGTAAAACAACAAGAAAACCAGACTGGACAGAAGAGCAGCGTTTACTTTTAGCTTTACGTTCAGTGTTTGGAGAATATTTCTTCTTTACACCATTTTGTCCTCTGATACAGAAACTCTTAAGACTCTTAAAAGTCCTCCTCTCTACTCTTAACTAATTTTATCTTATAAGCTGTTTTTAGGCCTAAGATGTTTCATGAATCATTTTTATCTTTACTAAGATTTAATCCTAAATTTAAGCGGAAAGTCTAAGAAAATGTCATAATTCTAAGATTTTTCTTAGAATTTCGTCACTAGGAGCGAGTTTTAGTTTAAGAAGCTTTGTGAATACGGGCCCTGATGTGCAAGTCCGACTGAGACGTCTCCAAAAGTTCTGACCATCAGAGTGAAAAAATCAGACAACCAAGAGGACTTTTTAAAGTGTTTTTAACATTTTGCACTCTTGAATGTTAGATAAAAACAGGGCATTCATAATATGGTATAATAATATATGGTGACATACACTATAATGCCAAAAGTATGTGCACCCTGATTAT
Source organism: Clarias fuscus (assembly GCA_030347435.1). Lineage (NCBI taxonomy): Eukaryota > Metazoa > Chordata > Actinopteri > Siluriformes > Clariidae > Clarias > Clarias fuscus. Next base: position 246,824 of record CM059227.1, on the reverse strand, counting down.
CACACAGTTGTACAGAATGACTGTGTGTGCCGTAGTGTTGCAGTTCACCTTCACTGGAACTGAACCCTTAACCAGCATATCGACGCCCCTGTGAGATCCACAAAGCCACCTCCACGAAGAAATAAAAGAACTCGAGTGTATTGAGTCAATGAGCTCCAAATGCTCCCACAGCCACATTCAAAAACTCCTGTAAGGTGGATTTCATTCCCGCGGAGTGAGGACGAGTGCAGCATGTAAATGTTTATCAGAGGGAAGTTCAGTTCAACATAAAGAAACGTTTGAGCAGGACGGGTTTGGTACCTGTTCTGAGCTGCATTCATTCTCTCATGCAAATCTGTTCGCTGCTGATCCACAACTTTCTCCAGCGAGTCAGTCGGGTGTTCGGCATGTTTCCTCAGGACACACTCCTCACACACTGCACTCTCACACGCCAGGCAATACAACTCTACAGCCTTACACACATATAAAACCATAAAGCACAAATAAGGCTCACATAATTACAGGTGTGTGTGTGTGTGTGTGTGTGTGTGTGTGTGTGTGAGATGAGTGTGTGTATTATTAAGAAGAATACAAGTTCCTTGTGTGTAATGCTAATACTAATTCTAATGTACTGATAGAAGAGTATTAAGCATATAATAATAATAATAATCATAAACTTCATAACTCCGTATTAAGCCCTTTATTTACTAGTTCACTGCGGTACAGTGTTTATCCGCCTGGTTTATTTCTGTAGGATATAAAGTGTGTGACTCGAGCAGGTGCCTCTCTGTGCTGCAGGTAAGAGTTATGATTTACAGTGTAAACGGAGTCGAGCGCCTGATTTATTATCCTGGGGCAGAGTGAGTACAGGGGACTGCAGGAGTCTAAAACACTAGATATTAGTGATATCATCACAGTGTGTGTGTGTGTGTGTGTGTGTGTGTGTGTGTGTGTGTGTTCACTCCTACTTTTCCTTTATGTTGAGCACAAACTGTTCCTTTGCCAGGAAAAGCCTCTAGAACGGTACATTCCTCACTGCTGCTGTCTGGAGAACCCTGCAGTGCCTCCATGTGGTTTGGAGGAAGAACAGAACTAGTGCAGACGAGCACAGACTGAAATCAGGGTCATGAAACAGAGAAAATAAAGAATTATTCTTTGATGTAATTATTATTATTATTATTATTGTTGTTGTTGTTATTATATAGTGTGAAGTGCCTCATTCGCAAAAAGACATTAAAAGTGGAATACGCGGTACCTCGGCATACAAATGTAATCCGTTCCAGAGGCGATTTGTTAAAGTGAGATGTTGTATTGTGAAACGCATTGTCTCATAGGAAATAGTGTAAATGTAGATAATCCGTTCCAGCCTCCCAAATATATGACCAATATTATTAATTTCCAACACTATAATATATATATATAAAAACAATCAAAACATTTATAAAAGACATGTAAATGAAGTCAAATATGAAATAAATAGACATTAAACCTCATTTAATTTACTTAATTTTATTTAATTTAAACATTAATGTATGATTCCTCTCAGAACCGGCTGCTTTAAAACCCAAACTGAACGCGCCTCCCTTTCCTTCTTGTTACCGTCTTTAATAACATTCTTCTGACCCGCGGTGCCGCGTCGTCACTAAATAAAAAAAACCCACAAACCCAATCGCTTCATCTGGTTTTCCACAAACACAAACAAGTTTTAAATGGTTCCAGGACTGCCGTTCGTACACACGTGGACAAAATTGTTGGTACCCTTCGGTCAATGAAAGAAATAACTTTAATCTGACAAAAGTAATAATTTTAAAAAATTCTATGAATGTTAACCAATGAAAGTCAGACACTGCTTTTCAACCATGCTTCAACAGAATTATAAAAAAAAAAATAAACTCATGGAACAGGCCTGGACAAAAATGATGGTACCCCTAGAAAATACTGAAAATAATGTGACCAAAGGGACATGTTAATTCAAGGTGTGTCCACTAATTAGCATCACAGGTGTCTACAATCTTGTAATCAGTCAGGGGGCCTATATATAGGGCTCCAGGTAGTCACTGTGTTGTTTGGTGACATGGTATGTACCACACTCAACATGGACCAGAGGAAGCGAAGGAAAGAGTTGTCTCAGGAGATTCTAAAGAAAATTATAGACAAGCATGTTAAAGGTAAAGGCTATAAGACCATCTCCAAGCAGCTAGATGTTCCTGTGACTACAGTTGCACATATTATTCAGAAATTTAAGATCCATGGGACTGTAGCCGACCTCCCTGGACGTGGCCGCAGGAGGAAAATTGATGACAAATCAAAGAGACGGATAATCCGAATGGTAACAAAAGAGCCCAGAAAGACTTCTAAAGAGATCCAAGGTGAACTTCATGCTCAAGGAACATCAGTGTCAGATCGCACCATCCGTCGTTGTTTGAGCCAAAGTGGACTACATGGGAGACGACCAAGGAGGACACCATTGTTGAAAACAAATCATAAAAAAGCCAGACTGGAATATGCCAAACTACATGTTGACAAGCCACAAAGCTTCTGGGAGAATGTCCTATGGACAGATGAGACAAAAATGGAACTTTTTGCCAAGGCACATCAGCTCTATGTTCACAGACGGAAAAATGAAGCATATGAAGAAAAGAACACTGTCCCTACTGTGAAACATGGAGGAGGCTCTGTTATGTTCTGGGGCTGCTTTGCTGCATCTGGCACAGGGTGTCTTGAATCTGTGCAGGGTACAATGAAATCTCAAGACTATCAAGGGATTCTAGAGAGAAATGTGCTGGCCAGTGTCAGAAAGCTGGGTCTCAGTCGCAGGTCATGGGTCTTGCAACAGGACAATGACCCAAAACACACAGCTAAAAACACCCAAGAATGGCTAAGAGGAAAACATTGGACTATTCTAAAGTGGCCTTCTATGAGCCCTGACCTCAATCCTATTGAGCATCTTTGGAAGGAGCTGAAACATGCCGTCTGGAAAAGGCACCCTTCAAACCGGAAACAACTGGAGCAGCTTGCTCATGAGGAGTGGGCCAAAATACCTGCAGAGAGGTGCAGAAGTCTCACTGACAGTTACAGGAATCGTTTGATTGCAGTGATTGCCTCAAAAGTAACTATTAAGTTAGGGGTACCATCATTTTTGTCCAGGCCTGTTCCATGAGTTTATTTTTTTAAATAATTCTGTTGAAGCATGGTTGAAAAGCAATGTCTGACTTTCATTGGTTAACATTCATAGAATTCTTATTTATTATTACTTTTGTCAGATTAAAGTTATTTCTGTGACCATTGTGAGTTTTTCTTTCATTGACCGAAGGGTACCAACAATTTTGTCCACGTGTGTATGCCGAGGTAGCGCTGTAGAATTAAAATCATTTTAAAGTGAGTACAGACGTGTCTGTGATGCGGAGGAGTAAATGTAATGTGTTTATTTCTACACTTTTACACTGTAGTGATTTTAAACATAAATAAAGCGCTCTCAAATGACCCAACGAAAAAATGTTACAATCTTGACGGTGTTAAAGCGAGTCTGAGCATGTGACTGTCTGTGCTGTCTGGGTGGGAGGGGCATATGTTCTCTCCCCTGTCAATCAAAGCAACTCTATCCAATGATGATCTGATGTGGAAGAGGGAGGATAGTGATAACATAAAAATTATATAAATTCAGGGAGGTGAAGTGTGTGAGACACAGGCATCTTACCTTTAATGTGAACTGCAAAGTGTGTGTGTGTGTGTGTGTGTGTGTGTGTGTGTGTGTGTGTGTGTGTGTGTGTGTTAATGTAGTTTATCTGATCCACTGAAGACACAGAGTTTTACAGGCCAAATATAATCTCCCCTCATCTTACACTCGGCCCTGTGGAGGACACACACACACACACACACATAAAAACTCTGTAGTCTCTATAGACGTAGGCTTCAGGTAAAGGAATGAAATACACACAGATTAAGAAGATTATTTTCACAGCAGTACGACACTCTCTCTCTCTCTCTCAGTATATTTTATAGTATATTTTTCTCCGTCACTGGTTGTATTTAACAAACTGACCTTCCAGCATACGAACACCACTGACAGGTGAAGTGAATAACACTGATTGTTGGGTTACAGCGCCACCTGTCTGAGGTGAGATATATTATGCAGCAGGTGAACAGTCAGTTCTCAAAGTTGACGTGTTTGAAGCGGGACGAATGGATGAGTGTACGATGTCTAGAGGACTGGGACAGAGCGACTCCTAAACTGCGGCTCTTGTGGGAGGTTCCCGGGTCAGGGGTCAGGACAAACCGAAAGTGCTCCAGGGAAAGATAACCGGTGAACTAGTGACAGGGTCACGGTCTCCCAGGGGTCAGTGACGTGCGTGGAGAGTGAAGGCTGGAGCCCCGTGTGGTCTGTCTGGGACGCGTGTGGTGACTGGGGACGGTTCCACATCACCATGAAGACGCTCCTGTCCTCGGCTGATGCAGACAGCTGTTTCTCTGAGGACTCGTGACTGCAGTCTCTCGATAGTTGAGGACTGGAGTTTCCTACAGTCTACCTGAGTCTCCAATAACCAACTGGACTCCATATGAACTTAAACACGTCTCCTGTTATACTGAACTTCCAGCCTCCTAACACCCAGATGAGGATGGGTTCCCTGTTGAGTCTGGTTCCTCTCAAGGTTTCTTCCTGTTACCATCTCAGGGAGTTTTTCCCTCAGCACCGTCGCCCTCGGCTCGTTCATCAGGGACCATCTGATCATTCTGATTCACACACACTCACATCTCAATATTTCTTTTGAAAAGCTGTCCACACTGTCCCGTGTCCTCCACCAAACGCTCCTACAATACCAAGAACCACGGCGCGATGGAAGAAGGTGGCCTGGTCTGATGGATCACGTTTTCTTTTACATTATGTTGACAGCGGTGTGTGTGTGTGTGTGTGTGTGTGTGTGTGTGTGTGTGTGTGTGTGTGTGTGTGTGTGTGTGTGTGTCAGTGGGTGGAGTCAGTGTGATGCTGGGTGATGTTTTGCTGGGAAACATCAAGTCCTGCTCTTCATGTGGGTGTTCCTCTGACACGCGAGTTCCACTCCTTCATGTAGACGGTGTTCCTGGACATCAGTGTCCTCTCTCAGGAGGATAACACACCACACTCCACTCTTCAGGAACAGTTTGAGGAACATGACAGAGTTTGAGGTTTTGACTCCACCTCCAAAATCTCCTCAAATCCGTTCGAGTGTCTGTGGGACGTGCTGGAGAAACATGTCTGGTCCAGAGGCTCCATCTCACACACTTACAGGACTTAATGGATCTGCTGCTGATGGCTCAGTGCGCACACACACACACACACACACTCACACACACACACACACACACACACACACACACACACACACACACACGCACACACACCTTCAGAGGGCGCGTGGAGTCCAGGCCTCGCTGGGTCCGGGCTGTTTTGGAGGCACCAGCAGACCTGCACTGTATTAGACAGGAGGTTTACATGCATGTCTGAGTGATGCAGAACTGTGAGAGTTATTATAAATAATGTGTCTTTATAACATAAAGGAACCAAGAATCTGGAATATTTACTGATACAGAAATGAAATAATAAAAATCCTCAAACAGGTGTGAAATCAGCAGCCTCGTGATTCAGCGCAGGTGTTTCTGTCTGAGTTCTGGTACCGTTCACTTCTGACTCTGTAAAGGATGAGTGTTTGAGATTTATACATCCGATAGAGATGTTCTGTGTCCCGAGATGCTGTTCCGCTCACAGTATGTAGTGTTTATTGGAGTTCCTGGAGCGTTCCTGTGAGCCGTCAGGTCGTTCCCATGTTTCCCATCACTGGAGGCTTTTTGTAACTGAAGATCTCACAGGGTTCCTCTCGTCTCAGGAATCTACAGATGAACACGAGCTCCAGATGATTCAGCTCATTCGGCTCCAGGTTTGACTCGTGAGTTTTGCTGCCTAATGAGAGTTTGTGTTATTGACACGTCGGCCAGCCGCACTCTCCTCACACACACTGAACACTTCACTTACAATCAATAGCTTCATTTGTTGCAGAAGAAGTGCTGAATCTGAACGCAGCATTTAGTTTCCGATCGGCTTTAGAGTTCGACCTTTCATTTTAGACAACAGAGGACGAAAAGATGAAACAGAGAGAAGAGATGACGTCGCTCAGCAGTGAGGTAGATTTAAAAGTAATGATAACGATTCCCCAGGTTTTGGGGGGGGGGGGGGGGGGGGGTGCACTTCACATGATCGCCTCACGTGAGCAGATGGAGCATTAGCACTGTAGCATGCATGCTATTCCAGACCAACTCCAACATCATCACTGGTGAGAGTGTGTGTGCAGCTCATACATCACACAGCTGGAGCTCATCCGCCAGGGTTTAATACAACAGCGGGTGGAGTGCGCACTACGGCGGGAGGAGTGAACTTGCTTTAAGATGAATATTGCTTGTGTTTCTGCAGAAAGCAGGCTGTGTGTATCAGAGCATGCGGGACTCCGTCTTCACTCAACATCACTGCAAAACTGTCACAAGCAAAATGAAAATGTGTCTGAATTTAGGCCCAGGATGTCTGTGTGACGCCCGCGACCTGAAAACGAGTGTGTGTGTGTGTGTGTGTGTGTGTGAGAGAAGTGTGTGTGTGTGTGTGTGTGTGTGTGTGTGTGAGGTGCTGTTGTGTAGCAGGGTTTATATTTATAGTCAACAGATTTGCTGTAAAGCTGAACGTCGTCTCCATGTGAGGACGCTGACGCTGAACGCCTGCTGCTCCTCAGGAACGTGATGAGGACAGACGACATGTTACTGTGTGTGTGTGTGTGTGTGTGTGTGTGTGTGTGTGTGTGTGTGAATCCCTGACATAAAGCTTTCTGCATGAATGGTTTCTGCTTGAGTGCCTGCGTGAGCATCATCTCCATCTTCTCTGCTCCTCTGCTCGTCCCTCACCGCCGCGCTGCCTCGCCTCCCACAGCAACACGCTACAGCGCAGTACAGACTCTCCATCCCTCACTCTTATTTCCTATGGATTCATCTGTGTGTGTGTGTGTGTAGGAGGGAGAGAGAGATCCTTACCTTTTCTCCATAGCTCGTTTGCTTCAGAGATGTAGATGATGCAGCGGTTCTCTGCTTTATCCCTCATACAGACTCCCATTTCCCTAATACTCAGGGTGGAGGCCTGTTTTCCTCTCTCTCTCTCTCTCTCTCTCACACACACACACACTCACACACACACACAGTCTCTCTCTCTCTCTCTCTCTCTCTCCTCCCCCTACCCCTCCTTAAACACTACAGTGACACAAGCACATCATGCACTGAACGATACCACCAGGCCGGTAGTGGGCGGAGCCTCTGCCTCCAGGCTACAGCTAAGCAGCCAATCGAAGCGCAGAGAATCCGGGTCCTTTGGTTCTGCTTCCAGCGAGTGTGTTGTTCTCTCTGTCTAGCTTGATCTCCTCCGCTCTCTCTCTCTCTTCACACTGCTTTTTCAGATATAATCAGAAATACACAGTGTTGTGAAAAAGTATTTGCCCCTTCCTGTTTTTTTTCATACTTGTAACACTTAATGATTGAGATCATTAAACTAATTTTTATATTACATAAAGACAACCTGAGTAAATGAAATTAATTCTGTTTTGACTGAACTGTAACCACATTTTTTTGAAAGCTGAGTAAAATTTCACTTGCCACACCCAGACCTAATCACCGTCACACCTGATGACTCAAGAAAGTGAGAGACGTTATACACACATGGAGAAAACCTGGAACAGCGGTGAACCTTCCCAGGACTGACCGGACAGGAGCTCATGAAAGAACCAGAAGAACATCTGAAGAGCTGCAGGCCTCACTCGCCTGAGTTAAGGTCAGAGGTCAGGATTCAACAATAAGAAAGAGACTGCTGGGCAAAAATGGTGTCCATGGGAGAGTTCAGAGGTGAAAGACACAAAAAGCCAAAAAGACTCGTCTCACATTCGATAAAAAACATCTGGATTATCACAGAGACGTTTGGGCTCTGCGGACTGATGAGACAAAAGTTAAACTTTCTCCGCACAGAGATGAGAAAGACTCAGTGCCAGTCATCACTAACATGCACTGCAGCCGAGGAGGCACAAGCAGCTATTAGGTTTAGGGGGCAATTACTTTTTCACATGGGGCCAGGCAGGCTCGCACAGATTTTTTACTTTAATAAATGAAATGATCATTTAAAACCGTGCATTTTGCCTTTACTCGGGTTATCTTAGTGTAATATTAAAATGAGTTTGATGATCCCCTGCGGGTGTAGCGTGGGGGGGGGGGGGGGGAGGGGGGGGAGGGGGGGGGGGATACTGAGCCACAGAACCCAGAACCTGGAGGAGATTTGAGAGATGATTTAAAACACTCAGTGAAATGAACTGTCATTAATAAAGTTTATATCAGAGAGCATCGCAGATTTGTGTGTAAAGATCATCAGAGAATAATAAACTGCTGGAGCAGTGTGTGTAGAGTCAGGGGCGGGGTCAGGGGCGGAGTCAGGGACAGGCTGGTACCATCACTGCCCTCCAACTCTGTGTGTTATGAGCGGTGAACAAAGCACAAAGCACACACACACACACACACACACACACACACACACACACACACACACACACACACACACGTCCATGAAAACAACGAGAATTATTATATAGTTGCAAAAAAGCAGTGATCGGGCCCAAGCACCAGCCATCCAGGTCCAGCACACAATCACGTTATTGGTAAACATGGTGTTTTGTCCCCAATAAATCATACACAAACTGTAAAATAATAATAATAATAATAATTAATAAATAACGTAAACTCAGTTTGCTTGGTTTTTCACTGATGAACTAGTTTTAAACGACTCCTGGACTTTCTGCTCATCTTAGCCGGCAGTTGACGACGTTCATGTGCCGATGCTTCATATGCCGATGCAGACTCCGTGCAACATTACTATTCATTAGGCGAAAATTAGTTTGGAAAGACATTCGTATGCCGAGGTTCCGCTGTGTTATAAAATTGTGATTTATTGTGATTTATCTCAGTTATGACTGACTATGTTTAATGTTTTAATTGATTTTTATGAGACCTAAATGTGCACTGAGTTTTAGATGTATATGTGCAAATGAGTGTGAGATATGCAGCACAATCTGGTGTGGAGGCCAGACAGACCCAGACGCAGGGCACAGACTCTCAGATTTATTTACTCATTATTAGGGGTGCACAGAAAGTTCGGCCCGAAAATGACTACCAGTTTTGGGCTGAAGAAAAACACACGCAGGAAAGTCATGTCGAAAATGAATGTCTACCTGCAACGTGCGAGCGATGAGCCAGACATGTTCACCAGCTCATTACCAACTCTGAGTTTTACTACAGACATTTGGAGCTCGGACGTTAGCCCAGCTAGCATGCTTAGCTTCACAGCGCAGTGGATCGGTTCTGCTGCGCGTGCGGGAGTTTGTTGGGTCTCACAGCGCAGCAGTGATCTCTCGTGCTTGGCACATTGAGAAGTCTAATGAAGTCTAATGTACATGTGATGGTGATGTGATGAGAGGTACAGTGGGGGACAGTGGGCTGGATACACACCGTGCACGGCACACACACTCCGCTGGCTGTGAGTGAGGCAGTGACGCGTCAGAGTCCGTTTTACACAGAATTCTGGATCTTTTTTGCACAACTGGTACAAAAACAATTTTCTTTAATGTTACATAAAGGTTGAAGAAAAGATTATTTGGTATTATTGGTTTTTTTTTTTCCCCAATTTTCTCCCTAATTTAGTCGTGTCCAATTCCTCCCCGTCACTAGGGGGCTCCCACATTAAGGCTACTACTACCACTCAGCCGGGAGGGCCGAAGACTATCACGTGTTTCCTCCCAACCACGTGACGCCAGCCGACCGCATCTTTTCGAACGTAACACACTCGGAGGACGGCGCTATCCACTCCCTCCGTTGCGTGAGCTCACAGACGCCCCTGATTGGCTGTAGAGCCGTGATTAATGTGGGAGGAGCACTAAGTACCTCTCATCCCTCCCCTCTGAGAGAGCTCGGCCAATCAGCTCCCTCTAGACCTCCGGCTGCGAGAGGTTACAGTTGTTTTTAAAAATATTTTAGATCTTTTTATTTTACTGTGAATAAAAGTTTGATTAATGTTTCGACAAAATGTGATTTTTTAAAAATATATTTTCAAAAAATCTATTTGGAAAAAAAGCTTTTTGGCTTCAGTTTCAGTTTTCGGTTTGAGTGCATCCTAAGTTTTGGTTTTGTCCCAGAATGTTCATTTCAGGTCATCACTACTCATTATCATTCATTACCAAAGATCAATGTGCTGTGATAGTTCTAACTAAAACCAGTGGAACCAACTGCCTTCAAAACCCACCTGTGTGTAATGTGAACATCCGCCCCAGTCTGGGTTCTTTTGCAGACTCGAACAGGTGCCCTGTATTCTGTGATCTTCCCATCACCTCAGACCAGCTTCCACATCCTGCTGAAGAAAAGCCTCCCACATGATGTTTCCACCACAGTGCACATGGCTGGTGTGTTCAGGGTGATTTTGCATTTAGGCCAAAATGTTGGTCTCATCTGACCAGAGCATGTTCTCCCACATGTTGCTGTGTCTCCCACATGGCTTGTTGAAAACTTCTTATGTCTTTCTTCTCATGACTCTTCCATAAAGACCAGGTCTGTGGAGGTCACGACTGATGGTCGTCCTGTGGACAGATTCTCCCACCTGTGGATCTCTGCATCTCCTCCAGACTTCCCATGGGCCTCTTGGCTTCTTCTCTGACGAATGCTCTCCTCACCCGTCCTGATGGTTTAGGTGGACGTCCATGTCTTGGTAGGTCTGCAGTCGTTCAGATGATGGGGACGGCGCTCTGTGAGATGTTTAAAGCCTGGGATATGATTTATAACCGAACCCCGCTGTAAACGTCTCCAGCACTTTCTCCCTGACCTGTCTGCTGTGTTCCTCAGGCTTCATCATGCTGTTTGATCACTAATGTTCTCTGACTAACCTCTGAGGGCTTCACAGAACAGCTGCATTTATACTGAGATTAAATGACACACAGCTGGACTCAGTGTACTGATTAGGAGACGTCCGAAGGTGATCGGTTCCACTGGACTTTAGTGAGGCGTCTCAGACTGAAGGGGTGAATGTCTAAGACTAACCCTTTTGAAAACTGTTTATCATTTTCCTTCCACTTCACAATTCTGTGCCACTTTCTGTCGGTCTGTCACAAAAAAAAAAAATTTACATTTCCAAACTGTGGAAAAGTTCAAGGGGTGTGAATACTTTTGCAATGCAATTGCATTTCTGATCTTATTTCTGAATTGACTGTGAGACGTGATGCTACTCTCTGACCCCTGATTCCTGTCAGCTTATCTGACCATTAGACTGAAATTTGTTTGTTTTAAATGATTAATTTTTCATCATTATGATAAGCGTATTGTTTTTCTTGCAGGTCTAAACAGTAAATATATAAAGATCCAGTTGACTGTTTATGAAGGAATTCTGAGCAACACAACAAGATGTTTGGTTAAAACAACAAGAACTGATAAGGGACTGATACAGTAACCAAACTGGCCTGTTTATCTTTTTTTCCGTTTGTTTGTTTGTTTGTTTGTTTGTTTGTTTGTTTGTTTTATGTGTTCTGCTTCGGCTCGGGTCACCACTGCGTACAGGATTAAACATGAGGTCGGTTTATAAACCCATGCAGGACACATGAGGTCCATAATGGCTGTGCTGAATGTTCACTTCCACCACCAGGGGGCAGCACGTCCTCAACTGTAGGAATAGAATTTCCCAGGAAAAGGAATGTAGGATTTGATTCACACAAACCAGTAATACAGTAGAGAAAATCATCTGCACACCAGTGAGACTCTTACAGCAGTGTGTGTTAGCTGGAGTGTGTGTGTGTGTTAGATGGAGTGTGTGTGTTAGCTGGAGTGTGTGTGTGTGTTAGATGGAGTGTGTGTTAGCTGGAGTGTGTGTTGGATGGAGTGTGTGTGTGTGTGTGTGTGTGTTAGCTGGAGTGTGTGTTGGATGGAGTGTGTGTGTGTTAGCTGGAGTGTGTGTGTGTGTTAGCTGGAGTGTGTGTGTGTTAGCTGGAGTGTGTGTTGGATGGAGTGTGTGTGTGTGTTAGCTGGAGTGTGTGTTGGATGGAGTGTGTGTGTGTGTTAGCTGGAGTGTGTGTGTGTGTGTTAGATGGAGTGTGTGTGTGTTAGCTGGAGTGTGTGTTGGATGGAGTGTGTGTGTGTGTTAGCTGGAGTGTGTGTTGGATGGAGTGTGTGTGTGTTAGCTGGAGTGTGTGTGTGTGTTAGATGGAGTGTGTGTGTGTTAGCTGGAGTGTGTGTTGGATGGAGTGTGTGTGTGTGTTAGCTGGAGTGTGTGTGTGTGTTAGATGGAGTGTGTGTGTGTTAGCTGGAGTGTGTGTTGGATGGAGTGTGTGTGTGTTAGCTGGAGTGTGTGTGTGTGTGTTAGATGGAGTGTGTGTGTGTTAGCTGGAGTGTGTGTTGGATGGAGTGTGTGTGTGTTAGCTGGAGTGTGTGTGTGTGTTAGATGGTGTGTGTGTGTGTTAGCTGGAGTGTGTGTTGGATGGAGTGTGTGTGTGTGTTAGCTGGAGTGTGTGTGTGTGTTAGATGGAGTGTGTGTGTGTTAGCTGGAGTGTGTGTTGGATGGAGTGTGTGTGTGTGTTAGCTGGAGTGTGTGTGTGTGTTAGATGGAGTGTGTGTGTGTTAGCTGGAGTGTGTGTTGGATGGAGTGTGTGTGTGTGTTAGCTGGAGTGTGTGTTGGATGGAGTGTGTGTGTGTTAGCTGGAGTGTGTGTTGGATGGAGTGTGTGTGTGTTAGCTGGAGTGTGTGTGTGTGTTAGATGGAGTGTGTGTGTGTTAGCTGGAGTGTGTGTTGGATGGAGTGTGTGTGTGTTAGCTGGAGTGTGTGTGTGTGTTAGATGGAGTGTGTGTGTGTGTTAGATGGAGTGTGTGTGTGTTAGCTGGAGTGTGTGTTGGATGGAGTGTGTGTGTGTTAGATGGAGTGTGTGTGTGTGTTAGCTGGAGTGTGTGTTGGATGGAGTGTGTGTGTGTGTTAGCTGGAGTGTGTGTTGGATGGAGTGTGTGTGTGTGTTAGCTGGAGTGTGTGTTGGATGGAGTGTGTGTGTGTGTTAGCTGGAGTGTGTGTGTGTGTTAGATGGAGTGTGTGTGTGTGTTAGATGGAGTGTGTGTGTGTTAGCTGGAGTGTGTGTTGGATGGAGTGTGTGTGTGTTAGATGGAGTGTGTGTGTGTGTGTTAGCTGGAGTGTGTGTTGGATGGAGTGTGTGTGTGTGTTAGCTGGAGTGTGTGTTGGATGGAGTGTGTGTGTGTGTTAGCTGGAGTGTGTGTTGGATGGAGTGTGTGTGTGTGTTAGCTGGAGTGTGTGTGTGTGTTAGATGGAGTGTGTGTGTGTTAGCTGGAGTGTGTGTTGGATGGAGTGTGTGTGTGTGTTAGCTGGAGTGTGTGTGTGTGTTAGATGGAGTGTGTGTGTGTTAGCTGGAGTGTGTGTTGGATGGAGTGTGTGTGTGTTAGCTGGAGTGTGTGTGTGTGTGTTAGATGGAGTGTGTGTGTGTTAGCTGGAGTGTGTGTTGGATGGAGTGTGTGTGTGTTAGCTGGAGTGTGTGTGTGTGTTAGATGGTGTGTGTGTGTGTTAGCTGGAGTGTGTGTTGGATGGAGTGTGTGTGTGTGTTAGCTGGAGTGTGTGTGTGTGTTAGATGGAGTGTGTGTGTGTTAGCTGGAGTGTGTGTTGGATGGAGTGTGTGTGTGTGTTAGCTGGAGTGTGTGTGTGTGTTAGATGGAGTGTGTGTGTGTTAGCTGGAGTGTGTGTTGGATGGAGTGTGTGTGTGTGTTAGCTGGAGTGTGTGTTGGATGGAGTGTGTGTGTGTTAGCTGGAGTGTGTGTTGGATGGAGTGTGTGTGTGTTAGCTGGAGTGTGTGTGTGTGTTAGATGGAGTGTGTGTGTGTTAGCTGGAGTGTGTGTTGGATGGAGTGTGTGTGTGTTAGCTGGAGTGTGTGTGTGTGTTAGATGGAGTGTGTGTGTGTGTTAGATGGAGTGTGTGTGTGTTAGCTGGAGTGTGTGTTGGATGGAGTGTGTGTGTGTTAGATGGAGTGTGTGTGTGTGTTAGCTGGAGTGTGTGTTGGATGGAGTGTGTGTGTGTGTTAGCTGGAGTGTGTGTTGGATGGAGTGTGTGTGTGTGTTAGCTGGAGTGTGTGTTGGATGGAGTGTGTGTGTGTGTTAGCTGGAGTGTGTGTGTGTGTTAGATGGAGTGTGTGTGTGTGTTAGATGGAGTGTGTGTGTGTTAGCTGGAGTGTGTGTTGGATGGAGTGTGTGTGTGTTAGATGGAGTGTGTGTGTGTGTGTTAGCTGGAGTGTGTGTTGGATGGAGTGTGTGTGTGTGTTAGCTGGAGTGTGTGTTGGATGGAGTGTGTGTGTGTGTTAGCTGGAGTGTGTGTTGGATGGAGTGTGTGTGTGTGTTAGCTGGAGTGTGTCTCACAGACACCTGTTCTAAAGGTGTTCACTGGACCGTACAGGTGCCCAATTAATTTAGTTTATTAATGAAATAGATTATTATGAAATATTGTTATATGATACAACAGCGTGCAGTGTTCTGTAGTTTAATCTCAGATTGAACATCACATTCATTAGCCATGTTTAGGTTTATTCCATTAAAACTGTTTTCTAACTTCTTAAATGTGTTTATTATTATTATTATGTTAGTGATGATGTAGTTCATTGATGCTACATATTTCTATATTAAATGTAATGTTTTCATATTTTCATAGACAGTAAGTATAATAAGATTATATTCCTGTAAAAATCCTCAATGGCAAAATGGTGCACCTTTAAAGATATAATAATAATAATAATAATAATAATAATAATAATAATAATAAGGGAAACATTTGCCGGTCCGATAATCAGATGATTATAATAATGACAGTAAATGTGTTAATCTGTGTTACCCATTTTTATTTTCATATTGTAAGTAATGATTAAATTTTTTGTAGTTAAAATGAAAAGAGATAAGAAGGATATAAGAAGGTCATGAGCAGTTCTAATGGGTTATTCCACCTGTCATGCTGATTTCTGACACAGAAAGTAGAGTTCGGTGTTGCACTGCGCGTTGTTCCACAAGACTTCATCTGTGGAGTAAATGAGTGTTGAGTCAGACCGGAGACCTGCTGCACGTTTCTCCTCCGTGTGGAGGGTCGGCGCCACCCATACTTCATTATAATAATAATAATAATAATAATAATAATAATAACAGAGTCTGTGCTCGTGTCATTACCTCCGTAGTTCATTTCCAGGCAGCGTTCATATCCTCCCGGGTTGTTCGGCTCGCCCGAGTGCCACCTCGTGAAGTCAAACACAGAACCATCAGACCAGAACCACTCGGTATCCTGGGAACAGACCGGGCCTGGGTCACTGCTTGGCTCCGATTAAACGTCTTACACGGAATCAGATTCTTTTTACATTAGATTCGATATTTTATATTGGAATGTTTGAAAACCTTCACATAAAAATCGAAAGAGAGACTGAAAAGTGGAATTCAGTCAAAAATCAGCTTTAACATCACAGATTATTTATTTTAACATTTTTATTTTTCATATCAGTTTGCAGTATGTGCTGATTGATTTCACAGCTCTGTCAGAAAGAGAAATCTGGATGGAGTTTAGATTCCTAAGCAACATGTCAGATGTGATGGTGGTGAGGAACATCTGTCTGAGGAACCTAAAGAGGAACCGGACTAAAAGGGAACCTTAGTGTGGTTGTAAAGACTTGCACGAGTGGTAGAGTAAGGACACACAGTTGTGTGTGTGTATGTGTGTGTGTGTGTGTGTGTGTGTGCAGGAAGTTCTGTGCGAACAGAGTGTAAATAAAAGTCCTGGGAGGAGAATCAGGCCAGTCTTTAAATATGATCCATTATTTTAAGAATAAGAGAAATAAGAAACAGGACCGCACCCAGATGGCGTTCTGAGCCCCGAGCCAGGTGCGCGTGTAGCTGCCAGAGACTCTCGTCATCCTCTTCAGGAAGGAGTGCGTCTGATTACTGTGTACGGACGCAAGGTTTCCTCCCAGGAGCTGACAGTAGAGCTGCCAAGAGACAGGACCAGGAAATGATCAACCGGCCAGAGTGGAGCAGCACACGGGTGGAGCAGCGCACGGGTCATCACTCAGCAAATCACTTCTGAATTCTAGTGTTTACGGCATCAGCACTACTGACTCTATTGACTCTAATCTACTGAATATACACTACTGACTCTACTGACTCTAATCTACTGAATATACACTACTGACTCTACTGACTCTACTGATTCTAATCTACTGAATATACACTACTGACTCTACTCTACTGACTCTACACTATGCCGCTACTCTACTGACTCTACACTACTGACTCTACTCTACTGACTCTAATCTACTGAATATGCACTACTCACTCTACTCTACTGACTCTACACTACTGCCTCTACTCTACTGATTTTACATTACTGACTCTACTCTACTGACTCTACACTACTGACTCTACTGACTCTAATCTACTGAATATACACTACTGACTCTACTCACTCTACACTACTTACTCTACACTACTGACTCTATTCGACTTACTCTGCTCTACTGACTACACTACTGACTGTTCTCTACTGATTATACAATACTGCCTCTACTCTACTGATTTTACACTACTGCCTCTACTCTACTGATTTTACACTACTGACTCTACACTACTGACTCTACTCTACTGACTCTACTCTACTGACTCTACTCTACTGATTTTACACTACTGCCTCTACTCTACTGACTCTACACTACTGACTCTACTCTACTGACTCTAATCTACTGAATATGCACTACTCACTCTACTCTACTGACTCTACACTACTGACTCTACTCTACTGACTCTAATCTACTGAATATGCACTACTCACTCTACTCTACTGACTCTACACTACTGACTACTCTACTGACTCTACACTACTGACTCTAATCTACTGAATATACACTACTGACTCTACTCTACTGACTCTACACTACTGATTCTACACTACTGACTCTACTCTACTCACTCTACACTACTGACTCTATTCGACTGACTGTTCTCTACTGACTACACTACTGCCTCTACTCTACTGAATATACACTACTAAATCTACTCTGCTCAACTGACTCTATGCTACTGACTTTACTCTACTGACTCTACGCTATAGATGCTATACTACTGACTCTACTTACTCTATGCTACTTACTTTATGCTACTGACTCTACTGTACTGAATATACACTACTGACTCTACTGTACTGAATATACAGTACTAAATCTACTTACTTTATGTTGCTGATTCTACACTACTGACAAAATGGGTTATCTCTCAGCAAATCACTTATGAATTCTAGTATTGATGGCATGAACACTACAGACTCTACACTATTGACTGTACACTACAGACTCTACACTACTGACTCTACACTACTGAAAAAAGCTAATCACTCTTTACCTCGGCTTGAACCCATGGTTTTGATTCTGCTATGTATTTGTAGCACTTTTTCCCAAATCCTGACCAACCACTGGAACATTTGTTTTCAGCTGTAAATAATAATAATAATAATAAAAGCAGCAACAACAACAATAATAATAATAATAATAATAATAATAAAAGTAATAATAATAATAACAGAGTGATGTGACTTACGTCTAGCTGCATATGCAGTGAAAGCCAGAGAAACAAGAACAAACACAGCCAAATATTTCATTCTAGTAAAAACATTTGGGGCAAAAAGAAAACAATATTAATGATAATATAGAATATATGAATCTACACACAGAATAAGAGAGAAAAGCTCTGTGATGTGTATAAAATGTAAAAGGTCATACGTGGTTAGTCAGCAGGACCGTCACAGCACTCAGCACTCAGGAGAGGGTCAGGTGAAGACGTCTTCAGGGTGAAACGCAGCCGCAGCTTTTATACTTTAACAGTTTTTATAGTAAAGCAGCCGACCAATGAGGAGCGTCTCACACACTCCAGGCTATATTGGGTAAAAATCTTCTTTATATCTGAATGACTCTGTGCTTTTTGACTTCCTTGGTGTTCTGGCTAACAGAAACAGTGCAGCAGTGTGTGTGTGTGTGTGTGTGTGTGTGTGTGTGTGTGTGTGTGTGTGTGTGTGTGTGTGTGTGTGGCACTCATCAGGAAGACGAGCTCAGTACTGGTCACTCCCCTGGAGGGTTTGGAGCTGGTTGTGGAGAGAAGGATGTTACACAAACTGTTAACCATCCTGGAGAACATCTCACCTCATCTCATCTCATCTCATCTCACCTCGTCTCACCTCATCTCATCTCATCTCACCTCACCTCGTCTCATCTCATCTCACCTCACCTCACCTCACCTCGTCTCACCTCGTCTCACCTCACCTCATCTCATCTCACCTCACCTCGTCTCACCTCATCTCATCTCATCTCATCTCACCTCGTCTCACCTCATCTCATCTCATCTCATCTCACCTCGTCTCACTTCATCTCACCTCGTCTCACCTCCACAACCTGCTGGATAAACAGCCGAGCACTTTCAGTGAGAGAAGCTTCAGCTCTGCTGTGACACAGAACGCTCCAGGATGTTTTGTCTGCAGTTAGACTTTACAGTCAGTCTGTGTCAGGAGAGGAACCTCCGTGTCGAATACACTCTGTCTTCACTGCCCTGCAGTCACACCCTTCACTCATCACATCCTCTGTTCATTACTACTTGCTGGTTACACACCTGCTGCTGCACCTGATGTACAGTTCGTTCCCACCTCTATATACGATCATCATGCACGTGAACACAGAAGCGGGATTTTCATATTCATGTATAACAGTGTTCATTATACACCTTAATTGTACCTTCATTTTTTCCTCCCCCATTGTAATTCTTGTTTGCTGCTTAAATGTTGTATATTATGTGAACTGGCTGCTGTAATGATAAAATTTCCTTCTGGGATAAATAAAGTACTCCATCTATCTATCTAAAGATAAACGTCAGGTCATATTTATTATTATTATTATTATTATTATTATTATTATTATTGCTAAACTGGATGAATCCTCAATGTTTTCAATAAAACTGTGTGAAACTGATAATGATCAACTGACTGGGAAATTGTTTTAAACCCTATAATTTTCTCCTCCAGATAAACAACGCTTTAACGATCAACATTAATCATATTTTTGAAATTCTGCTTCATGTTTTACTTTTAAAGATTGAGTTTCAAATTATTTTTCGAAACAAATTAACAATTATTTACACAAAAATGTTCTTTATTGTTCATATATTTTGCACAATACTCTAAAGCCAAAAGTATGTGCACCACTGACCATCACACACACATGTGCTTCTTCCCCAAACACACAGTTGTACAGAACATCTGTGTGCACTGTAGTGTTACAGCTCTAAGAGGAACTTTAACTGTAACTTTAGATGGCCTTTCTGTTCCATCAAGTGCAACAGTAAAAGACCTCGGTGTGATTATAGATTCCAGCCTTTCATTTGAAGCTCATGTAGATAATATTACCAGGATAGCTTTCTTTCACCTTAGAAATATTGCCAAGATAAGAAACATATTGTCACTAAATGATGCAGAAAAACTAGTTCATGCTTTTATCACCTCTAGGTTGGACTATTGTAACGCCTTACTGTCTGGTTGTTCAACTAGGTGTATAAACAAGCTTCAGTTAGTACAGAATGCAGCAGCGAGAGTCCTCACTAAAACCAGAAGATACGAGCACATCACCCCTATCTTATCTACACTGCATTGGCTCCCTGTGAAATTTCGCATCGATTTTAAGATACTACTTCTGACATTTAAAGCACTAAATGGTCTCGCGCCACAGTATCTGAGTGAACTGTTAGTGTCTTACGATCCGCCACGCCTACTTCCATCAAAGAATGCAGGCTGCCTGTCAGTACCACGTATTATTAAAACTACAGCAGGGGGCGGAGCTTTTTCTTACAAAGCCCCAAAGTTATGGAATAGTCTTCCTATTAATGTTCGGGACTCAGACACAGTCTCAGTGTTTAAGTCGAGGCTAAAAACCTATTTATTTAGCGCAGCATGTTTGTAAATAGATGAACCTTAGGTAAAGGAGCAGATCTGGGGGACTCATGGACGTAGAGTATTCTGGTGAACTGGTATGTTTAGATGCTGTCCTCCCCACTCTCATTGATCACTCAGGTTTGTTGACGGTGAGGTGATTGGTTGCTTTACATCTCAGTTCCCCCTCATGTTTGTGTTTCCTTCTGGTTCTCCCTTTTAGAGATGCTGTTATAGTTAGTCCTGCCGGAGTCCCTGCTTGCACTTTGCACTAAATATACATTCACATTATACATTATGTGACTGTGACCAGACCTAACTGTTATCTCTCCGCTTCCCCCCACCTCCCTCTCTATCTCTCTCTGGCGAGCTACTCATGTCTCTCCTGAGCTGGACCTGTCTGACTTGTCCTGGTGCTCAGCTTCTGATTGATGATGTCTTCCTGGTTCCACTTCACCATGAAGACGCTCCTGTCCTCGGCGTGACTGCAGTCTCTCGATGGTTCAGGACTGGAGTTTCCTACAGTCTACCTGAGTCTCCAATAACCAACTGGACTCCATATGAACTTAAACACGTCTCCTGTTATACTGAACTTCCAGCCTCCTAACACACAGTATGAGTGCAGATCAAATCCCTGCTCTCCGTTATCACCCAGATGAGGATGGGTTCCCTGTTGAGTCTCATCATTTTGAATTTTTAAAAGTGCTATACAAAGTGAATTGATTTGCACTGCAGGACGACGCCTGTGAGATCCACAAAGTCAGATCTGATGAACTGGAACTGGAGCCTCATCAACATCCCGATATCAGTGTCTGAGCTCAGTAATGATCCTGTAGAATGTGTGAATGAACACACACACAAACACACACACACACACACACACACACTACAGGGAATCTGGGAATGCGAATTAACCTTGACTGTGGAGGAAACCGGAGTATCCAGAGGAAACCCACCACCACAGGGAGAACCTCGACCCTGGAGATGTGAGGTCAGAGCGTTAACGACTACACCATCGTGCTGCCTCCTCTACTAACTCATCAATGTTATACAAAAAACAATCTGTAACTGTTTGGTAAAAAATTTATAATAATATATATAATAATGTTCATCCATATTAAAACATAATGTCTTTAATAAAAAACAGTTGAATCTTAATCTGAACACAAGTTTGGACTGTTTGTGCAAATTCATAAACACACGAGGGATTGAGGAACTGAATGTGCTGTGTAACGCCTGACACTGAGCCTCTCATCATGATGTGACATTCTTACAAACAACGAGAAAAATGTGTTTATTGGATTTGTAGGGAAAAAAAAAAAATATATATATATATGTCTATACTGTATATATATCCAGCTGTGACCTCCAGCTGCAGAGAGCAACATCGTTCACATCAAGCTCTTTCCTGAGGATCTCTGCGCCCGGGTCACCAGAGCCACCAGAGCCACCAGAGCCACCAGTGCCACGCCCTTCCTCACCAAACACTGCACTGAACGCTGATGTACAAAAGTGTTCAGATTAACAGGACAGAAGTTTAAACATCACCTCCTGACCCTGTGCTCATGTAGACAGAACATGAGGGGACTGTGTGTGTGTGTGTGTGTGTGTGTGTGTTTAATGTGTGTGTAAACCATCATCACTGTGTCCTGAACATGTGATCTAACCTCTGTTATTAATACTTATTTATTTATTTATTTATTTATTTATTATTATTATTATTATTATTATTATTTATATATTTATTATAATGATTACAATACAGTAACAGAACTTCAGGAATAATGTGTTTCACTCTGTGAGGTTTTTTTAAGGTAGTTGAGTAAAAACATCTATTGATATTGTTGTTGACCTGAAGCCTGCAGCTGAACGGAACCTCGCGGGCGGAGCTCGGTGTGTTCGGGGTCAAACTGATGATTCAGCAGCTGAGTCAGTGTGTGTGTGTGTGTGTGTGTGTGTGTGTGTGGTTAATGATCACCTGTGTCATCACCACACACACACATATCTGAGGTCAGGAACAAAAACAATACACACTTCACTTTGTGTGTTTAAACACTTGAACATGTGATTATTCTATTTATTTTCTCTTTTTTAATGAATCCAGAAATAATCTTTATTTATTAATTTATTATAAATATATTATAAGAAATAATGTCTATATTATATGATATTATAGTTATTAATCTTTATTTCTGGTATTTAAATGATCATTTTCATATAAAAACATCACAGTTTCTCATAAACCCTCATAAAATATTCGATTTTCCCGGAAACCTCGCCGCCGTTACCATCAACTGAACACCAGGGGGCGCAGAACGTATATCAATATATCAATATATCAATCTTCTTTTATTAAAAATTCATATAAATGTATATAAAAGAATAATAAATTCTTCAAGTTTTCATTGTTAAACAAATCATCAGAAATCACACACAGATTGTTTCAATCTGAACGTTGTGTTTTCATTACCGCGTGTTTGCGCTGCGTGACGCTACACTGTGTCGCCACATTTCCCACTAATGACCCCGAGCTGCTCTGATCGATCGTCCTGAGTTAATAGTTACCCAGACGCCCCCTCGTCTGCCCCGGTGTGTGTGTGTGTGTGTGTGTGTGTGTAGGGGAGGTCTGAGGATTGTATAAATAGGGACTCGGAGCCCAGCGGTGTGTACAGACGAACAGACGGACAGACGGACAGCAGGGTGACGATCTGTGCTGTGTGTCCTGCTCTTTATCATGAAGCTTCTCCTCTTCCTCAGTGTGTGTGTGTGTGTGGCGCTCGCTCAGAGTTTAAGCAGTGACTACGATGATGAAGATGTGAGTACACACTCCCAGCGTTGTTTATACTTTTCTACATCTGCTCAGAAATAAAACATTTATTCTGTGTCTCTTTGTGTCTCTCTGTGTCTCTCTGTCTCTCTGTGTCTCTCTCTGTCTCTCTCTCTGTCTCTCTCTCTGTCTCTCTGTGTCTCTCTGTATCTCTGTGTCTCTGTCTCTCTCTGTCTGTCTCTCTGTGTCTCTCTGTGTCTCTCTGTCTCTCTGTCTCTCCCTCTCTGTCTCTCCCTCTCTGTGTCTCTCTCTGTCTCTCTGTAGGATGTAAAACCACCAGTGGTAAGTCTGATTTTACTTCAAATTTAATTGAATTAAACCAATAATTTGACAGATTAAAATGTCTAATATTCGTATCTAATGAATGTTAAATTAGTACCAACCTGTAAGCTGTATGTTGAACCTGAGCTGTAAAAGATGAAACCTGGTGAGGACGACTGAATTCGCTTTTAAAGTAAAGCTGTAGACAGAATGCAAACTTATTTCTAAGACTGTTTGTTTTTTCATTCCACCAGATTTTAACGTTAACCTCGAGCGTTCCTCAGATCTGTTACTTATGTTAGTTTAGAAACTGAACGTTTGCAGACAAGCCGCTGACCTGCAGTAATCCATTTCAGCTCCATAATTACACTTCTCTCTCTCTTTTTTTTTTCCTGCAAAGAAATCCAGCAAACTAAATGATGATTATTTGATGTTTAAAATAGCGTAAAGTCAATGTGACAGACCCGCGAGGTCACAGGCCTCTAACCCGAGGTCGTGAGGTCTACACCCCCGTCGCCGCTCCTCCTCCCGTCAGCGGGCGTGGCCGTTATGGCCCACGTCCCACCGCGGCTACGGCGAGTCAGGTTCAGCAGGAGAGTCAGGAAGTCGAGGAGAGTGGAGGATGCGTCCACGCTTCAGAGACAATGGTACGACCTGCCCTCTAACATTTACACACATTTAGTCTTCAGCAACATTTCCACCGCGTGTACGAGCCCGGGGCGTGGCTAGAGCCCGGGGCGTGGCCAGGTACAGGGGCGTGGGTAGAGACTCTGGGCCGCCACCCTGAACACTGTTTAACTTGCATTGCATTTTCAGGGGCCACAAGTCACTCAGGGGCCCTTAGAGTCTTCATTACTTAAACCCACATGTTTAGTTTTCACTCAGACAGAAGATAAACGTAAGCTTGTAATCATTAACATATTAAATGGGAATCCTCTCCAAACCACTAGGACGTCCAGTACACACACCAGTACACACACCAGTACACACACCAGTACACACACCAGTACACACACCAGTACACCTTCATTACTCTGCTGTGTAAAGTTTAGAGGTAAAAATGTCGAACCCACTGGATCTTTCATTGTAACATCGGCTTTTTTAAGCTTACAGTTTCCTGAGCGCCTCACACACACACACACACACACACACACACACACACACTGTACTTCTGAGCACTGATACCCTGGTGTTATTAGACTGCTAAATATATTTTAATGCACGTTATGTTTTAGTGAAAAATAAATCCAAATTCATATGGACGAGTTTGTATAATAAAACCATCTAAAGCTCCTGACGTGATCACAGGGTTGATCTGTGTGGACGCAGACGAGGTCTGATCCCTGCTGCTTTCTGTTCCCCCTTCAGGGTGTCCTCTGTCCTACGGGCTGTGAACTGAAAACAGCTCTGGTGAAGCAGGAGCGCGACATTAAACCCACCGTGGCTCAGCTGAAGCGGGACGTGGAAACTCTATCACAGACCTCCAACTCGGTCTACAAATACGTAGTGGAACTGACCTCAGAGGTCACCGAGAGGCAGAGAATCAACGACGGTAGAGTTCTGTCATCTTCTAATTCTCACTCAGATCTTCATCAGAAGTTAAGCTCCTCCTCTCATTAAACATTGGACCTGTGTGCTGAAGCACTCGTCCTGATGAGAGCGGGACGGATCACAGCACTCAAGCTGCTCACTTCGGTTTACTTCCTTTACCTTTGCAGGAAACAACGACTTGGTTAGTCAGTACACAGATGACCTGGAGACCCAGCATGTGTTCGTGAAAGAATCGGTGGATGTGACGTTTCCACAGAACATTAAAATCCTGCAGGGGG
Source organism: Clarias fuscus (assembly GCA_030347435.1). Classification (NCBI taxonomy): domain Eukaryota; kingdom Metazoa; phylum Chordata; class Actinopteri; order Siluriformes; family Clariidae; genus Clarias; species Clarias fuscus. Next base: position 221,876 of record CM059227.1, on the reverse strand, counting down.
TGCTGGACAAAGTGCGCGAGAAGATCCAGCGTCTGGAGAAGGCGGTCACGGCTCAGACGGAGAAGTGCGCCCAGCCGTGCGTGGTGTCCTGCCCCATCCCCGTGGCGTCTGGAAAAGACTGCGAGGATATCTTCAGGAACGGAGGAGAAAATTCTGAGATGTATCTGGTGCGTCCAGAATCCTCACAGCCAGCGTTTAAGGTCTTCTGTGACCAGACGACACAGAATGGAGGTACGGCGTGAGGGGAAGCGGACAAAACACTGGCAGCATTTTGGGTTTGTGCTGTGTGTAGCGTCACTCCTGTGAGAAACTCTTTACATCCTGTTCTGCCCTGTTCCCAGGCTGGCTGCTGATTCAGAACCGTTTGGACGGCAGCGTGGACTTTGGCCGGCGATGGGACGAATACAAGAAAGGTTTTGGAAACGTTGCGTATGATGTTGGGAAAGGTCACTGCGAAACTCCTGGTAAGATGTTTTTCAGTAAAGGTTTTCTCCTCCCCTAGGGGCCGCGTGGTGGTGTAGCGGGTTGTGTTAACGCCTCATAGCTTCAGGGTTCTGATCGGGTCCAGGCATCCCATAATAGACTCCCTAGATCTCCTGATCAGGATCGAACATTTAGATGAAGATGAGTGAAGGAGTGAGATGCATGTGTGTTTTATGTTTTTGTCCCTTCCTGACATCTAAACTGTTTTGTTTTTTTTTCTGGTCCTGTAGGTGAGTACTGGCTCGGTAATGACCGCATCAGTCAGATCACTAAGACGGGTCCAACCGAGGTTCTGATCGAGATGCAGGACTGGAACGGCATCAAGGTGCACGCCCAGTACCAGCAGTTCACCGTCCAGGGCGAGGCCTCGAACTACATCCTGGCGGTGGATAAATACTCCGGCACGGCGGGTGACACCTTCCTCACCGGGGCGACCGAGCTGTTTGGGGTGAATCGCACCATGACCATCCACAACGGCATGATGTTCAGCACCTACGACAGGGACAATGACCGATGGTGAGCCGCGCTGTCCTTACCGCCGAGACATCATCCTGTGTTGATATATGAATCACCTCTGTTTACTTTATACTTATTATAATAGAACACTTTACAGAGAGGCTGCGGTATTATTAAAATCATCTGTGTCCTGTTTGATAAAGTGAATTTCACTAGATTCACAGACAGCAGGATCATTAGACATGATGTAGACATTAAATACTTACATGTCTGTTCTGTAACATATACAGGGTTCCCGGTGACCCGTCCAAGCAGTGTTCAAAAGAAGACGGAGGTGGATGGTGGTACAACGCCTGCCATTCGGCCAATCCTAACGGCCGATACTACTGGGGCGGAGCTTACACCAAGAACATGGCCAAGCACGGGACAGACGACGGCATCGTGTGGATGAACTGGAAGAGCTCGTGGTACTCACTCAAGACCATCAGCCTCAAGATCAGACCCTACTTTGCTAACAGATAACACACACACACACACACACACACACACACACACACACAGACATTTATTTCGGTGAAACAAGTACTCTTATTCTTAAGTGCTGTTTTGGAAATGGAGATGAAAGAGAAATAAAAAACATGAACAACAGTGAAATATGGAAAAATAAAAACTGCATTAAATGTCATGAACGTGTTTGTGTTAAAAAATAAACAGATTCTGTGTGAAGATTAGATTTGTGTTTAAATCTCATTATTTCAGCAAACAATAAAGATTTTTTACATTTATAGTCCATGTGCATTCTGCCCTTGTGTTCAGATTTATCATCTACTCGAGTCGCTTAAACTCCACACACACACACACACACACACACACACACACACACACACACACACACACACACACACACACACACACACACACACACACACACAGTGAGCAGCATCTCATTAATTATATTTATAAAATACCTTACAATAGTGAAGTGGCTTTAAATCCACACACACACACACACACACACACACACATATTTGATCAAATGAACTTTAGTAGCTAGATTTCCTGCAACAATACACACACGAGCGCAACAAAGCATAGTATTTGTATTATTTTTCATTTTCATTCATTTGTTTTTTACTCAGTATGATTGAAAGTGTAGCGAATTACAAGACTTCAAACAAAACACATTTAAGTAAAAGTAAAATTACAGATTTTAAAAACCATTTTAAAACTATAAGTAGAAGTACACAAAAACACTACTCAGTTCCAGTAATGCGAGTAAATGTCACTCTTTACTCTCCACCACCTCTGCCTGGTACCCAGACTCATCTCAGACCGCTTTACTTCTGGAGGTGGATAGACAAAAGATTTTTGAAAGATGCCCAGTGTATTCTACTTTTCATTTTATTAAAAACATTATGTCAAATATTATGTTTACCAGTCATTTTAATATAGAAAATAAATAAAAAAAAAACTCTTTAATTGCAAAAAATTATACATGTTACATTCTCATTCATTCAATTCAGTTTTATTTCTTTAGCGCTTTTAACAAATTGTCACAGAGCAGCTTTACACAAGCGAAAGACTTATTAATGTTTGCATGAAATGTGAATGCGTATGAATCAAAATGATAAGATAAGCTCCCTTTAAATGATTTCTGATTTGCTGTATTTACGTATAAGCTCATACAGGCCTCTAGCTACATGAACCTGAGCGCTAACCTGAGCGCTAACCTGAGCGCTGCTTATCATCTGTAATAACATTTAGTTATAGTAAACACAACAGATCAAAGCTACCGAACACTGACATTTAACATTTAATGTAGTTTTAACTTCTTAATGTTTAACTTAATGTTTAAGTTGAATCTGTTTCAGTAGGACAGACGTCGCCGCGCTGCAGCACGTCTACAGCGTTTCACACTAAAGAGCGCCGACGAAGCTGAGGATCTCGTCCTCTCAGACATCAGTGCTGCTGAATAAAAGCTCTTCAGACTTTGTAAAATCACCTGCTTTATTTTATCATTTACACAAACATACAGTAAGTGAACATGGAGAAAAATAAACGTGCTGAAGTTGCATGTTGTTTTAACTCTGACGCTGTTGTTTTCTGTTAATAAGGGAAATTAAAACAAGTATTAAAAACACAGTTTAAGAAGTAGTGTTGAATAAAGTAATACTAATCAGAGTAAAGGTTCTGTAAAGGTTCTTATTCATGTTACAGTTACAGTGAGCCTGTGTTTAGGTTGTGTAAGGAGTTTCAACACGTCACACACACTGAGACACACTGAGACACACTGAGACACACTGAGACACACTGAGACATCTCGTCTGATCAAATTATAATCATTTTACATTTACTCCACATTCCAAACCTTTAGTCCTGTAAAGCAGCTTTTTTTTTTCTTTCTGAATTGAAAAGTGATGTTTGATTTCGACAGACTGAGTGTGTGAACGTTCATAACCTGGTGATTAAGCTGTAGATGAGGAACTCCAGGTGTCTATAGCATTAATATCACCACCTGGTTTATGAGAGCTTTTATTGTAAATACAGTAGATTGATGTCCAGGAAGGTCACATGACCATTTATAACAGACGGAATGTTTGAGTTGACATTCTGTAAACAATAAACTAATGTTATGATGAAATGAGAAAAAGTAAGTAAATAAATAACATGAAATACAGTTTTAGAACAGTGAATAAAGTGAAGTGTGCGAGTGAGATGTCCAGTACACCTGGACTCAGTTATGGAATACAGTACATGACGCTTGGTGTTATGAATAAGTTTCCCGTGCTGCCTCACAAACGGGTTTATCAACAGAGTTTGGAAATTTTAGTGAAAGATTTCAATTTCCTGACTGTGTAGAGAGAGAAAGTGCCTCGAAATACAGCTTTCTTTACAATCATCACATGTTAATCAGAGTGGAGTCGGACTGGAGTCAGAGTGGAGTCAGTGTCGAGTCAGAGTGGACTTAGAGTGGAGTCATAGTCGAGTCAGAGTCGAGTCAGAGTCGAGTCAGAGTGGAGTCGGACTGGAGTCAGAGTGGAGTCAGTGTGTACTCAGAGTGGACTTAGAGTGGAGTCATAGTCGAGTCAGAGTGGAGTCAGAGTGGAGTCATAGTCGAGTCAGAGTGGAGTCAGAGTGGAGTCATAGTCGAGTCATAGTCGAGTCAGAGTGGAGTCATAGTCGAGTCAGAGTCGAGCCAGAGTGGAGTCGGACTGGAGTCAGAGTGGAGTCAGTGTGTAGTCAGAGTGGACTTAGAGTAGAGTCATAGTCGAGTCAGAGTCGAGCCAGAGTGGACTTAGAGTGGAGTCATAGTGGAGTCATAGTCAAGTCAGAGTGGAATCAGAGTGGAGTCTGTAGCGCAGTCTGAGGTCTGAATACACACAAATTTTGTCCTGTAAAGATTTTCCTTAAAATTATAGATAATCTTCAAGTCATAGCACAAAGTCTCTGTCTCTCCTTCTACCACACACACACACACACACACACACATGAATATATATGTATGTTTCTGATTGCTCCTCAGGAGTCCCCAGTCAGAGCTCATCCACCACCACCTGGTTTAGTTCAATGTCCTCAAACTTCGTGAGGAGCTTGGAGTGAATGAAAGGTAACCTCCTGTACGCGAGAGAAACCTCAGGACGATCGACGGGCTGCAGCCTGAGGTTTTTGTCCAAGGTAAATATTTTTTGTTGTGTGGATTGAAAGTCGAATCCGGTCATTTCGTCCTGCATCGATTTGAACGTCTCATGATCAGGCACATGGTCAAAGGTCTGCTTGCATGATCCTTTGCACGCTCGGAGTTTGATGTCAATGTCCACCTAAAGCCCGAAACACACAAGACAAACAAGACAAAACAAACAAGAGCTGGACTTTAAATCAGAGTAAAGAGACAGAACCTTGACAGGAACAAATCCACTAATCATTAGTCAGATCTGTAGATCAAACACAGCTCAAAGGTCGAGTCTGAACTTTTACCTCCAGCTTGTGGGTTTCATCGATCTGATCCTGGACGTGTTTGTGGTTCTGCTGCAGTTCTCTGGAGAGCTCGGAGGTCTTCTTCCACAACAGCGTGAGGTTTCTGTGGAGCGTCTGAGCCACCTCGGCACGGCGCAGCTCCTCCACTGTACAGAGGACCAGCAGCCTTTCATTACACGACACACTCACTCCATGATAAAGTCATCATGTACAGAATATCGAGGAGCAGGTGACTATTAGGTTGTTGTTGTTTAGAAGCTGTTGATCAATTCTCTAACAGCGGCTCTGACAGCAGATTTATATTAATGCCACACGTTTACATTCATTTCCATAGTGACGGTTTGGACACAGGGACGTGTAAAGCACCAGACGTTTCGCTGCTAATACACACATTATATAAACTGATGTGTGTGTGTGTGTGTGTGTGTGTAACATCAGTGGAGGGAATCTCCAGTGTCAGCATCTTTGCAGTTTCTCAGGCACATAACAAGATGCATTTTTACATTCATTGTAAATATAAATGGATTTAAAATGCAGCTGTAGGAAAATAATTAACTCTGACTCACATCTCACTGCTGATTATATTCCTATAACGGCACTCCCCTGAGGCTTTTATCATATTTTATTCAATCATTCATATGTTGTCTATAGCACTTATCCTGTGTACAGGGTCGCAGGGGGGCGGAGCCTTAGGGCATGAGGCGGGCCACGCCCTGGACAGGGTGCCAACCCACCAATTCTCGAATCTGCATGTGTTTGGACTGTGGGAGGAAACTGGAGTACCCTGAGGAAACCCACCAAGCACGGGGAGAACATGCTCAGGGTAGCTCAGTGGTTAAGGCATTGGACTAGGGTTCGGAAGGTCCCAGGTTCAAGTCCCACTACCACCAAGTTGTCCCTGTTGGGCACTTGAGCGAGGCCCTTAACCCCAACTGCTCAGATGTGTAATGAGATAAAAAAAAATGTCCGCCAATTGCCTAGATGTAGATGTTTACACACTGTGTGTCTTGACGATCCTCCTCCTTTGTGCTTCGTAGAACTGAATCGTCTCACTGATTGTAGACGCCGACGCCGATCTGCAGCGATTAGACTCATCACACACTCTACTGAGACGCTGATAAACGTCTCCGTCTGCCTCGTTAACCAGAGACTGCAGCCGACACCCTGAGGGACACTTCACTCCCTACACACACAGTTACACACATGCACACACACACAAAGAGTTACACACTCACACACAGACAGTTACACACACACAGAGTTACACACATACACACACACACACACAGAGTTACACACACATACACAGAGTTACACACACACATACACAGTTACACACACACACACACACAGAGTTACACTCACACACACACACACACACACAGAGTTACACTCACACACATACACAGAGTTACACACACACATACACAGAGTTACACACACACACACACACATATACAGTTACACACACACACACACAGAGTTACACTCACACACATACACAGAGTTACACACACACATACACAGTTACACACACACACACACAGCTCCAGTAGATTTAGATGATTCGTGTTGACATTCATGTAATAACTGCTAACGTAATGTGTAGATAATTTTTCTATTTAATTGATTCTATAGCGACATTCATTATTCAGCTGAAAGTTTTTTTACATTTGTACAATTTACTCTCATTTTATATTTTAATTTCTTTATTTCAATATTATACTTTTTATGAGAAACCTTTCCTTCTTTTTAAGTCAATAACAGTCGTAGAAACATTTCACTGTGTATCACACTCTGTGTGTGTGTGTGTGTGTGTGTGATAAATAAGATTAGAATTTGTATCTGGCTTTAATTAGTGACTGATTTCACCTTTGACCTCCTGAACACACTAGTGTTAACGACCAGGAGGACACGCGTGGGCTGTGGTCTGACCCGAGCCCCAGTGTGTGCACTCACCTCGTCCTCGTCAGCACACATGGGCTGTGTGTTCGCGGGACACTGTCCAAATCGTCTTCGGTAAGTGTAGGGAGTGTGTGGCTTTAGAGAGCGAACTGACTCACACACTGAAACACACAAAACACAAACTTTAATAGTTTAAAAAAAGAAAAAAAAGAAAAAAAATGCAACATAAACTCATACACTCGTACATCTGTGCAGTGTGTGTGTGTGTGTGTGTGTGTGTCTGCATTGCAGTGAACTTTTAATATTTTAATTGTGGTTCTTTTATTAAGATAATATTTAATCTTTTATTTTAAAACATCATCAATGTCAATACATTATTTACATATAAGAAATCTCCTGAGTGAAATGTCTTGTCCTTGTGTATGATTGTGTGCTTCTATGATATGTGTATGATTGTTTATTTTTTAGGAAATAATCATCATCATCATCATCATCATCATCATTCTTACACAGTCATTCTGTAAAGCCCCTGCAGTGTAGTTTGTTCTACACTCATATTAAATCCTCTCGTATCAACGTCTTGCCTGTTTTATCGGGGTCTGATGGTCGCTCTCGAGTGTGTGTGATGTTTTGAAATAAAGGAAATGACACAAAGTGAAGTGAACACATTTTATTTTATTGAAAACATCTTGTAATTGTGAGGTATTTCATGTCATGACAATGTCCTGAGCGTAACAAGCAGAACTAACTCGACCTAGTTTCATCGTTTCTTTCCTTCATTCTCGTGGATTTATTCGAGCGGTCTGATCTTCATCCTGACCACTTTAAGGGAATAATCAGCCGGTTTAAACGTCAGCCACACCACTCCGTTCTCTACCTCGTAGGGGGCGTTACTGTTGGGATCGTACCGCCCTCCCTTGTAGTGAATGCCGTTAAGGTTGGCACCCTGGCAGTTGTTGTACCACCACCCGCCCCCATAGACCTCGGCACAGTTCTCCTCCCACTTGTCCTGATCCCTGTCGAACGTGCTGAACTTCATCTCGGCATGCGAAAGGAAGGAACCCATGTTAGCCAGCCCCTGCACCAGAGCGTCTCCCGCGTCTCCCGAGTAAGACGATACACTCAGCTTGAACCCCTCTGACTCCGCGCCCACTCGGACGTTATACTCTGCGTACGCCTCGTTTCCCGCCCAGTCCACCAGCTCCACTCTCAGAACGCTTCCTTTCTGAGTGAGGAGATGTAAAGCCCGGTTCCCGACCCAAACCTCGCCCTTTCCGCGCTCGTCTACCTTCCCGAACCCGACCCGATACTCATCCCAAGTGCGGTTGAAGTTAACGGATCCGTCCTCCCTCTGCTGGATCAGAACCCAGCCCCCCAGACCCGTGGCCTGGTCACAGTAAACCTCCACTACCTCCTCCGAGCCGGCCGGCTTTACTCTGAACAGGCCGCTCTGACCGCCCGCGCTGTGCTTCTCCTGGATTTCAACACAATCTGGAAGGAGAGATCTGCCGATTAGCGCAAACGCTTCACTCGCTCCACACTTATTCCAATTTGCTGACAATCTCTCAATAATTAACAGAAGCTTAGCACTGACAATTTCATTAACAAAATATGACTGTATACACAATTTTATCAATGTTTACAACAAAGTGTTTTAATTGCACAATTAAATGATTCCAGTTTCAAACTAACAGAACATTTTAATCAGAAATGTAACACAAACAGATCAATAGTTTTCTAGTTTCACTGATTATTGTTTTCTCTAAAACGGTTCACTTTTTGGTAGAGGTATGTGAGTGTCACTCAATTTGTACCTCCGCCAATATAACCAGGTTTGCGATCTTCACGGGGTCTGAAACCTCGAGCGTGCAGGTCGGGAACATCGTCTTCTATGTCGCTGCTTAAGAACTTCCCGAGGTCGATACCGTAATCATCAGATGAAGTATGTGTCGTGATGGTCTTACTGCCTGATTGAAAATCTTTGCTCCCGCCTGTTACAAGGGTTTTGGAGGAGGAGGAGGAGGAGGAAGAGGAGGAGGAGGAGGAAGAAGTGTGGGATGTGGACAGCTTGCGATCGCTTCCACCAGAACCCAGTCCCGAAAAGAATTTTCCATCATACCCAGCGAGATCTCCGTCACCGTGGCTGAGTGTAGTGATGGACTCTCCACCAGAGACCTTGACGGTGAAGCCATCGCCAGTGAGGTCTTTACCGTCTTTAGCCGCAGCCTGGAGCTCTGCCTCGGAAAGGCCGAGCTTCCCGATGGCGTCGCACCCTGGCCCGGTGCGCACAGTTTCATACTTCTCCTGAATGCCGTCTTTGGTGTGAATTGTTGTCTTGCGGACGGTTTGGGTGCAGCTGAGGCTTTGCGTGGTGACGTGTGAGGAATGGCTCGTACCTGAGGTGACTTTGCTGACGGTGGCGGCCGAGTCTGCAGTGGAGCCCTCGGCCTCCAGGGAGAGCTGAAGCTGGCCTATGTCGGTGAAGTAGGCCTTCCTCTGTGCTTCTCTCTCTGATCCGGTGATTCCAGCCTTGTAGATGGACGCCACCTCTACATCTTTCAGTGGCCTGCTCTTCAGGACCTTCAAGGAGCTGACGGTCTCAACATTCTGGACCTTTAAGGTGTCTAGGCGCTCCAGCTGCTTCTCCAGGGCAATGTAGCTGTCCTTGTCTACAGAGAAGGGCGCATAGCTGGCACAGGAGCCTTTGCAGCTGCGCAGTTTGATGTCAATGTCCACCTGTAGCAGGACCAATCAGATTGAACAGTACTTAGAGTTTGGGAATGTAATAGATGATGGTGACTTCAATGCTCCATTAAATATTCCACATATCGCCTCATATCACTAACGCTAACACACACCTGGACAACTGACTCCATAAAGTAAGATGAGATACGATATGCATAATATAATATAAAACAAGTTAGCAAGAGTTCAGTGTGTTAGCATAGACAACTAGAGCAGTTATTACTTGGTTTGTTTATGTGGACTAAACTGACTTGCACCTGCTGCACTACACACACCGGCTTCACGAGATCGAGTGGTTGAATCGTTCCCTCTCCAGGAGTTTACTCTCGTCCGTGTTCAAGAACTTAATGATCTCTAAGGTTGCTGTCCTGTACATTATTATAAACACTCACACTTTTTACCCAGTCCTGAGCTCTGAGTCATGTGAACAGAGGAATATGAGTTTATAACATCCTCGGACGTTACTGGAAGCAGTGTGATCGCGTTTACCTCCAGGCGCTGTACGGCGACGAACTGCGCTTTTATCTGAGCCTTGACCGCCTCCAGGACTCGCAGCTGCCGATCGATTTTTATCTTCAGCTCAACGATCCTCTGTCTCAGCTGTTCGGCCAAGGAGGCGTACCTGTTATCATTACCTGAGCAGGAACGAGAGGGAGAATCGTGTCTGCTACTGAGCCAAAATTCAGCTACTTACTTTTTGAAAATAAAATCTAGCCTGTAAATGTGGGAATTAAAATATGTGTATTTGGAATTTGAAGGTGTTTTATATTAATAATTAGCAGAGAACTTGATGAGAAATGCTAACGTGAACTGAACTGTGAGGTGAATGAGCAGCTGGTGGGTGAGGACACACCTGCGTTGGAGACGAGTCTCTCTCGCAGGTAGTTGTAGGTGGTTTTGGACTCCAGATCTGTGGACCGGTGCAATTTCTTCCCATCATCAAGGAGTTTGCGGATATTGTCGATCTTTTTGAGAATGTAGTTGTCCGTTTGATCCAGAAGGCCTTGAACCCGGCAGCCAGACGGACACTTCCTACCCTGGGATGATCACAACGTTTAATAAATAAATAAATAAATAAATAAATAGAACAAGAATTCATTCGAAATTATATTTGTGTGTGAGGGGGTCGGTCTGTCATGGTTCTGCGTTATGAAGAGAGCCGAGCTCTTACCCAGTCCTCGTCCGTGCAGATCGGCCAGTCTCTCTGAGACGTACATTTATCGGTCTTGAAGCCCAGTACTGCTGGACGCGGGCCTCGGGGACCCAGAACCTCGGACGTTTCCCCCTGACACTGAAACAGAGGACCATCGTTAACTTCAGGAATCGGATCTGTGAAATAGAAAGATCTGTGAAAGATCTGTGAAAGATCACGAGGCTGTTATTCACTCACCGAGGCAGAGAGGACGAGCGCACACAGGCAGAGGACAGAGAGCTGGAGCTTCATCTTACACTGCTCTCTACAGACGACTGACTCCCCTCGCTCCAAACTCCTGAAATATCAACAGTGCTGAGTGAGTAACGTCCTGACTCACTGCTGACCGGCGCGTCCCAACATCACCACGCACAGTTAACCATTAACCCGGAGGAATAACACTGTGTTCTTCTGCATTTCAACACAAAGGTTATGTAAAGCTAAAAAGGTGCATCATAGCACAAACGCCTCATTACACAACAGCTGTGTTCCTGTAAAGATCAGAGCGGAACCAGATCCAACCCAAACTGGGAAATCCTGTTAAACGCCTCACTCCTGTTCATGAGGTTTAATCACCATGTTGATGGAGAGACGCACAGGACAGGAGTCCTCACAGCCGAGTGTCTCCATCCAGCCTGCAGGGGAACCTGGACACTTTCAGATATTTCACTGGTCTTGTGTTGTTAAAGCTCACGTTATTTCAGGCTGATGGTGGAGAACAATCTGTAGAGTCGTGATGCAGGAGTGCAGACGGTAGAGTCTCTGTTCTAGACTCGAGTCTCTTCACACACACACCGGGGACGAGACCATGCGTGTGGGAGCTGTTACACTTTTACTCCGTATTAGATTCAGTGTGTTTCGCTCACTGATGTGATTTTCTTCTCAAAACACATACGTTAAACACACACGTATCTATCCATAATAATAATAATAATAATAATAATAATAATAATAACAGTTGCGTACACACTGCACACAGCTCTCAGTACTCAGGTGTCTTCACACTTATCACAGCACTCAATCCTCAGGCCAAGAGTTCATGATAAACTCGCTTAAAGTCGTGTTTCTCAGCAATGTTTTACTTTCAAACGGGAAAATTACGCTTTCAGCAAAGTGGCTGATAAAAAAGACAATAACTTAAAAACGTGCTGACTGGAGGGCTGCAGCAGAGGAAATCGAACCCATGACCTCCAGTCCACTGGTGCAGATAGCCAGGTATCTACACTCTGTTCAATTCAACTTTATTTTCTATAGTGCTTTTAACAACGGTCTGTCACAAAGCAGCTTTACTGAAACAAAACAGCTCTTCACAACACCTTCAGAGTAGCGTGTGAGGAGTGTGAGGAGTGTGCAGAGTGTGAGGAGTGTGTGGAGTGTGAGGAGTGTGTGGAGTGTGTGGAGTGTGAGGAGTGTGTGGAGTGTGAAGAGTGTGATGAGAGTGTGATGTGTGAGGAGAGTGTGGAGTGTGAGGAGTGTGCAGAGTGTGAGGAGTGTGAGGAGTGTGTGGAGTGTGTGGAGTGTGAGGAGTGTGAGGAGTGTGTGGAGTGTGAGGAGTGTGTGGAGTGTGAGGAGTGTGATGAGAGTGTGATGTGTGAGGAGAGTGTGGAGTGTGAGGAGTGTGCAGAGTGTGAGGAGTGTGAGGAGTGTGTGGAGTGTGAGGAGTGTGCAGAGTGTGAGGAGTGTGTGGAGTGTGAGGAGTGTGAGGAGTGTGAGGAGTGTGTGGAGTGTGAGGAGTGTGATGAGAGTGTGATGTGTGAGGAGAGTGTGGAGTGTGAGGAGTGTGCAGAGTGTGAGGAGTGTGTGGAGTGTGAGGAGTGTGCAGAGTGTGAGGAGTGTGTGGAGTGTGAGGAGTGTGTGGAGTGTGTGGAGTGTGAGGAGTGTGAGGAGAGTGTGGAGTGTGAGGAGTGT
>CM059227.1:199212-201712 GCA_030347435.1 Clarias fuscus | reverse complement strand
AAACCTAAACAGAGGATCATTCAGTGTGATGTGAGGTGAGAGGTTACAGATCTGCAGTAGCTGATTGTGTTTAAACCTACTGAGATGATGTGAGATGTTTAATGTGCAGCTTCACTCTTCATCTCTGCTGTTGTACAGAAAGTGTCGCGGACGATTCTGATGATTAACACGCCGGTGTCTTTACTTCAGCCTGGCAGGTCACCTGATCGAGTGTGGAGCCCAGGTCACCGGGGGCATTTTCACCGACTGGCACACGGTCCCTGACTGGTACGAGGACGTCTGGTGATGTTCCACCTGTTAGCTCGTTGTGTGAAGTCACTTTATGAATATTTCGTTTGGGCAAAATATCTGTTTCCACATGAGGTGTGTAGCAGAACTCAGAGGTCACGCTCTGTGATGTACTCATGTACCTGTGACGCGTAAACACACAGACCTCAACACACTTAAATAAAAAAATCATACTAAATTGGGCCTGGTGATGGCGCTCTTGCTATTTTTCCCCACATGATGACATCATTCTGAACTACAGCGTGTACCGTAGTGCTGAATTATATAATGCATTAAATGGTTCTGCTGACTTTTTGAAGCTGTACATCTCTCTGTAGTCAGGTTTGGTCCTCGGGGACGCGCCGGTGTGTGTGACTAATGAAGTGACTCCCTCCCTCAGCGCTACGGCTGGAGTCTGTTCAGTCAGATCCAGAGATTTGTAGATTAGACTCATCGGTGTTTCCATGTTTTTCTCCACAGGGATAAGATCGGTTTCCCGGTGGTGGAGTGTTGCAGTGACGGCTCCTTCACCCTGTCCAAACCTCCCGGGACCGGCGGCCTGGTGTCGTTCGGTACGGTAGCGGAACAGCTCGTGTACGAGATCGGAGATCCGCGTCACTACCTCCTGCCTGACGTCACCTGTGACTTCTCTCACGTCACCATCACTGAGATTCCAGGTGAGCAGATGGGGAACGCTCTGGATTCATTCTGTCAGATAAACTTATAACCATTACAAATAAACAGTCAATTAACAGATTGTTTATCCTGAACTCTGCTTAGGAGCGACGTTTAGTAGCGAATATGGATTAAATCTGCAGTGTATAAACATGAAATACGTACAGTGTGTGCAGCAGTTTAATAGGAATAATGATAAATCATAATGAATGACTGATGATTGAAGGTGTTGAAGGAGGAGCCGTGAGGGTGGGCGGAGCCAAAGGATCAGCACCGTCAGGTGACTACAAGGTACCGCCTCTAATCCCAAACATCTGACAGACATGTGACTTTTTAAGTATTTATTTATTTCAGGTGATGTGTTAGTAGAGACGAAGAAAAGATTCCATTCACACACAGCAGGAGGCAGCAGAGCGTTCGGTGCTAAAATTATTTGCTGAGTTTGTTTAGAGTTGAATAATAATAATAATAATAATAATAATAATATCTATTAGTCTCGCCCCTGGGCGTGGTGATGTCATCGTACCGCTCGACCCTGGTGAGGAACGGCCAGAGCGCCCCCCAGAGGGCAAGAATAAAATCAAGAAATTAAAAACCACATTATTGTTCTTCACTTTCATATTTGCGATTAAACCATAGTGTCAGTCTTTCAGAATTATTGGCACCCTTTATAATGTAAAAATAAAAACAAGACAAGCCGAAGTTCCTGCTGTGTGTTATAGTGGAGGTCGTGTTTAAGGATTGAAGTCTGCTTGTGAAGAATGATGACGTCAGGGTTCCTGCTCAGTACCAGGATGAGATGCCATGCCATGGACATGTCTCAGCAGAACCTTAAACCAGAACATATTTCACTCATTGGATTCTTCAGGAACACTTTTGAACTTCCTTATGTGAAGCTTAAACATTGAATTTTGTGCAGAAATTCACCCAGATTCATATTCTTCAGAAATTTGTTCACTGGAACATGAATATGTTTAAAATTACACCACTGGATCCATTTCTACTTTACAGCAGAGGTTTTGTCTTTATAATGATCTCTTTAGCAGAGCGCCCACTGGTCTTCCTGCTGCGCTTCCCTCTCTGCTGCAGTTTACTTAAGAAGACGGGAAAGACTTCTGTAACGAATCCAACCAACGCAATTCTTTTTTCTGATTCGGGTCCAGGGTCCGTATCGCCCTCGCAGAACTTACAGCTGCATCTTAAAAGATTAGAATATCATCGAAAAGTTGATTTATTAAGGGTGGAAATGATGTCAATCAGAAATAATTCTCCTCTTCAAACATGGCATGAAATCATACAGTAAATCACTCCATAGACTGTGATGGGCTTCGTAGTGGAGACACGCTGGAGAAATGCTGCCGGACCCAGCACTCCCACCTGAGGGTCCTCTAACTGGTGCCGTTGAACTTCGATTTGGTTCCATTCTCTGTGTCTGTGAGGGTCGCATGCAGGGGGCAGGGCATCTACAGAGAGTGGGCCAAGCCACGCCCCCTCAACTCTCACTCTTGCGCGCACACACACACACACACACACACACACACACACTCTCTCTCTCCCT
>CM059227.1:126712-196712 GCA_030347435.1 Clarias fuscus | reverse complement strand
TGTGTGTGTGTGTGAGTGTTTACTCCTGAAAAGCACTCTTTCAGTGGTGTCTTGGTGCGAGCGGTATTGAGCTCTTTGTCCTTCAGCCACTTTGTGGTTCAGTTTAATGAGCAGCAGCTAGGAGAGGGTAATCCCCCCCGCCCCACCCCGTCCAACACACACACACACACACACACACACTGAAATAACTTTAATCCTGACCAAAACTTTCTTATGAAAAGTTCTTAACGTGCCTGAGAGTGTACAGTGTTGCGTAACAGAGATCTCTGAGACAAAAACATCGTCACGTCTCACTTCAACAGACTGAGGACATTTAAAAACAAGCTTTCTGTCTGTTCTCAAGACAGCAATCAGAATGCAAAACCTGTCATCTATTCATTCCCACACACACACACACACACACACAGAGGGAGAGAGGAGTCCCTGTGGTTTATTTATTCAGGACTGTAACCGTCTCCTCTCTCAGGGTTCTGATGAGAAACTTTAATCAGTATAAATTTTAACTCCATGTGGAATAATATTACATTTTCTAAACTGAGATAAAAATAATAATAATTATAATGTTAACTTATATGTGTTTATTAACTGGAGGTGATCTTTTAAGAAAATGAGTTTTTAAGCTTATTTCTGCCTCAGCACCTTCTGTTATTTTTATTTGTTATTAATTATATCATTTCTCTTGGTGATGATGGAGGAGTGATAACTTATTAAACCATAAACCTGAAGCCGCATTACACTTTTGACCAAATCCCAATGTGGGGCGTGGTGTGTGGGCGTGGTGAGTGGGCGTGGTGAGTGGGCGTGGTGAGTGAGCATGGTGAGTGGCTGTGGTGAGTGGGTGTGGTGTGTGGGCGTGGTGAGTGAGCATGGTGAGTGGCTGTGGTGAGTGGGTGTGGTGTGTGGGCATGGTGAGTGGCTGTGGTGGGTGTAGTGAGTGGGCATGGTGAGTGGGTGTGGTGTGTGGGCATGGTGAGTGGCTGTGGTGGGTGTAGTGAGTGGGCATGGTGAGTGGGTGTGGTGTGTCGGCGTGGTGAGTGGCTGTGGTGTGTGGGCATGGTGAGTGGCTGTGGTGTGTGGGCGTGGTGAGTGGGTGTGGTGTGTGGGTGTGGTGAGTGGCTGTGGTGAGTGGGTGTGGTGTGTGGGCGTGGTGAGTGGGTGTGGTGGGTGTAGTGAGTGGGCATGGTGAGTGGGTGTGGTGTGTCGGCGTGGTGAGTGGCTGTGGTGAGTGGGCGTGGTGAGTGGGTGTGACATGAGTGTGAGGTTGGAATGGTTATTTAGAAAGATACCTCATTACTACTAAAGGAAATTCCAGAATGATCCCCCAGACTCGGCCTCCCAGGCCCGCTCCATCCGTAGGCTTTGCTGGTTTGTGATCAGACTGGTCCAGACTGGTCCTGTACACACTGCCCCTGGTGGTCAGGAGGAGTGAGGGTGTGTATGAGTTATTCTCTTGTGTTCCTCAGACTTGCCCAGCGGCCCTCGCACCTACAGACTGGAGGAGTTGGCGTACACTCGCAGTGGAGATAAAGGAGATTCTGCCAACATTGGTGAGGATGGTCAGGTGGACGTCACTGTCACTCACTCATTATTACTTGTGTTGATTTACTCGACCTGCTTCCACATTCTGTTCTCCTTTTCAGCTTTTCCAGATGTTGAATTATCAGCATTGTTTCACTGATGTGACTTTAATGGTGTGTGTGATTAATGTTGAGATGTTCAGAGGGAAACACTCGCGTTTCACACCGTAGCTCTAATGAAGTCATGTGACTGTTAGTTAAAGTCACTTTACACAAATCTTTACACCTATTCATTATTGTGCAGAATTGGTCATAGAGTACGAGTGTGACTACACTACAAATGTTCCAATAATTATTTTGTGTGTGTGTTTGTGTGAATGTGTGTGTGTACGCGTGTGTGTATCTGTGTGTGTGTGTATCTGTGTGTGTGTGTGTATCTGTGTGTGTGTGTGTGTGTGCGTGTGTGTGTGTGTATCTCTGTGTGTGTGTGTGTGTGTGTGTGTGTGTGTGTGTGTGCGCGTGTGTGTGTGTGTGTATCTGTGTGTGTGTGTGTGTGCGCGTGTGTATGTATGTGTATGTGTGTGTGTGAGTGTCTGTGTGTGTGTATGTGTGTCTGTGTATATGTATATGTGTGTGTGAGTATGTGTGTGTGTATGTATGTATGTGTGTGTGTGTGAGTATGTGTGTCTGTGTGTGTGTATAGGGGGGTCACAAAACGAGGCAGTATGAATGTAAAAGAGATTTGCGTGCCCTTGCTGTGTTTTAGGGGTGATAGCGAGACACCCTCTGTACTTCCCGTACCTGAAGCAGTTTCTGACCGCTGAGGCGGTGGAGAGATTCTTCCAGCACCTGATTAAGAAGGACGAGAGCGATGAGCCGTCGGTCACACGGTAAGAGGAGCACTGTGTTCATTATAAATCATCTGACTGCGGAGTTCAAATGTTTAAAGAGTGCGGGGCGGGGTTACAGAGCGTGGGGCGGGGTTACATAGAACAGGGCGGGGTTACAGAGCGCAGGGCGGTAAGAAGGGGTAAGATTATAAATGCTGCCAAACTCTAATAAGCTTCGCCTTATTCAGGAATTTTTCACATCTGCTTACCATCTGTGGAACCTTCACTGTGTGTGTGTGTGTGTGTGTGTGTGTGTGTGACTCTCTCTCTCTCTCTCTCTCAGGTTCGAGTTGCCCGGAGTCTGCGGTTTAAACTTCCTGATACAGAATTCACTTGGAGGGGGAGGGGTGGCATCTTTAAGAAGTGACCCTCAGGTAACACACACACACACACACACACACACACACAGGTTAGGCATGTGCTAACTACAATAAAGATGAATATTTAATTAATTATGTCCTCTGGAGTAACTCTGATTATTAATCTGTCTCTCAGGGAAAAGCGTACGGACAAATGTTGCTGGACTTCAGATTGAGCGGTCTGCCCGACCTCACCTCACTGGTGAACTGAAGACAGCACCTGCTCCTCACGTCTCACACGTGACTGAACCAGTGACTCCAGTAACAGGAGCTGATTAACGTCGGATCATCGTGGAGTTTAAACACTAACTGTCTCTACTCTTCATATAAACATTCAGAATTATTCCCTAAAATTAGGAGTTTAAAGTTAAACTCCACCCTGAATCATGTTAAATAAGTTCAGATGGGCGTGGTCAGTGATTCTGCTGCTTCTCACTCTTCCTCTGGTGTCACCAGGGGGCGCTCTGAGGATCAGGGGAGTTTATTAGGGGGTTATAATTTATGCCACACTGTCTCTCAGGTTCACCGTGTTAATGAGGAGTGGCGTGTGGAGCTGACTCAAACTCCCAGAATGCAGTGCAGTATACACATATTGTGAACACATCTGTGTGTGTGTGATACATGATGTTAGAGTCACACTGTTCACAACTAATGTCTGTTAAATCTCAATAAAAACTAAATGTGTATTAATGTAAGTAAACTTTGTGTGTGTGTGTGTGTGTGTGTGTGTGTGTGTGAGTGATGCTCAGTGGTTTAGATTCAGACCCCAGCACCACCATTATCCCCCCCCCCCCCTTCCAGTACCGCTCCCCCTCTTTCCCCCTCTTTCATCCCCCAATTTCCTCTTGTCAATTACTGCAGTTCCCCCCCAGAAAGATCCTGTCTGACACACACACACACTTCAAGGCTTTGTTTTTGTTTGAAAGCTTAAAAGCTTAAACCTACACCATGAGAGGTGTATCTACAATCTACAAGGTGTTCAGGTCTGTGATTGGCTGACAGAGAGGAGGCGTGACCAGTGTGTGTGATCAGTGTCTAATGTGTGTGTGTGTGCGTGTGAGATCAGTGTGAGGTGAGTGTGTATTTCAAACTGTACACAGTTATACACAGTACGATATGCAGTGAAATGTTTATACGACCGCCCGTAACTTTAACCCTTTCATGCATGAATTATGAGAACCTTAGTCAAGATTTTTTTCCTGAGTGTTTTTATTCCTCTCTAGGCTTGAAAATAAAATGCAATTGAAATTTTTTGAATAAACCCATTTTTCATGGAGTTACAAATATGTCCACTCAGCTGGACACCATGCGTTTCACATTTGAACCAAAGAAATATGCATTTAACTAACCAATAGAAGAAAATGATATACTGTTTGAAAATAAAATGTAACCAGTTATTAAAATTTGGCATAACATCCAGGGTACAACCAATATATATATATGCATCAGTTAACAGGTGCTAAACAGGCCCTTACAAAAAGTGCCAAATATTGTTTGTGGGTCAACAAATGCTCCTGCTCCCCTATGATATGCTGTCATCCTCTCACATCATCATGTCCCCCTCATCTACTCACCCTCAAACTGGTTGTCTTTGGTTTTCCAGGCATTTCTGAACTTTCTGTCCCAGAGCTCTGTCTGGCATTATATCCTCAGCTCCCACACCACCCACAGCTCCTTCAGCATCCTCATCCTCAGACCCACGATCACTTCTGCTATCATTGACTAATCCTGATCCTTCTCCTTTTTCTGGCAGCCATTCATCATAACTGCTACTGACATCATCCTCACTTGACTCAGATGGTATATGCTCCACTATCCTGTTATGTGACATCACGTTCAGTGACATCACCTCACATTCATCATACATCATATTTGTGATGCTTTTTTTTCCAGCATCTGCAGCCTATTCTACACACGTATACATCACAAATGTTAACACACACACACACACATACACTGATGCACTGATGCACTCAACATATTTAGGGCCCAAACTGACATCAGCCCTATATAGTGTGATGTGTGCAAGGTGTGTGGTGCACCTGGGCGGCGATGGCTTTTTGCAGGTCTTAACACACTCAAATAACACACAGATTGGGGGGGGGGGGGGGGCGATGGGGCAATGGCGCAGGGTGCTTGGGCCCGTCATCGTTGCTTGCAACTATATTAGTATGAATTGCAGTTAAAATTTAGCCAGTGATGCATGACGTCCAATTTAGTGGACATGAGATTATTTGCAAATTTATCCATACACAAAATAAATATCTGAAAATTTTGACAATCATATTAATCCTTAGATGTTACTTGATGCCAGCATATTTTTTTTACCTACAGGGATGTCCTGATATAGAAGGATTTACAAGATATTTCTAGCATGTTCTGCATTTCTGACTTCCTGGTGGCCATCTTGGATTTGGGTTAGAAAAAAATGCACTTACCATGATTGGCCTATAGGTGGCAGTGTATGGGATGATGCGCAAGCATCCACTGTGTTGGCCTATATGCGACTATAACAACAAAACCCCTGTATACACAAGAGAACAACTTTTGAATGGCTGTCCACTGTAGTGACCACCATGCATGAAAGGGTTAAATAACAATATCAATAAGAAATAAATTCTGGAATAAAATAAGAATTAAATATAGCTTTTAGTTTTGAAAAAAAAAAAAAAAAAAACTTTAGCTATAGAAAATAAGAACAAAAATAAAAAAAACGTTGCTGTACAAATGTAGGAAATATAGAACCTGTTGTGAAAATTGGCAGAATTTAAATCGTGATGTCAGGAGTGTGTGCAAATGTGCATGAATGTGTGGATGCGTAAAGTCCATAAACTGTCCATAAATTGTCCAGAGTGAGTCCAAATGTAAATGTCCATAAATGTCGTACATGAAAGTTTTAGTCGTGTGTGGTGTTGTGGTTGAGAGACGTATCGCCTGCGGGATGAAGCTCCTCCTCAGTCTCTCTGTGTCGCTCTTCAGGGAGCGGGAGATCTTCCCTGAGAGAACAGTCCATTGCTGGGGTGACTGAGGTCCTTCATGACCTTCCTGGCCTGGTCCAGCACCGCTTGCTGTAGATCTCTTGGCTGGAGCCCACCCTCTGTAGAGCGCGTCTGTCCTGCATGGTCCAATTCCTCCCCGTCACTAGGGGGCTCCACATTAAAGCTACTACTACCACTCTGCTGGGAGGGCTAAAGACCATCGTGAGTTTCCTCTGAACCTTTTGTCCTCTGTTAAGTACCTCTCGTCCCTCCCCTCTGAGAGGGCTCGGCCAATCAGCTCTCTCTAGACCTCCGGCTGCGAGAGGTTACAGCATCACCCGGGAATCGAAACGATGCGCTCTATGGTGCAGGAGTAGAAGATCCGGATCATCCTGGACGGCAGTCTGGAGTCTCTCAGGCGTCCGAGGTGGTGGAGACGCCGCCGCGCCGGGTGTTGATGTGACTGGACCGTGACGGGTCCTGCGTGACGGGAACACCGAGGTATCAGAAGCTTCCACTCCCTCCACTGGGCTTGCGTTGATGACGGGGGTCTGAAAGTTCCTCTCCTGATTGGTACTGAAGTCCACCATCGGCTCCTTTGTCTTGCTGATGTTCAGGAGCAGGTTGTCCCTCTGGCACCAGTTCTCCAGATTCACAATCTCCTCCATGTAGGACGTCTCGTCATTGTCAGAGATCAGAACCACCATGACGGTGGTGCAGCTGGTAGTGACCACGCAGGCATACGTGTATAGTGAGAACAGTGTGTGTGTGTGTGTGTGTGTGTGTGTGTGTGTGTGTTAAAGCTCCTGGAGATGCTGTGGCAGTGACTCTTCCTGTATGAGACTCTGAGGTGATGTTAAAGCCATAAACCTTTTGAAGTCTGGTCCTGTTAGATTATCTACTCGCTGTTCACACAGGAAGTTAAGGAGCAGAGAGAGAGTGTGTGTGTGTGTGTGTGTGTGTGTGTGTGTGTGTGTGTGTGTGTGTGTGTGTGTGTGTGTGTGTGTGTGTGTGTGTGTGTGTGTGTGTGTTGCATATAGGCAGGTTTTAATGCACTGCATGTTCACACACTTCTATACAATCTGAATTCATTTATCACACACCCTTTAGAGCGCACACACACACACACACACACACACACACACACACACACACACACACACACACACACACACACACACACACAGCCTCAGTGACACTTGAGAAGAAACAAAGATAAATCTGCAGTAATTTATCATGGCATCTCTTTCAGAGCTCACTGTGTGTGTGTGTGTGTGTGTGTGTGTGTGTGTGTGTGTGTGTGTGTGCGTGTGTGTGTGCGTGTGTGTGTGTGTGTTTCACCCTGAGGCTCCCTCACTAAACCCCTCTAAAGGACCCGCTCTAACCCTTACTGTGCCTTTGTCTCCGCTCAGACACACACACACACACACACACACACACACACACACACACACACACACACACACACGCAGGACTCTGAGTCTCACTCCTTCACTCACACACCAGGGGGGAGGGGGGATGGTGTGTGTGTGTGTGTGCTGCACATCACCAGCCTGGTGCTGACAGCAGAGTGGAGTTGATCTTCTGCTCTCTGTTCAGCTAACAGACGTCAGTAGTGAAGGATTCTGGGTAATTAAATCCTAAGATTGTAAAGTTTCAATATGTGTCACTACACTCACAAGATTTTTTAAATAAAACAGTGCAGCCTATACACACACACACACACACACACACACACACACACACACAGAGGAGCCACAGGACAGGAGAAGACTTTACTGAGAGCTGGTTGTGAGTCTCACTCTCTTACACTGCACATGGCATTCAGTTTTTTAAAACACACACACACACACACACACACATAACTGTAAATAGGGTTGGTGAAAGATCTGGACAGATGGCTGTTGTCAGTGAAAGTAGAGGTTCTGAGGCGTCCACGGCTTCATTACGCTGCAAGAGTAAACATGTCCTAAAATACTCACACACACACACACACACACACACACACACACACACACACACACACACACACACACACACACACACACACATTCCTGCTGCTCCTCCCACATTCCTCCTCAGCTCCCTCCATCCTCAACCCTCTCTCTCTCTCTCTGCTCCTCTCAGGTCCGGGGGGAAAATGTCCACAAGGCAGGTGTCTTTGAGTTGGGATTTCAGTCTCACCTCCACTGTGTGTGTGTGTGTGTGTGTGTGTGTGTGTGTGTGTGTGTGCGCGTGTGTGTGCATGTGTGTTCTGTGATGGTTCCCCTCAGAGAGCTCCTGTCTCCGCTTAAACAGTCCCATCTGGGAGTCCTAGACTAAAAGTGATTAAGAAAACTTCTTAGAGTAACTCTGAGTAAGGAAAGTACTAAACCCTTTATCTTAGTGAGGGGGCGTGGTCGACACCGGTGCTAGGGATGATGCAGCAGTTCAAGGACTGTGATTGGTTAATAAAAAATCTGTAAAGGTGTTAAAATGCGCTCTTTGTGAACATAGACTATATGATAATAGAACAGACAGTGAAATCATAATGTGTGTATAAGTTGTATAATCATGACTACAGGATGCTTTATATAAAGTTTCTGTTACAGGCGAAATATCTTAAAGTGAATTAAATCAGTCAAATGTTGAAAATGTGAACCAGTTTCCACACAGTAGTTACTACATTAAAGTTCTCACATTTATTTACTAAACTGATTTTATTACTTGTGATCCATTTCAGATTGATGGGAGCAAAATGTCTCAGCTTTTACCAGTTTACATGATCACAGGACAGTTTATTTAAGCTGCACTTTTGGATGGTCTGTAGTCAACAATCCAAGAGAGACGGAAGGAAGTAAAACAACAAGAAAACCAGACTGGACAGAAGAGCAGCGTTTACTTTTAGCTTTACGTTCAGTGTTTGGAGAATATTTCTTCTTTACACCATTTTGTCCTCTGATACAGAAACTCTTAAGCCTCTTAAAAGTCCTCCTCTCTACTCTTAACTAATTTTATCTTAGGAACTGTTTTTAGGGCCAAGATGTTTTGTGAATCATTTTTATCTTTAAGATTTAATCCTAAATTTAAGCGGAAAGTCTAAGAAAATGTCATAATTCAAATATTTTTCTTAGAATTTCATCACTAGGGGCAACTTTTAACTTAAGAAGCTTTGTGAATACGAGGCCCAGATCTGTGGAGGTCACGACTGATGGTCGTCCTGTGGACAGATTCTCCCACCTGTGGATCTCTGCATCTCCTCCAGACTTCCCATGGGCCTCTTGGCTTCTTCTCTGACGAATGCTCTCCTCACCCGTCCTGATGGTTTAGGTGGACGTCCATGTCTTGGTAGGTCTGCAGTCGTTCAGATGATGGGGACGGCGCTCTGTGAGATGTTTAAAGCCTGGGATATGATTTATAACCGAACCCCGCTGTAAACGTCTCCAGCACTTTCTCCCTGACCTGTCTGCTGTGTTCCTCAGGCTTCATCATGCTGTTTGATCACTAATGTTCTCTGATTAACCTCTGAGGGCTTCACAGAACAGCTGCATTTATACTGAGATTAAATGACACACAGCTGGACTCAGTGTACTGATTAGGAGACGTCCGAAGGTGATCGGTTCCACTGGACTTTAGTGAGGCGTCTCAGACTGAAGGGGTGAATGTCTAAGACTAACCCTTTTGAAAACTGTTTATCATTTTCCTTCCACTTCACAATTCTGTGCCACTTTGTGTCGGTCTGTCACAAAAAATCACAATAAATGTTTGGGTGTATATGTGTGTTTAGGTTTGTGAGTGGTTATGTGTGTGTTTGTGTGTGTGTGGCTGTGTTGATGTGTGTGTTCATGTGTGTGGCTGTGTCTATGTGTGTGTGTGTGTGTGTGTGTGTGTGTGTGTGTGTGTGTGTGTGTGTGTGGCTGTGTTGGTGTGAGTGTGTGTGTGTGTGTATGTGTGGCTGTGTTGGTGTGTGTTGTGTGTGTGTGTGCCTGTGTTGATGTGTGTGTGTTTATGTGTATTGATGTGTGTTGTGTATTGATGTGTGTGTGTGTGTGTGTGTGTGTTGATGTGTGTGTGGCTGTATTGATGTTTGTGTGTTGATGTGTGTTTATGTGTATTGATGTGTGTGTGTGGCTGTGTTGATGTGTGTGTGTTTATGTGTATTGATGTGTGTGTGTTTATGTGTATTGATGTGTGTGTGTTGATGTGTATTGATGTGTGTGTGTGGCTGTGTTGATGTGTGTGTGTGTTTATGTGTATTGATGTGTGTGTGTTTATGTGTATTGATGTGTGTGTGTTGATGTGTATTGATGTGTGTGTGTGGCTGTGTTGATGTGTGTGTGGCTGTATTGATGTGTGTGTGTTTATGTGTATTGATGTGTGTGTGTTTATGTGTATTGATGTGTGTGTGTGTTTATGTGTATTGATGTGTGTGTGTTGATGTGTATTGATGTGTGTGTGTGTTGATGTGTGTGTGTGTTGATGTGTGTGTGTGTTGATGTGTATTGATGTGTGTGTGTGTTTATGTGTGTTTATGTGTGTGTGTGTTGATGTGTGTTGATGTGTGTGTGTGTTTATGTGTATTGATGTGTGTGTGTTTATGTGTATTGATGTGTGTGTGTTGATGTGTATTGATGTGTGTGTGTGGCTGTGTTGATGTGTGTGTGGCTGTATTGATGTGTGTGTGTTTATGTGTATTGATGTGTGTGTGTTTATGTGTATTGATGTGTGTGTGTGTTTATGTGTATTGATGTGTGTGTGTTGATGTGTATTGATGTGTGTGTGTGTTGATGTGTGTGTGTGTTGATGTGTGTGTGTGTTGATGTGTATTGATGTGTGTGTGTGTTTATGTGTGTTTATGTGTGTGTGTGTTGATGTGTGTTGATGTGTGTGTGTGTTTATGTGTATTGATGTGTGTGTGTTTATGTGTATTGATGTGTGTGTGTTGATGTGTATTGATGTGTGTGTGTGGCTGTGTTGATGTGTGTGTGGCTGTATTGATGTGTGTGTGTTTATGTGTATTGATGTGTGTGTGTTGATGTGTATTGATGTGTGTGTGTGTTGATGTGTGTTGATGTGTGTGTGTGTTGATGTGTATTGATGTGTGTGTGTGTTGATGTGTATTGATGTGTGTGTGTGTTGATGTGTATTGATGTGTGTGTGTGTTGATGTGTATTGATGTGTGTGTGTTTATGTGTATTGATGTGTGTGTGTTTATGTGTATTGATGTGTGTGTGTTTATGTGTATTGATGTGTGTGTGTTTATGTGTATTGATGTGTGTGTGTTGATGTGTATTGATGTGTGTGTGTTGATGTGTATTGATGTGTGTGTGTGTTTATGTGTATTGATGTGTGTGTGTTTATGTGTATTGATGTGTGTGTGTGTTGATGTGTGTGTGTGTTTATGTGTATTGATGTGTGTGTGTTTATGTGTATTGATGTGTGTGTGTTTATGTGTATTGACGTGTGTGTGTTTATGTGTATTGATGTGTGTGTGTGTTTATGTGTATTGATGTGTGTGTGTGTTTATGTGTATTGATGTGTGTGTGTGTTTATGTGTATTGATGTGTGTGTGTGTGTTGATGTGTGTTGATGTGTGTGTGTTGATGTGTATTGATGTGTGTGTGTTGATGTGTATTGATGTGTGTGTGTTTATGTGTATTGATGTGTGTGTGTGTTGATGTGTGTGTGTGTTGATGTGTATTGATGTGTGTGTGTGTTGATGTGTATTGATGTGTGTGTGTGTTTATGTGTATTGATGTGTGTGTGTATTGATGTGTGTGTGTGTGTTGATGTGTATTGATGTGTGTGTGTTTATGTGTATTGATGTGTGTGTGTGTGTTGATGTGTATTGATGTGTGTGTGTGTTGATGTGTATTGATGTGTGTGTGTGTTGATGTGTGTTGATGTGTGTGTGTGTGTTGATGTGTATTGATGTGTGTGTGTGTTGATGTGTATTGATGTGTGTGTGTGTTGATGTGTGTTGATGTGTGTGTGTGTTGATGTGTATTGATGTGTGTGTGTGTGTGTTGATGTGTGTGTGTGTTGATGTGTGTGTGTGTTGATGTGTATTGATGTGTGTGTGTGTGTTGATGTGTATTGATGTGTGTGTGTATTGATGTGTGTGTGTGTTTATGTGTATTGATGTGTGTGTGTGTGTTTATGTGTATTGACGTGTGTGTGTTTATGTGTATTGATGTGTGTGTGTGTTGATGTGTGTTGATGTGTGTGTGTGTTGATGTGTGTGTGTGTGTTGATGTGTGTTGATGTGTGTGTGTGTTTATGTGTATTGATGTGTGTGTGTGTTGATGTGTATTGATGTGTGTGTGTGTTGATGTGTGTGGGTGTTGATGTAAAGGTTTGTGACTCTCTGTCTCTCTCTCTCTGTCTCTCTCTCTCTCGGGTGGGTTCCTCCTGGCTGTGACGTCACCGCGCGGCGGAGAGCCCGGACAGGCCGGAGCGCGGCGCGTTACTTCCTGTGTAGAGACACGATGCTGGATTCGGTGCTGCTGCTGGTGCAGAAAGCCTTCCTGCTCGCGCGCGTGGATTTCCTCAGCGCCGTGACACCGGGAGCGGAGGGGCGGCTGCGGCGGCGCGCGGAGAGGACGGACGGGGTGGCGGAGGGGGGGGCGGAGGGGGTGACGGCGGCGGTGGCGGCGCCGCTGGAGCGCGGGGATCTACTGGAGGTTCCCCGCACGCTCTTCGTGCACTTCGGGATCTACCTGGGCGGCGGGCGCGTGGCGCACCTCATCCCCGACATCCTGCCGCTGCTCACACGTGACCCGATCCTCGCGCGTTCCGCTGTGACTAACGGGCGCCTCGTGCTCGGTGTGTTGTGCCGCAGGGCCGCCGTGCGCGTGGACACGCTCGAGGACTTCGTGTACGGAGCGCGCGTGCTTCTCGTCAACGCCATGGACGGCGCGCTCGGCGTAACGCCCGCGCCCAACGAGGAGGTCGCGCGCACGGCGGAAAGGCTGATCGGCTCCGTCCGGTACAGTCTCCTGTGGAACAACTGCGAGCATTACGTCACCTTCTGTCGGTACGGGACCGGGGTCAGTCTGCAGACCGATAAGGTATACACACACACTGACACATATACACACAAACACACACACACACACAGACACACACACACACACTGACACACACACACACTGACACACACACTGACACATAAACTACAGTACCGTTACACTACTTAACGGTACATGACACACACACACTGACACACAGACACACACACACACTGACACACACACACACACACTGACACATAAACTACAGTACCGTTACACTACTTAACGGTACATGACACACACACACACTGACACACAGACACACACACGCACACACACACACACTGACACACACACACACACACACTGACACACACACACACACTGACACACACACTGACACACACACTGACACACACACACACACACACACTGACACATAAACTACAGTACTGTTACAGTACCGTTACACTACTTAACGGTACATGACACACACACACACTGACACACACACACTGACACACACACACTGACAAACTCACACACTGACTCTGACACACACACACTGACACACACACACTGACACATACACACACACTGACTCATACACACACACTGACATACACACACACTGACACATACACACTGACAAATACACACACACTGACTCATACACACACACTGACATACACACACACTGACACATACACACACAAACACACACACACACACAGACACACACACACACACTGACACACACACACACTGACACACACACTGACACATAAACTACAGTACCGTTACACTACTTAACGGTACATGACACACACACACTGACACACAGACACACACACACACTGACACACACACACACACACTGACACATAAACTACAGTACCGTTACACTACTTAACGGTACATGACACACACACACACTGACACACAGACACACACACGCACACACACACACACTGACACACACACACACACACACTGACACACACACACACACTGACACACACACTGACACACACACTGACACACACACACACACACACACTGACACATAAACTACAGTACTGTTACAGTACCGTTACACTACTTAACGGTACATGACACACACACACACTGACACACACACACTGACACACACACACTGACAAACTCACACACTGACTCTGACACACACACACTGACACA
Organism: Clarias fuscus; assembly: GCA_030347435.1. NCBI lineage: Eukaryota > Metazoa > Chordata > Actinopteri > Siluriformes > Clariidae > Clarias > Clarias fuscus. The sequence goes on along the minus strand of CM059227.1, from coordinate 182,776 downwards.
CACACACTGACACATACACACACACTGACTCATACACACACACTGACATACACACACACTGACACATACACACTGACAAATACACACACTAACGCACACACACACACACACACTCACTGACACATACACACACACTGACACACACACTGACACACACACTGACACATACACACACACACACTGGGGTCAGCATGCAGACCGACAAGGTACACACACATACACACACACTAACGCGCACACACACACACACACACACACACACTGACACACTAACACATGCATGCACACACACTGACACGCTCAGACACACTGGCTCTCACACACTGACACACACACACTGGCTCACAAACACACACACTGGCTCACACACACAGACACACACACTGACACAATGAGACACAATGAGACACACACACTGACACTCACACACACACACTGACACACACACGCACACACAGGGGTCAGCCTGCAGACCGACAAGGTACAGACACACACAATGACACACACACACACACAATGACACACACATACACAATGACATGTGTTAGGTACACACCTACTGTATTGTATTGGGTACTGTACTGTAACGGTACTATAGTGGGAACTGTAAGGGTACTGTACCAGTACTGTATTGTAATGGGAACTGTAAGGATACTGTAACAGTACTGTATTGTAGTGGGAACTGTAAGGGTACTGTAACGGTACTGTATTATAGTGGGAACTGTAACGGTACTGTAACGGTACTGTATTGTAGTGGGAACTGTAAGGGTACTGTAACGGTACTGTATTGTAGTGGGAACTGTAACGGTACTGTAACGGTACTGTATTGTAGTGGGAACTGTAACGGTACTGTAACAGTACTGTATTGTAGTGGGAACTGTAAGGGTACTGTAACGGTACTGTATTGTAGTGGGAACTGTAACGGTACTGTAACGGTACTGTATTGTAGTGGGAACTGTAAGGGTACTGTAACGGTACTGTATTGTAATGGGAACTGTAAGGGTACTGTAACGGTACTGTATTGTAATGGGAACTGTAAGGGTACTGTAACGGTGCTGTATTGTAGTGGGAACTGTAAGGGTACTGCAACAGTACTGTATTGTAGTGGGAACTGTAAGGGTACTGTAACAGTACTGTATTGTAATGGGAACTGTAAGGGTACTGTAACAGTACTGTATTGTAATGGGAACTGTAAGGGTACTGTAACAGTACTGTATTGTAATGGGAACTGTAAGGGTACTGTAACAGTACTGTATTGTAGTGGGAACTGTAAGGGTACTGTAACGGTGCTGTATTGTAGTGGGAACTGTAAGGGTATTTTACTGTAACAGCAGTGTAGTGGGAACTGTAATGGTACTGTATTGTAGTGGGAACTGTAAGGGTACTTTACTGTAACAGCAGTGTAGTGGGAACTGTAAGGGTACTGTAACGGTGCTGTATTGTATTGGGAACAGTAAGAGTACTGTAATGGTACTGTTTTGTAGTGGGAACTGTAAGGGTACTGTAACGGTAGTGTAGTGGGAACTATAAGGGTACTGTAACAGTGCTGTATTGTAGTGGGAACTGTAAGGGTACTGTAACTGTACTGTATTCTAATGGGAACTGTAACGGTACTGTATTGTAGTGGGAACTGTAAGGGTACTGTAACGGTAGTGTAGTGGGAACTATAAGGGTACTGTAACAGTGCTGTATTGTAGTGGGAACTGTAAGGGTACTGTAACTGTACTGTATTGTAATGGGAACTGTAACGGTACTGTATTGTAGTGGGAACTGTAATGGTACTGTAACGGTAGTGTAGTGGGAACTATAAGGGTACTGTAACAGTGCTGTATTGTAGTGGGAACTGTAAGGGTACTGTAACTGTACTGTATTGTAATGGGAACTGTAATGGTACTGTATTGTAGTGGGAACTTTAAGGGTATTGTAACGATACTGTATTGTAGTGGGAACTGTAAGGGTACTGTCCTGTAATGGTACTGTATTGTAGTGGGAACTGTAAGGGTACTGTAACGGTAGTGTAGTGGGAACTGTAACTGTGCTGTATTGTAGTGGGAACTGTAAGGGTACTGTAACGGTACTATATTGTAGTGGGTACTGTACTGTACTGTAATGGTACTGTAGTGGGAACTGTAAGGGTACTGTACTGTATTGTAATGGAAACTGTAAGGGTACTGTACTGTATTGTACTGGGAACTGTAAGGCTATTGTACTGTATTGTAGTAGGAACTGTAAGGGTACTGTACTGTAACGGTACTGTAGTGTAGTGGGAACTGTAAGGGTACTGGGCTGTAATGGTACTGTAGTGTGGTGGGAACTGTAAGGGTACTGTACTGTAATGGTTTTATAATGGTACTGTAACAGTACTGTAGTGTAATGGTGCTGTAGTGTTGCAGGTCTGTACTGTCATGGTACCATAATGGTACTGTAGTGTAGTGGGAACTGTAAGGGTCCTGTATTGTAGTGTAACAGCACTTTAATGGTACTGTAAAGGTACTGCAATTTAAGGTTTGTGTAATGTAGAGGGAACTGTAACAGTAGTGTAGTGGCAGTGTAACAGTATTAAAGTATAATTGTACTGTAGTGTAATGGTATAACAGTGTGGTGGGAACTTTAGTGTAGTAAAGTTTAGTGTAGTAAAACGGTACTGTAAGGGTACTGTAGTGTAACAGGGCTGTAGTGTAAACGTTACTCTAACAATACTGTAGTGTAACGGTACTATAACAGTGTTGTAGTTTAACGGTACTATAACATTAGTGTAGTGTAATGGTAGTGTTTACAGTACTCTAGTTTACTGGTACTATAACAGTACTCTAGTTTACCGGTACTATAACAGAACTGTAGTTTACCGCTACTATAACAGTACTGTAGTTTACCGGTAGTGTAACATTACTGTAGTTTACCGGTACTATAACAGTACTGTAGTTTACCGGTACTATAACAGTACTGTAGTGTAACGGTACTGTAACAGTACTGTAGTTTAACGGTACTATAACATTGCTGTAGTGTAACGGTAGTGTTTACAGTACTGTAGTTTACCTGTACTATAACAGTACTGTAGTTTACAGGTACTATAACAGTACTGTAGTCCAACAGTACTGTAGTTTACCGGTACTATAACAGTACTGTAGTTTACCGGTACTATAACGGTACTGTAGTGTAACAGTACTGTAGTTTACCGGTACTATAATGGTACTGTAGTGAGGGTGTAGTTTCAGTAGGACGCTGCAGGTTGTTTCAGTGAGTCTCCTGATGGAAGCCGAGCTGAAGCTCCTGAAGCATCTCAGTGAGAAATAAACACACAGTTACACACCGTGGCTGTAAGTTCACACACAACACAAACATCTTCCCAAACAGCTACATAGACTGTGTGTGTGTGTGTGTGTGTGTGTGAGGTTTGACCTCAGTCCTGTAACACACTAATACTTTTCTCCCCTGCAGTTCTGCGAGTGTGCAAAGGGTGTAATCCGGGACCAGAGGACGGTCCTGGTCACTGCAGTCACTGGGATTTTCTGTGTGATGTTACTGGGATTCTCCGTCTCCACTGCACTTCCAGTCCTCACCATCACCTTCATCTTCTGGATGCTGGGTTAAGAGACTCTTAACACCATGTCTACACCTTACTTCATAACGTCTGTGTTCAGTTTAACACAGAGGTGTGTGTGTGTGTGTGTGTGTGTGTGTGTGTGTGTGTTTTGAAGAGAGATGTCACTAAACTGTACTGTCAGTGACTCGGTGCTGCTCTAATATCTCACGTTTATCATTTATTTTAGTTTAACAGTTGTATCTTTTCATATGTTTTTGTACTCTATCAGGTTAACATTAATAAATGTTCAAAACACATTCTCAGCCTCTTATCATCAGAGAGACGGATCACATTATTCATCTCAGGGAAATTCACACTGTGTGTGTGTGTATGTGTGTGTGTGTGCGCGCAATAAGAAATAATCAAGAGCAATAAAATAAACATATTCAGAACACTTCTGAGCAAAGGCCAGACACGTGGAGCTTCAGTGTCGTCTCAATGCAGCGAGCCAGAAACTAGCAGTGTGCACTTACGCCTTTACATGTCCTGTATGTTGTGTGTGTGTGTGTGTGTGTGTGTGTGTGCGTGTGTGTGTGTGTGTGTTAGAAGTAAATCAGAGGTAAATGGACTTCTATATGAACAGTGTACATGTTGTGAATAGTGTGGTGGAGTTCAGATGTATCAATCAGAATTTAATGCCTTTGTATGAATTCATAAGTTTTGTTATTAAATAAAATTGCTGCAACATGTAAAGGACTAAAATTCTTAGTGGCACGATTTGTTTCAAGACTATTTCTATTTTAATGAATATCTAATTCAGCTACAAAACATAAACCAGTGTTTACTGTCCTAAAGGTTTGCTTTATGTTGTTTGTAATGGTGTGAGTATTAATTCAAGCTTGTGATTTGGAGCGTTATATAGACTTGTGTAATAGATTTCCTGAGAGTGGGTAACGTTGTGTAACAGTAAGTGTTTAGATTTCCACACAGATCTGTGAGAGTTCACGGTTGCACCACCTGACTTCCACCAAAAATAGAAAGCGATTTCTGTTTCTGCCTTCGCTCTTGTTTTCCTCGCATTAGCGCCGAGCGGTGTGAAGCTGCTCGGGTGTTGAGTCGCCCATTGTGTATTGTGTTTCTCTAGACATGTGACATTCTTTTCTATAAATCTGTATGAGAATAGGTCTGGGTCAGTAATCCCCAGGCTCCTCCTCAGCCTCGGTGTGGATATAAAACCTCCCCTGGCCTCTCGGACGCGCTGCGCCGCTCCGCTCGCGCACCATGTTCCTCCTGCAGCTCCTCGGCGGCTTGTTCACCACGCTGATCGAGGACGAGAAGAAGCCGAAAGCAGGCACCTATGACCTCTCCGTGTTTAAGCGCGGGGATCTCCTGGAGGTTCCCAGAACGCTCTTCACGCATTTTGGGATCTACCTGGGCAACAACCGCGTGGCTCACCTCATTCCTGACATCCTGCCCCTGATCTCAGCCGACGAGAGCGCCGTCTCCAAGATGGTGACCAACGAGCGGCTGATTCTGGGCGTGATCGCGAAAGAGGCCAGCGTCCGCGTGGACTCCGTGGAGGACTTTGCGTACGGAGCCGAGATCCTGGTGAACAGCATGGACGGGGTGTGTAGCCGGCCGCCGCTGCGGGGCGAGGAAGTGGCGGGGCGCGCGGAGAGGCTGCTGGGATCCGTCCGCTACAGTCTGCTCTGGTTCAACTGTGAACATTACGTCATGTTCTGCAGATACGGAACCAGCATGAGCTTCCAGACCCACCAGGTACCTCGTTATCCAACACAAACCCCAGGCTGAGGAAGCTCTTACACCTCCGCGGGTTACTCTCACATGCACTCTGCGTTTAGGACTAAATTACTGACGCTTCACAGCATTTCGTTTTTAGTTTGCAATAGACTCGCATCATCTTTATATTTATACGAATTCATCTTTTTTCCCAGTTGTTCATTTTTCACACAGTTTCAGTCTCCTCACATATTCTCAGGTTATGATGACGTTATTTGTCACGTCACACGTGTTTATTCGAGTCCACACGTCCAGAGGCTAACAAGTAGAACTGCATTTCAGACATTTCCCACATGTTCACGCGTGAGTCCGGAGATCGTCTCGGCTGATATTTATAGTGTTATGATAAGAAAAACATTTGATCTAAACTGAACTAAACTCTTTGTGAGCGCGTCAGGAACAAGAACCAACAGTAACGTGTCTAATGAATGAATGAAGTTTCAGTTTAGGAAGGTAGTGAAGGTAGTGATGTGTGTGTTTGCAGCAGAAGCGTACAGTATGTAATATATCTATTTAAATCTCAGACTCTCGTGTTGATGAACAGTCGTGTGCAGCTCTGCTCTCGTGTGTCCTCTAGTTCACCTTGAGACTTTAATGTCTGTGTTGTGTTCTTGACCGTGTGCCGTCAGACTCATCGCTCTAACCTGAAGATGAACTGATTGCGTTTCAAGTTCACAGCAAGGTCAAATATCTGAAATAGTTTCTTCCTGTTTGAAGTATATTTTAAGGAAATTTAAGTATAATCTGAAGTTCTGCTTCATTCTGAGGTTTAAATTCTGAAATGATGACCTGAGTGCAGGAGAAGTGAAGCCAGCTCACCAAGCAGGGATTATGAAATGTCACTCGGGCAGGGCAGGAAGTGAGTCATTCACCTTAAACTGACCTGAAGTCAATGTGGAGACACATCGTCAGATACTTTAATGTTGAATACATCATAAATCAAATGTCTCAATGTTTCATTTTCTTAATTATACTTGAAGAAAACAGATTATTTTAATAAATAAGCTATTAAATCTCTCTTTATTCCTGATCATCAGGTTTGCACTGAGGTCTTTACATGATAAATACTTTCAGTTCTATTTGTTTAAGGCTTTTTAGCTTTACAGAAGTCTGCCTTGGTGGTGCTGAGGTGTGAACCCCCGACCTTCTCATCAGAGTGCAGGCATAAACGAGTCAAGCCACAGTACTGAGTGTGTGTGTGTGTGTGTACAGGAAGTTCAGTCAGCAAACTGAAGCGAAACACAATGCACAACATACACAACGTGACTGATTTTTGATTCGGCTCTCGTATCAGGTCGAAAGTGAAAGTGTTCTGGCCGTGCCGGGTCGATACTCACTAAACACAGCACCGTGGGGCAAAACGACCAGCTGGCATGGGGCAGAAACGGCCAGGGTCCACTTCGCCCGAGTCTTTGTATCAGAACATTACGGTTTTAAGCTTCATCACATCTCTTCCTCCATCTACAGGTTTCAAAAGATAAAAAAAAAAAAACACTTTCTGATTTAAATGACTATATTTCATTATTTCAAACCCCCAAATATTTCATTGTTATGGCAAGTTACTCTGTTACTGTAACGGTTAAGACACAAGAAGAGGTCCTTCAGCGTTGTCTCAGCGGCTCCGTGAGCTCGTGACCTGCAGAGGTTCTCCAGCACTTCCTGCATACTGTAAATCACACTGTACGTGTATCTGCATGGTTGTGATCGCTCTCGGGTCAGTCTGATCCGGGACGCTCTCTGTGGATTTGTTTACTTTAGATAACACAGAAGGCAAAATGTGATCTAAACAGAGTTCCGAGTTAGAGGAGGGACATCTGTCCTGATGCTCACTGCTCGCTCCACAGATCAGGATTTCTCAAACACTTTGGACTCTAAAGTAAATCTCGCTCACCTCATCGTTACAGCATTATTTTATTATATTAGTGCATCTCTGTAAAGACAGCAATACTAATGTGAGCATTAATCAATATTCTGATGTTTATTAGTTATATTGCTTTTATCTCAGGACATCGCACTGATGGAACACTTTACATTTTACTTTTTATTTTCTCAGTGATTTCATGACGTTATTGACTTCAGTAAAACATAGTAATAATGATCAGACGTTAATAATAAATATAATGTGCGATGTTGTGATGTGCTTTAGAGCGTCAGAGAGGAGTTTGATCGCCACCCAGTGTTCAGTCAGGATTACAACCCAGTCCACTTCACCAAGTGCGTATAGGAGAGTGTGGAATGTTAGTAGTTTAAATATTGTCTTCTTCTTATTTTTTTCCAACTTCCTGCATGACTTAGTATTACTGCTTTTTAATAACAGATCAGATATTAATTAAATCAACACTACGTCTCAGCTGCGGTCTTAAACACCTGATTTCAGTCCCTTGGTGTTTCTGTAACGCTCTGTTTAAGCGTGATCTTCACCCAGGATTCCGATCTTATTGGAAACGACTTGCGTTCAATTACAGTACGAGGTGTTTATTAATTAATGTATATAATTATCAAGAGGAAAGAGACTAACTGTACACAGTCATGAAACAGAATCTCTGTTAGTGTCTTATAATGCAACATTAATTTTAGGGTACTTAATCATTACACACACACACACACACACACACACCATGTATTCCCTGTATGTGAAATACAAATTAAAAGTCATTAACCCCCCCCCCCCCCCCCCCCTGTTTGCAGTTCTGTAAGCGTGTGAGGAAGACGGTGTTCAGCAGGACCAGCTCGTTCCTCAGCCTGGTGGTGTGTGTGTTCATGGTGGTGTACCTGGGCAGTGTGTCTGTATGGGGAGTGTTATTCACACTGATCGTTCCCTTCACCATATGGATGGCGTCGTGACCCTCTCCTCAGGGTTCCCCGGCCTGGGGTGGAGGAACGTCACTGTCCTTTACTGCATTGTTACTAAACACTGTACTGTAGATAAGAGGTTCTGACTGTGTTCGTCTCACTGCTGATGAACAGCGGAAGTGTAGAGGAGAGAATAAAATCTACAGCGTGCTGATGGAAAGTTCCAGATTGAGTGTAAGCATTGAATCTTAGGTGAGAAGCTCTGAAGCAGTTTATTGTTGTATTGTACACTGACAGGTCTGAGGTCTGAGGTATTGGGGTGTGTGATATGTTCCCGTCTCACACCCGGAGCTCCTGACCCCGCCCCCGACTCAACACTGAGAGGAAAATAAACAACAACAAATCAACAAAAGGCTCCTTAAGATCTAAACAATATGTTATTTTAATGTGTCAATTAACACACTTTATATTAAACTCAGCTGATGTGTGTGTGTGTGTGTGTGTGTGTGTGTGTGTGGTTTATAGAGAACATGTACATTAGGAAATAAATGATCAGTGTGAATGTGAATAAATAAACTCTATTTCTGTCTCTAGATAAAGATGGATTTTTCAGCCCCAGTGTATGTCTAATTTTAGAGTAATGAAATAAAAGTATATTGAAGTTCTCAGTGTGTGTTATTATTAAGTGTGTGTTATTATTGATGGTTAAGTGATGAAATATTGAGCTCTACACTTCTCTAATCACTGAACCCGGAAGTGTGTATGTGTGTGTGTGCGCGCGTGTGTGATTAGTGCGCATGCGCCCGTATGACCAGCGCGCGAATTGCATGCAGCGGTTTATCGGTCCGGACTGATGGAGCGCGTGTGTGCGTGCGTGCGCGCGCGCGCGCCGTATGTGTACTGTCGCGTCACAGTCAGTCTCGCGCTGCTCAGGACTGCAGCAGTGCTCGCGCTCTACTCGGTGTGTACAGTAAATCCTCAACACTCTTTAAGTTGATCATTTTATTAAACGCGTTCATTAATCAGTCGAACTCTCGAGAATATCGCATCTCTCAGGTAACCAGGCAGGTTTTATTCATTTATTTTCGGTTAGTCAGTGTAACAGTTAGCGAACTTCTGAACTAAATTATTCTCCGAAGTCTTCATTCTGTGTAAATTGGTTCGATATATATATATATTATTATTTTTACTTTATATTTTTAATGTATATTTGGTGACATATTTGTTGGGTTTATTCGCCGGTTCTGTAATTAATTGTGTGATAAACTTGTAGTGTGAGTTAGCCGTTAGCCGCTAACAGTGCGGTTCCCTCAGGAGCAGCAGGAGCGCGTGCGCAGAGGCCAGGAGGAGGACCAGGGCCTTCATCACACACACACACACACACACACACACACACACACACACACCTGCAGCCCTCACCTTAACCTCAAACACACACACACACACACACACACACACACACCTGCAGCCCTCACCTTAACCTCAAACACACACACACACACACACACCTGCAGCCCTCACCTTAACCTCAAACACACACACACACACACACACACCTGCAGCCCTCACCTTAACCTCAAACACACACACACACACACCTGCAGCCCTCACCTTAACCTCAAACACACACACACACACACACACCTGCAGCCCTCACCTTAACCTCAAACACACACACACACACCTGCAGCCCTCACCTTAACCTCAAACACACACACACCTGCAGCCCTCACCTTAACCTCAAACACACACACACACACACACACACACACCTGCAGCCCTCACCTTAACCTCAAACACACACACACACACACCTGCAGCCCTCACCTTAACCTCAAACACACACACACACACACACACCTGCAGCCCTCACCTTAACCTCAAACACACACACACACACACACACACACACCTGCAGCCCTCACCTTGACCTCAAACACACACACACACCTGCAGCCCTCACCTTAACCTCAAACACACACACACACACACACACACACACCTGCCGCCCTCACCTTAACCTCAAACACACACACACACCTGCAGCCCTCACCTTAACCTCAAACACACACACACACACACACACACACACACACACACCTGCAGCCCTCACCTTAACCTCAAACACACACACACACACACACACCTGCAGCCCTCACCTTAACCTCAAACACACACACACACACACACACACCTGCAGCCTAGACTGGAGATGTGTCCTTTGAAGGATGCTTTGCTGTAACCAGCCTTCTTACTGCCACTGTTTTTATTGATATAGAGTGTGTGTGTGTGTGTGTGTGTTACAGTATCATTATCGTTCTGTCGCTCAGGACTAATAAACAGTTCATGAAATTAAAGCCAGGTCTCTTCTAATCTCCTATGACTGATGTGTAAACATGCTCGTCTGGTTCCGACAAAATGATGTGTTCCCTTTAACGCTCACACGTTCCTTTGAACTGAGTAGTTTTACACCTTACAGTATGTAATCTAAATGAAGATGTCTGAATCCCCGCGCCGTCCTCACTCCCAGGTCAACCAAACCGCCTACATCAGTCCTGTACACCAAACCCCATCGACCTGGCGTTCAGTCATCATCACATAACGCTTACACAGTGCAGCTGACCGAGTGTGTCACACACACAGACCCAGTTTAAACCTGAGTTCACCTGGTTAGGCTTTAAAACTTTATTAGGATCCTGTGAGTTCTGGGATTAAGGATTTATGTTTCTCTGATTGATTATAATTTCTCTAATGTCTGTGTCGTTAACGTGTGTGTGTGTGTGTGTGTACTGTTAGGTGGAGATGAGTGAGGACAGTACAGAGGAGTATGGAGGGAGTCAGACCGCCGTCTCCACCGAGGCTGCGCTGCTCGCCCTGATGGAGAAGACCGGCTACAGCATGATCCAGGAGAACGGGCAGAGGAAGTACGGGGGTCCACCACCAGGTCAGCAGGGGAGGAAGTCACTTTAGTTATAAACTTTAAATGAGGAAACGATTTCCAGTTTGTTGAGGATTTTATACAGAGTTTTAGGAGTGTTACTGTTCTATGTCTAAACACACTTACACCACTGTGAAGTATTACTCCTTGTCACGGTGGGGTTCAGCAGGCGAGGCATAGTTTCAGAGGACTTTAATAAAGAAATATCAAACATGAAGCTATGACAAGAGAACTAAAACATGACCCATGGCAGGAGACAATAGTACAAACTGCTGAAATCAACAGGGGAAGTAAACAGATACATACACAAGACTGAACTCAAGACATGACTATTTATAACTAGTCATCAACAAACTCTGCTCAGGTGAGTGTAGACGTCACCTGCCTGAGTGAGGTGCACTCTGGGAAGTGGAGTCCCAGCCTAAATGTAGTTTATTCTAGGGGTCATCACCGACAGTCTATATGCACATCATCTTAAATGACGAGATAGATAGAGAGACAGACAGGTGTAGAGAGAGAAAGAGATGGATGGATTCTTGGGTGCTGTTGTGTCATTTAGGATTAGGTGTAGGATTCCAGAGGGAATGTAAGAGTTCGTTTACACTGTCAGTTAAATGTGACCCAATTCAGATTTTTTGCTCATATGTGACACGTATCGGATATTTTCTATGTCCATGTAAACAGGGAAAAAACGCATGCATTCCGATATTTCGAGATCGGTTTCAGGCCTCCTTCGTATGTGGAAATAAATCAGATATAAATCAGATATGTGCTAATGTGATTGTCATGTAAACAGACAGATCGGATTTTCTGAAGCATTGCGTTCTGTACGTCATTAAAACTGCGACTTCTTTGCGGTTTAATGACGTAATCAGGCACACCGAGGCGCTGCTCATCCAAACAGATGCGCCAGTGTGCGGTAGCCGGCACCTGTTTCAAGCCACCAGAGAGCGACACCGACACGTCTCGCACCCAGACATTCCTCTGAATAGTTGAGGACACAATAAATGAAGCACATGCGCAGGCTGCAATCATGTCCCTTTTCCTCCTTCTCCGTTTCACGAACTTTGCATATATCGCAGAGCTACTGTAGCATCAAGCATATTTCGCCTTCGTCCATCTTGGCTAGTGTGTAGTGCAAGAACCTCCCTTTAAGTATGCGCGATGTTTCAGACGGTATGGTCTGAAAGTGTAAACACTTGAATCGGATATGGGTCATAGTTGAAAGAACGTGTAAACAGACGGTCAGAAAAATCAGATATAGGCAACAAATCAGAATTGGGCATCGAGACCTGCAGTGTAAATGGGGTTTTAGAAATGTTGTTTTTCCTACACAAAGAATTATTGATTGTTTTTTAGTGCACTCACACTCTCTCTCTCTCACACACACACAGGCAGTTTATATTCTTTGCCATTTAAAGACCCTATTTATATTTTATGTCTGTGTTTAATTCTGTAATCACGAGTAACAGAATTAGGCGATGGTATTGGAGACGTGATGTGAGGTGTTTGGAGACGTTTACTGCATTTGTTGTGTTTGTGTCCCAGGTTGGACGGGTCCTCCTCCTCCCCGAGGCTGTGAGGTGTTTGTGGGGAAAATCCCCAGAGATATGTACGAGGACGAGCTGGTGCCGCTGTTCGAGCGCGCGGGACGCATCTACGAGTTCCGGCTGATGATGGAGTTCAGCGGAGAGAACCGCGGCTACGCCTTCGTCATGTACACCACCCGAGAAGCGGCGCAGCACTCCATCACCCTCCTCAACAACCTCGAGGTACGACCGGGGAAGTTCATCGGAGTGTGTGTGAGTCTGGACAACTGTCGCCTCTTCATCGGCTCCATCCCTAAAGACAAGCAGAAGGAGGAGATCCAGGAGGAGATGATGAAGGTCAGGGTCTCAGTTCATCGGGTACCGGGTGCCATTACTTTTGTCCTGAGTGTGTTGGTTGTGATGGTGTGCAGGTGACAGACGGAGTGGTGGATGTTATCGTGTACCCCAGTGCCACGGACAAAACTAAGAACCGAGGTTTTGCGTTTGTGGAGTACCAGTCTCACAAAGCCGCCGCCATGGCCCGCAGGAAACTCATCCCAGGTGCTCATCGGATATTTATCACCTTCAGCATTACACTGGAAGTCAAACACCACATTTAATGATTTCCTTTACTAATGACTGTTCTGGTGTAATTTACACCCTGTAGATGTTTAATTGAATCTGCTGATGGGCTGCTCGGTGATGAAACTCTTCCACACACACTGTTGATTATGATTAAATACGAGTGATGATTTGATGGTGTTGTGTGTGTTGCGTTACAGGGACGTTCCAGCTGTGGGGTCAGACTATTCAGGTGGACTGGGCGGAGCCTGAGAGAGACGTGGACGAGGAGACGATGCAGCGTGTGCGTGTGCTCTATGTGCGTAATCTCATGCTGCAGACGAGCGAGGAGACGCTTCACGCGGAGTTCGGCCGTCAGAAGCCCGGTTCCGTGGAGCGCGTGAAGAAACTGACGGACTACGCCTTCATTCACTTCTACTGCCGCGAGGACGCGCTCGCCGCGCAAAAGGCCATGAACGGCAAACTCATCGACGGCTCTCGCATCGAGGTCACGCTGGCGAAGCCGGTCCAGAAAGAAACGGGTCGACGATTCAGAACCCGAGTCGCACAAAACGGTACGTCACCGGCGCTGTACGGCGAGTCCAACCACCACCTGATACAGAACCACGACGACTCGGGGATCAGCCTGGGCTCCGGAGCGATGAGCGAGGGGTTCCCCCCGCAGCCCTTCAGCCTGTCTCCTCATCTCGGTACCGGGTTCTCTGTGGACCGGGACCAGTGCATGCACCCGTTCCTGCCCGGGTCCGGTCTGGTCCCGATCAGTCTGCAGATCCTGAAGCCGAGTCAGCTGAGCTCCGCCGTGTCCCTCCTGGAGTATTACTGCCAGAAGAACGGCTGGTCCCTCCCGGAATATTACCTGTACACCACCGCCGTGGGCCCCTGCCCCGCCCCCGCCGTCCATGAGGGGAAGACCCTGCTGGTGTACAAGGTGGTAATCAGCAGCACGCACAGCAGCTTCATGCCCAACAAACTGTGCACCATCCTCGAGGACGCCAAGGAGCTCGCCGCCCACAACGCGCTCTGGAACCTCGGTCAGTCGGGTCACGCCCTCTCACACCTCACACATCATACACAGTAAACACCATGACGTCAGATGTTTATTAGGAATTCTGCTGAATAACTTGGCTGAACACACGAGATCAGACACGAGAGTTCAGAAGGCAGGGTTTGTCAGGAGACGTTCATTTTTATATCTTATTGCATCTGTTAAGACTATAAAGAGCTCAGTGCTGCGCTTTTAATTTAGTAATTTAATTGATATTTAAAATTTTAAATCCTAAAAATGCAGTCTCAGTCTCAGTGTTATTGCTGCACTACAGATTTAGTTCATTCTGATCTCGTCGTACCCAGTCTGATCTAATCTCATCTCATCGTATCTGATCTAATCTCGTCTGTATGAGATCTCAGACGTCCAGCAGCAGATCAGCAGGAAACACGTGTGGAAATGTCTCTACTACATTCTAATAGTAATTATATCTACACAGTCCCGTGTGTGTGTGTGTGTGTGTGTGTGTGTGTGTGTGTGTGTGTGTGTGTGTGTCAGATCTCTCGTTATACAGCACAGGTTCCCCGGGCAGTTTCTCCCCCCCCGCGGTGGCGCAGAGGGCAGGTTTATTGTCGTTTGCGTGCCGAGCGGTACCGTACCCAGCGTACTCCGTGGCTCCCGTCTCACCGCCGCTGTCCGTCTCCAGCACCCGCAGCTCTCGGCTCTACCTTCCCGGCGCGTCTGCTTTCTGATGAGCGACGGCGCGAGAGACGACCTCTACGTGTTGTTGTTCAGTTGTGTTGTGTTGTACTCAATTTTGTTTTGTTCCTCTGCAGAATTTCCAGATCGTCACATCTGCTCTTTTTCAAGGTTTCTAAAAGGCTTTTTTTCTAAAAAACAAAACAGAAGAAAAACGAACAGTATTATTATTATTATTATTATTCTAAATATCAATTATAAATATCAGAATAAATGTTTAATCCATTAATAAAGGTTCGATATGTTTTTAAGTGGTTGTGTAGTGATTCTTCTTCTGCTTTAACTGTAACACTCTCCATTAACAGGTTTCCCCGAGTTACAAGTGAGTTCTGTTCCAGGAGCGCGTTCATAAGTCTGACAAACTGAGTCTTATACGCCTTAATATACAATATAAAGCAAAACAATCCACTCGACTTAATCTCTGTCCCTTTTCTACACACTGCCATAATGTGGCCAAAAACTGTAACTGCGCCTAAGGACATTAGTCTGACAGCGAAATGTTACAGTGTCGTCTCTGTGCCTTTAAACCGTGAGGGGAATCCCGACAGCACCGTGTCTCAGAGCTGATTAACACCCTACTGGACTGTGAACTCTGTCTCGTTGAGGATTTTCTGAATTTAGGATTATTCTCCATCAGGACAGATTTACAGGACAGACATTCACTGAAACCGCTGAGGCCGACTCATTTCTCCAGCACACACACACACACACACAAACACACAATATACCGAACTTTAGATGTTGTATACATTCACTTACTGAAAATATTGTATATAATTGTAAATATTGGTATCTGATGCACTGCAGTGTTTATTTTTCTGTACGATATACGTGAGATACTTCTGTGA
Organism: Clarias fuscus; assembly: GCA_030347435.1. Taxonomy (NCBI): domain Eukaryota; kingdom Metazoa; phylum Chordata; class Actinopteri; order Siluriformes; family Clariidae; genus Clarias; species Clarias fuscus. Next base: position 167,019 of record CM059227.1, on the reverse strand, counting down.
TTGAACCAGTAACAGAACCGCAGTCTGTTTATATTTGCATAAATTCGTAACTTGAATGTGTGTAAGTCGGGGACGACCTGTAAATGTTTTTAACACACTGTTAGATATGGAAGCAAATTAGCATCATAATTACTTGAATTATATCAGCCTTTGAAAAATACATTTTGAAATTTAATCACTGTTGAATTGTTTTTAAATTTTTTATTTAAATACTACTGAATTTATTAAACTGAAATATTTGACTTTAAAAAGCAACATCTTTGAATTGAAGTGCTCTGAATGTCACACGGAATTTTCAACAATCCATTTCAACTGTGAAATTCAGATAGAAAATTCAAGCTGTAAAATTCAATACAGGAAAAGCAATCGAGCCAGAACGGGATCCGTTCGTCAGTCACGTGACCCAGGGAAGCGGCCGTGCTCGATCCCGGCTCCCGGTGAGTCTCGCGACATGGCGGAGCGCAGCGGCTCGGTAAGTCCACCTGCAGTGTGTCTTACACTCATTATATATGTATATATGATCAGATGTTTTAGTCATTTTACTGTGATAAAGGAATTTAGTTAAAGTGGGGCTAGTGAGCACGAGACACAGACTGATGTTTGTTACACACACACACACACACGCGCGCGCGCACGAGAGAGAGAGAGAGACACAGTGGTGGGCAAAAGTATTAAGCCAGCACGTGCCATGTATTACTTCTCTCTGTGTGCAGAACAGGTGACGTCACCAGTTAGTTCAGGTCCAGCTGAAGAGTCGTGTTCATTAAAATCAGCTGCTTTAGTTAATTGATGGAGCAGATAAGTGGCAGGACTTGGACTTTCTGAAGGCAGGGTGTCCACCTCTGTACAAAACCTTCAGGTTTAGAAGAAAATGACTTCAAACTAAATACTGACAGTTGTTTGGCACTTTAGTAGCATAAAATAGGTTTTTCTGTAAAGTCATTATTTAAATGTTTGAGGTTATTATGAAAGCAGCGACTTTCACTTTTGTCCACCCTGTATATATTATTATAAAGCGAGATATAATGATGTTGACCTTTGATTTACTCCCTGATCTTTTTGTTTTTGCTTTCAGTACAGGTTCTTCTCCAGCACATCACCTGACTCACGATGAAGATGAGGATGATGATTGTTCACTTGATGCGCATGTCAGGCTATCAATCATCAGTTCATCACAGATTTTATGTGATTTATGTAGATTTTCTTTTTTGTAATATGCTATACTTTATGTAAATGTGAGTTGATTTTACTTAAACATATTAAAGACGTGTCCAGTGAGCAGTTCTGGGTTGTTACTCATAAAAATGAACGGCAGTAGATGGAAGAGAAGCTGTGTTCTCATCTAGATGCTGTCCAACTTGCAGAATAACTGTATTTTACAGGCCAAAAGCACAATCACTTTGCTTAGTCACCAGAGCATGTATTTATACTAAATTAGTCTAGGTTATTTGATACGCAGTGGTTACATCTCATGAGGAGGAGTTTGTCTAATTGTTTGTCAGACAAACTGTTCCTCTTTGGTTCCTCTTACGGCTGATTTCCATGGATATAAACTTACTGTAGGGAAATGGCTCAGGATCTCCATCTGACTTTTAATATTTAGTCACCTCAGTCTTGCATTTGAGAGAAGCTGTATTCTCATCATCTAAAGCAAGTAAGTCATTCTCACTGAAGTGCTGCATCCTACAGCCCATTGTGGTGAGAAATCAATTCACCCAGCGCTCAGTAAAGATCGTTGTGCAGATAACTGAAGCTATGGAAAGCAAGTTCCTTGATTATAAACTGCAATGTAAATACTGAATTTAGGAATAGTAATACATTACTCCATTACTGTAATTAGTTGTATATTATTTATTTGCTACTTTGTAATATATAACCCCACTGCCTGTATTTGTTTAAAAAAAATAAATAAATAAATAAATGTTTTGCCTAATATTTATGATTTTATTATTGAAGAAGTTCATGAAATCCTCACTACTGCATGATGTTGTTGTGGAGATTTCTGCAGTGGTCTTGTTTTTAGTTAATTTAGCTACGGTATTAAATAAAAATCTCGGGTTGTTTTTGTTATTTTCTATAAGAGTGGAGAGATACGTTGATCTAGCATCACTGAGAGCTTTTTTATAGTTCAGGATGCTCTCCTTCCAAGCTATTTTGAATACTAACAATTTAGTTTGGCGCCATTTACGTTCGAATTTTCGAGTGGTTTGTTTTAAAGCACGGGTGTGGTCATTATACCAAGGAGCGAGTTTCTTATCTCTAATCATTTTCCTTTTAACTGGAGCTACATTATCTAAGCTATAACGAAGTGCTGACTCTAGAAATTCATTCGCCTGTTCGAGTTCTGTGAAGTCAGATGGCGATCCAATCAAAGTTGATAATTCTGGAAGATTATTGATAAAGCTCTGTGTGGTATTTGATGTGGGATGGACACCGTCCCGCCCTAACAGGCCAGTTTTGCCCTCAAAGGTCTTCCAATTGTCTATGAAGCCCACGTTGTTTTCGGAGCACCACCTGGACATCCAGCGGTTCAGCGACCATAACCTGCTGTAAGCTATGTCGCCACGTCTCATTGGGATGGGACCAGAGCAAACTACTTCTTCGGACATCACCTTCGCTATTTTAAACACCTCTGTAAAGTTACTCTTACTAACCTCTGACTGACGAAGGCGTATATCGTTAGCTTTAGCATGTACCACTATCTTAAAGAACCTACTCTGCCCTAGAGCCCTAAGATTACCCTAAGATCATCACTGAGGAGAGCGAACCTGTTGGACACGTGAAGCGCGGAAGAGGTGTGCTCCGGTGGGCTAGCCTTAGCGTTAGCTTTGGCTGAACGAGTATGCCGCCGAGTCGTCACCCACTCGCCCCGCTGTGAGGGCTCTACTGCCGGAGTCGGGGGCTGATTATCTCCGCCTGCGGCACCCAGACTTTCCACTACAGGATTAACGCTGCTCTCGCGCTCTCTAACCCTCTCTAAAGTCTGGATGCGCTCCTCTAATGCTACTATCTTCTCCGTCAGGGTGCTAACTAACACACACCTATCACAAATAAAATTATCACTAATGACGGAGGAAGAATGTCTAAACATCCTGCACTCCACACACTGAGCGAGCTGAATGGTAGACATGATAACGTACCTTTGTGCCGGAGTTGTGATTATTTGCTGATGGATTTGCTTGTTGTTTGTCAGATGATAGTCCAGTACTCAGTCCAGTAGTGTTAAAGTGTAAAACTAGTTTGTTATTTAGTAAAAACAGGAAAAAATGGATTTGACTTCTGCTTCCTGACTGTTTGTGGCTTGTTTTTTCTTTTTCTACTTCAACTAGTCTTTTCTTTCTGGTCTGAGGCCCGCTGTTCCCTACTTTAGATTTTCTTTTTGACCTAAACAGAGTAAACCCAACATCGTCTGTGGTCATGCTGGTGTTTTCAGAACCTAAACATCATCATTACTTTGACTGTTAGTCAGTTGTGTGTTCTCACTCATGGTAACGTGGAGGTTTTCTTCCTCTGTCTCCATCTGCTTGTTTTCCTGCTCAGCGTTCTTTCCTCCTTCTTGGCCCTCAGTCTTACCTTCTTATTGTTGAGTCACTTCCTGTCTGCTTGTTTGTACACTATATTCTCCACTGTCTTGCTCATCATTAATTTACATAATTGTCCATTTGTTTATTACTGTCTCCTGGTTGGCTGTAGCTTCTTTTTCAGGACAGTTCCAGGTTAAATGTCCTTCTTGAACACAGCCAAAACATTTAAAGTTTCTCGAAGTTGCAAAAATGGCAAATTCCTCCCCATGTACATTTACTTTAAACATGATGTTCAGATCTTCGTCTCTGCTGTTTAAGATCATGTACACATGTCTCCTATAGGAGCCGATATGTCTAAGCTCAGTGTCTTTGCATCCTGCTGGTATCATGTTAATGGGTGACATTAGTTTTCCAAATCTGGATAGCTCTTTATTCAGAACATCATTGTCAATGTACGGCGGAACATTAGAAATTATCACTTTTTTTTTGCGGGGGTACCGAGGGGGAGAACGTTTACCAGAGTATCTTTAAGTACGACCTTGCTAGCTATTATTGTCTCAGCTTTGTGTATCTCATCCACAAAGAACACAACAGCCTTGTTCACTCGGGCGGCAGACACAGTGCCCCTCCCGCCAATTAACTTTACTACCGCTGAAGCTCATTCCTCTATGGAGCACGCGACAGTCGCTAGTACTTTAAACCCGTGCTTACGGGTTAAGTTTGTAAACGCCAAACGCACACACACCTGCCTGTGCCGTGTTTATCACACACACACACACACACACACACAAAGTACGCATGTACGCACGCACACGCACGCAAAGCAACACTCACTATCCACTCAATTCACTCAACACACAGTCACACAAAAAGTAGCGAAAAAAGAGAGTTTTCACCTCAATCACACACTCACACACTCGCGCATGCGACCAGAGAAATAGAGAGAGACAGACGGATAGAGAGAGAGAGGTTTAACACACTTTATTTTGAAGCAAAAAAGAAAAAATATACAGTAGTTTACATTTTTACTTATATATACACACATACTGTACACACATACACATACATATATATTGTATACACACACACACGCACACACAAACATACGAAATCAACATGTATACAGTACATACACACGCATTCACACAGTATTTACATATTTACACTTTTTTAAGACCCATTAAATCCCCCTCGACACACACACACACACACTATTATTAACAAGACTTTTTTTTTCAGTTTTAGTTTTTTTGTCCATTAATTTACAGTTTTATTTACAGTTTGTGTTTTTTTTCAGCTGTTGTAAATTTTTTCTTCTTTCTGAGTGTCAGTTGTTTTTTTGTTGTCTGTTGTGTTAGTTTTTTTTTAGTTCTTTTAATGTTTTTACTCTCCGTCTCTTCTCTGTTTTGGACAGCTGTACAGTCGTGGCCAAAAGTTTTGAGAATGACACAAATTTTAGTTTTCACAAAGTTTGCTGCTAAACTGCTTTTAGATCTTTGTTTCAGTTGTTTCTGTGATGTACTGAAATATAATTACAAGCACTTCATACGTTTCAAAGGCTTTTATCGACAATTACATGACATTTATGCAAAGAGTCAGTATTTGCAGTGTTGGCGCTTCTTTTTCAGGACCTCTGCAATTCGACTGGGCTGCTCTCAATCAACTTCTGGGCCAAATCCTGACTGATAGCAACCCATTCTTTCATAATCACTTCTTGGAGTTTGTCAGAATTAGTGGGTTTTTGTTCGTCCACCCGCCTCTTGAGGATTGACCACAAGTTCTCAATGGGATTAAGATCTGGGGAGTTTCCAGGCCATGGACCCAAAATTTCAACGTTTTGGTCCCCAAGCCACTTAGTTATGACTTTTGCCTTATTCCACGGTGCTCCATCGTGCTGGAAAATGCATTGTTCTTCACCAAACTGTTGTTGGATTGTTGGAAGAAGTTGCTGTTGGAGGCCATTGGTTTTGGTACCATTCTTTATTCATGGCTGTGTTTTTGAGCAAAATTGTGAGTGAGCCCACTCCCTTGGATGAGAAGCAACCCCACACATGAATGGTGTCAGGATGCTTTACTGTTGGCATGACACAGGACTGATGGTAGCGCTCACCTTTTCTTCTCCGGACAAGCCTTTTTCCAGATGCCCCAAACAATCGGAAAGAGGCTTCATCCGAGAATATGACTTTGCCCCAGTCCTCAGCAGTCCATTCACCATACTTTTTGCAGAAGATCAATCTGTCCCTGATGTTTGTTTTGGAGAGAAGTGGCTTCTTTGCTGCCCTTCTTGACACCAGGCCATCTTCCAAAAGTCTTGGCCTCACTGTGCATGCAGATGCGCTCACACCTGCTTGCTGCCGTTCCTGAGCAGCTCTGCACTGGTGGCACTCCGATCCCGCAGCTGAATCCTCTTTAGGAGACGATCCTGGCGCTTGCTGGACTTTCTTAGACGCCCTGAAGCCGTCTTAACAAGAATTGAACCTCTTTCCTTAAAGTTCTTGATGATCCTATAAATTGTTGATTTAGGTGCAATCTTAGTAGCCACAATATCCTCGCCTGTGAAGCCATTTTTATGCAACGCAATGATGGCTGCATGCGTTTCTTTGCAGGTCACCATGGTTAACAATGAAAGAACAATGATTTCAAGCATCACCCTCCTTTTAACATGTCAAGTCTGCCATTCTAACCCAATCAGCCTGACATAATGATCTCCAGCCTTGTGCTCGTCAACATTCTCACCTGAGTTAACAAGACGATTACTGAAATGATCTCAGCAGGTTCTGTAATGACAGCAATGAAATGCAGTGGAAAGTTTTTTTTTTCCTGGATTAAGTTAATTTTCATGGCAAAGAAGGACTATGCAATTCATCTGATCACTCTTCAGAACATTCTGGAGTATATGCAAATTGCTATTATAAAAACTTAAGCAGCAACTTTTCCAATTTCCAATTTCCAATGTTTATGTAATTCTCAAAACTTTTGGCCACGACTGTAGAATGAGGTTTACCCGCAGGTGTGTGTGTGTGTGTGTGTGTGTGTGTGTGTGTGTGTGTGTGTGTGTGTGTGTGTGTGTGTGTGTGTGTGTGCGGTGCTGCACCCGGCCTCTTCACTCTCCTGGACCGCGGCGCTCTGAGTCTGACTGCGGGTTTTTGGTTGTCGTTGCTGGTTGCTGGACGTCTCCTCCCATTTTCTCCTCGGTTTTGTTGTGGTGTTTTTGTGTGTCTGAGGTGATGCGTTGGTCTGCGGCTGCGGTGTTCCGGTGCAGATGTTGGCAGATCTGCTCTCCCATCGCTAGCAGAACTTCCTCCAGCAGTACACTGTCTTCCACAACACACTTGACGCCTTTCTGGAGGGACAAAGTCTCCTCACCAGCCTCAGAGGCCATGGCGCCCCGCCCACTCTCTCTTTTAACTTTTTAAACTAAAAACAAAAACCAAAGATAAATAAAAAACAGTCACCAGAACAACTTGGCATATAGGGAGAGCGACAGAGAGAGAGAGAGAGGTTTTAAACTCACTTTATTGTAACAAATTAAGGAAAGGACTATCTTACATTTTATATACAAATATACATACACACACACCCACACATACATACACACACACCCACACATACATACACACACACCCACACATACATACACACACACCCACACATACATACACACACACCCACACACCCACACATACATACACACACACCCACACATACATACACACACACCCACACATACATACACACACACCCACACATACATACACACACACCCACACACACACCCACACACACACCCACACACACCCACATACACACACTCATTCATGCAGACATACAATGTATTAACATATGTACAGTTTTTTTTATTTATATTTTTATATATATATATATAAGGAAAAAAACCCTGTGACCCTCCACCCCACCAATAACTCTAACGTCTTTTAAAGTCTTAGTTTTGTCTTTTTTAATTTTAAGCTCAGTCAACCTGTTACGTTTTATAGTCCGGTTTATTTTATGAGTGTGTAGTTATGATCGTTGTATTGCTTTATTCCAAGTTACTGTCAGTGTCCATGTCTTGTGGTTTCTCCTTGCTGGGGGCAGTTTTTCGGTTTCTTATTAACTGATGTGAGGTTTTTTTTAGCAGTTTATTGTTTCCTGGAAATAGTTTATTGACCACTTGTCTTTTTTCTTTTGCTGTTAACTGTAAGAATGTGTTGATCTGCTCCTCGACGTCTCTCTGTTCTCCCTGTGTGTGTGTGTGCGGTGCTGCATCCGGCTTCTTCTTCTGTCCCCTGTGTTGTCTCCAGTGTTGTTGTGTTCAGTGTTGTTGTGTTCAGTGTTTGGCTGCGGGTTTTTCGTTTGTTGATGAATTCTCTGATGGATGTTTCTTCTCTTTTCCTCCTGGGTTTTACTGTGTTTCTTTCTTTGGGTGTCGGTGCTGGCGTGCAGGTCTGAGGTTCCTGTGGTTCTCCGGTACTGGTGCTGGGGGCGTGGTCAGCGTTGGGGGCGTGGTCAGCGCTGACTACTGTACACGCGCCGGGATGTTTACTCGCGTTGTGTACAGTAGTGGCGGTGTTGGAGTCAGCGCCGGGTGCGGTGTGTGTCTCTGTGGTGGCGGTGAGTGCTGACTCGGGTGTGTCGCTGAGGCCCGCGGCGGACTCGGACTCCTCGGTGTTTTCCGGCTGACTGTCCCCGCGCCGCTGCTGCTGTTTCCCGGCCGCGTCGCTCCGTGTGGACATCTCAGCCTTTTGTGTCCAACGTCCCCGCACTCAAAACACCTCAGAGGCTCCGTAGTGGCGAAAACGGTGTAACTGCCGTCCCCCGCAAAGTTCACATTAAGTGTCCCTTCTTGGTTGGTTAACACCATTAGGATCAGGACGTGGTTCACGCTGGAGCTCTTACACCCGAGCGGGATGGCTCTCATGGGGCTGACGAACCTCCCGAATCGGGCCAGCTCGCTCATGATCGCCTCGTCCTGTACAAACGGAGGCAAGTTGGAGATCAGCACTCTCGTGGTGGGGACAGACAGAGGGGAGACCGGCACCGCTGATCCTCTCACGGTTATTCCGCTTTTTACAAGCGCACTCACGAGGTCGGTCTTTTTTAGAAACACCACCACCGCTTTGTTCATCCGGGAGGCTGAGTAGATGTTTTCGCACCCGACCTGCTCTCCCACCGCTAGCAGCACTTCTTCCACAAAGACCCCAGTGTCCGTGACGCACCTCACACCATTCCGGAGAGACAAACACTCCACACCGGCCTCGGAGGCCATGGTGCCCCGCCTGCTCTCTCTCTCACGATAAAGTTTTAAATCATATATATTTCACACAGCATTCACCGAAGATAATTATGGGGAAATAAAGGAGGGGAATAAATAAAGAAAAATAAATAAGTAAAGAAGTGGGGGAAAAAATGGAAAGTTTTTTTTCAGAAAAAAACTTGGCAAGACGCCAAACAGTCTTTCACGCGCTCTCTCACACCCAGCGCATGCGCAGAGAGAGAGAGAGAGAGAGAGAGAGACGGATAGAGAGAGAGACAGGCAGGAGAAAATGAAGGTAGTGAGGAGGAACTTGGATCTCAACCCCACTCATCCAAATGTGAATGTAATTCGTACTCAAACCCTGTTGAATAGGACACTCTACTTTCAGGACAAATGGTTTAAAGATTATATTTGGCTCCATTATTGTTTTTCAGTTTCGTGTGCAATATAATTTAACAATATCGTACGTCACATCATTTAACAAATTCATGTGCAATTTTACTCATCATTGTTGCTACGTAAAGTCTCATCAGAATCTGGTTTCTGCTACGCTCTCGCTCCCGGTCGCTGCACTCGACCTTTGTCTATCCTACGCCTAGTTAGTGGATTTTTATTTTTATTTTATTTTAATTATTGTTCTATTGCAGGTATATATTTTTACTGTCTTTGCTCTTGGTTCAGGATTAGTAAAGTTGTATCTTATCTTATCTTATCTCGTCTTGTCTTGTCTTGTTTTATCTTATCACAGCCCCTGCTTGTCCTCTGTGTTTATTGTGATAAGTCTAAGTTGTCATTGGAAGCAGATCCAGATTTTGTCAAGTGGCTTTTGAGTATGTTAAAAAAAAAAGTGAGTAAAATGTAGCCAGGATGGCATGTGATGTGATGAACGTCTTCCTCTGTCCCAACTTTAAGGACAAATCTATGGCAGTACTGCAAACATGCCTGAAGAATTGCAGGGGTGCCAGTGAATTAAGGAAAGACCAAACGCTGACTATCTAATGTGCCTGTAGAACACACCGTGGGAACTCGGGCTGCCTGTATCTCCTCCACTAGTAAGAGATTCTCAGGTGCGTATTTCATCAATCTGGCAAGTTCAGGATGATTTTCCAGGAAATCACAAAATCAGAGCATGGCTTCACCTCATTAAGATCTCTCTGTCCTACGAAGTGGGCTGTTCACACGCCTGCCGGGCGCTCAGTGATTAGCGAAGGCCGGTCAGCTAAAACCGCTAGTCTTCATGTTCCATTTCTAAAAGGTAAAGCTATGGTGAGCCTTGTAATGGCTGAAGCTCTGACGGGGGATTTGAAGCACGTGAACACATCCGGAACACACCCTCAATTAAATCTGATTTCAATTCTACTCAAGTTTATTTGTATAGCGCTTTTAACAATTGACATTGTCGCAAAGCAGCTTTACACAATCAAAAACATCCTGAACACATTCATCCCTGAGACATGGACACTGTGGTAGACAAATTCACGACTACCTCGGGTGCAGCCGACTATGTTTTAGTCTAATAACATTTCAGACAATCTCAGATGCTGATACCATTATTTAGGAAGTGGTGCTGAGGGTGAAGGATCTCTTCAGCCAGGTGGAAGTGTAGAAGTCAGAAGTAAGGCCTCGCAGGTTGTCCCTGTTCCCTGTGCAGAGCCTAAGAGGAGTTTTAGTGCCTGAGGAGGATTAAGACATGATTTTGATCAGCAATGAGTCAAACACGGCTGAATGATGTGGCTATCTGTCACATGCACCAGGAGAAACTGGACAGACGGGACCTTGAAGGAACATGGCAGACTTATATCAATGATAATGATGGAAGCAAAAACAGCTTTGCATTCTTTGCTTGAAAAATTGTCAAAACACATGGAATTGACGCATCTTCCTTAAAAAAATGAAATGTAATCCTTTGAGTTTTATTGAGCACTATGTGGATTAAATGTCAGTTGTTTTGATGTCGAATGCTATAAGTAAAATCACACAAGTCTTTCGTTTGGCTATTGAACCTAAAAGAGAATTATTATTTTATACAACATGGATGAACAACACAGATAATTGTCTGGATTATGGATTATGACGTTGGTGTTTATGTTGCAAAATGGTTACTGTACAGTCTGTGAATAACAGATAATAAAGACAGCAGTAGAATCGTGAGATTTTCTAATGATTTATATCCTTTGTGTATTCCTGGACGTTTTTGATGCATATTAAGAGCAAGTGAATCTTTTAAGAGAATTGTTCTTAAAAATGCTGACGTACATACTGATCCATCCCTCTGTGTTAAGAGAATCCATCACTTTTCTTAGTGGGTGGGGCTTTACATTCAACATCTCACTCTCTGTCCAGTTCAGTCCATCACTGGTCCAGTCGGGTGTCCTGCAGCGCAATAGCAAAGTCGTCAAAACAGTGATAATTGAAGACATACTAAAACAGTTTAAGTATTAAGTACAATAATTGATTTCCTGTTCTCTCTCCGCTTTGTTTACTTTGATATATTTCCTATAATTCTGCAGCCATGTGTCTGTCCACAGCAACCAGATTATTACGATAAATCTTATAAAATCTGTTTCTAAAGTTTCTTTTTTTGTTTCTACAGGATTGTAAGCCATTTAAACCTGTGTAGTTTATCATGAGTAAATTGGGGATTTGAAAAGTTCTCAGTTGTTATAAAAGTCATTTTATCCAGGAATCAGATATCAGATAAATCTGGCTTTCAGATTTATTACATACTCTGATATAAATTCTCAGGCTCTCTCACTGCCGAGCCTTTATCAGCAACAGATAGCATCAAAATCCACAGCCGCCAAATTAGACTCTCAGAAATATTTTTCACTTATAGCCGAGAGCTTAAATACAAGTAGAGACTAATCGAAAGAGTTCAGGTGTTATATTAGTAGCAGCTCACAGACATCAGTTCCTTAATCCTGCTTGAAGAGGAGATTTTTGGCTCAGTGTGGCTCCACTTTAAATAAAAAGGTTAAATTAAAAAATGTGCTTTGCTGTGGTGAGGTAAGGTGTTTGGGTATATGGTGAGGTAAGGTGTTTGGGTATATGGTGAGGTAAGGTGTTTGGTGATATGGTGAGGTAAGGTGTTTGGTGATATGGTGAGGTAAGGTGTTTGGTGATATGGTGAGGTAAGGTGTTTGGTGATATGGTGAGGTAAGGTGTTTGGTGATATGGTGAGGTAAGGTGTTTGGTGATATGGTGAGGTAAGGTGTTTGGTGATATGGTGAGGTAAGGTGTTTGGTGATATGGTGAGGTAAGGTGTTTGGGTATATGGTGAGGTAAGGTGTTTGGTGATATGGTGAGGTAAGGTGTTTGGTGATATGGTGAGGTAAGGTGTTTGGGTATATGGTGAGGTAAGGTGTTTGGTGATATGGTGAGGATAAAATATTGAATTAATTTATTTATGTATATTTATGCAAGAGATACAATACGAGTGTTTATACCGTTCATGTTCAATCTGTTTTTATGTAAACCCTTCCTGAAGTATTTATGACGTCTGTGTGGCTTCACATTATCTGTCACTGCCTGAGTGACTCTGCAGATCGAGCTCCGCTTCATATTTTAATTTCCATTTCAATTTTTCAGACAGCGCTGGCAGATAAATTATTCACCTAGCTCAGCCTCGCCGCGCATGAAGTCATCACAGCACCAAAACCACCTCCGCACACACACACACACACACACACACACACACAGCCTTCTGCCAAATTAACCCAAAACTTCATATCACATAAACCTTTAACTGTATTAATGTACTTTAAATGACAGTTTTTAATGTAATAATATTGTTGTAATAAATCATGTTTTCTGTGGCAGTGTTTAGACACGGTGTTAACACTGAGGTATGTAGGTGGTGTTTAATGAGTTAGTTTCTCTAAGCACTGATTTACTTAAAGTAAAAAGCATCATGGATTTATATCCTTAGTAAAACCCAAATGTCCCCACAGTGATGGTTTTACGAGGATCAGCTTTCATTTAAAAACTGTAAAACAGCAGAAAGGGTTTCTTTTGGGTTTATTATTAGTTATGGTTAGATGTTTGATGTTAGATGGGATGTGTGTGTGTTTGTGTGTGTGTGTGTGTGTGTGTGTGTTGTGTCTCCTGTAGATCAATCATCTACAGTATCTAATTGTCTATTTTCCTGTCACTCTCAGAGGCAGCATCTCATTTTAGTCTTTTCTGTCTGAAAATGTTTAATTTCACACTCCATTATTATTCTCTGTTCCCTCCCGTCTGCCATTCTCTAATCACATGCTTATTTGTGTGTGTGTGTTTATGTGTGTATATGTGTGTGAGTTCTCATTTTTCACCCATTATATTTAGTTTGCACATCTTCACACATTCCAGTTTGATATCCAAAATGCATTGTTTTCTCTGTTTGAATAAAAGGCACCATGTGTTTAAAAACGCTTTAGCATGACTGACACTCCATTTACCCAGACTTCTCCTCAGCTTGGAGTGTAATACTCCATTTAACCCCAGCGCTCAGTGAGAGCTGAGAGACGGTCTTCAGTTTAAAAAAGCCTCTGATGAGGGATGCTGTGTTTCCCGAGCCCTGACCCCTCCCGTCGTGTCTGGTTAGCATGGAGAAACCCCGCTGAAGATGGCAAGCGGTTTTTATGGTTTCTCGTAACCATGTCCTCAATGTGCAGGTAGCCCAGCTACTTTCCCCTGGATACTGTTCACAGAAATGGTACAAACTCACTTCAGTTTTGATGCCACAGTCACATGCCCTGCACCGTCACTCCTCAAACCGAAACTTATTAAAAATCATGATTTAGTTCTACAGCATGCTTTTTAAAGTCATTTAAAAAATAACATAAGCTCATACCGTCTGAATCCACTTTAGATTGTCTAATCAGATGTTTGTGGATGTACTGACTGTGGATCTTATTAGTGTCCAGTTCCATTAAAAGCTGCTCGACCTGAATTGTTTACTCCAGTTGTCATCCACTTTGTAAAATGTTTAGTATTTTATGTGCAGTACCAGTCAAAAGGTTTTTTGATTTTTTTTCTTGACTATGAAATAACACATGGGGAATTCAGTAATTAAGTAACAACAACATCATCACTAACAGGCGGTTGTTATTATAAGACATGAAGGTCGGCTGTTCTGGATCAGTTCCTACAGGAACAGTATTGTGTGTCGAGTGTGTTTGTAAACCCCATCGAGCTCCATGATGAAACTGTCTCTCATGAAGACCTTCCCAGGAAAGCGAGAGCAAAACTTACTGCTGCAGAGGAGAAGTTCATTTAGAGTCACCAGCCTCAGAAATCACCAATTAACCACCAACCAGCACCTCAGGTGTCGTTAAAATTAGTAATAACACATGATTCCTCCTGTAACTGACAGTGTTCCTGCTGCGGTATATAACGGGTGAAACTCTCTTCCTCGAGGTTAGGGTTAACCCTAGGGTGCCAAATCTCTATACGTGTGTTACGCCAGTTTGTCACCCAGTCGTCACTGAGAACAGCAGAGCAACAGATTCCCCGTGTGTTTATGTATAAATGTAAAAACTTTAATGGAAAACACTCGTCTTATGTGAGTACTATATGATCGTATGTGAAAAACAGGTGAAGTTGCATTTGAATATATTTTGCCGTGACAATGTGCATGTGATATGAAGTGAAGCATGTGCTAATAAAAAGGTCCATCACATCTGAAAAAATAAATCACATGGGAAACACATGAGAAATAAACCTGTAAAAAATGAATAAATCATATCTAATGAGCAGAACTTAACACCAGCTGTGTGGATGAAGACGTCTTCTCGCTCCTTCATACTGATTTGTATTCCAGAAATACACACACACACACACACACACACACACACACACACACACACACACACACACAGCTGGTTAGAATAACGATTCTCTATAAATCAGTTAATCAGAAACTCATCCACCTGATTATCCCCTCAGTAGCCTTAAGACGTTCAGTAAGTTCCTCATCAAGAACTGAATCGATCATACGGAATGTTCCAGAAGCCGAGCACTAAATGGGACGTATTAACACTCGTACTCCAGCAAAACCATCTTTCTTTTACAGGAAAATATCTCTAGGGCAGAAAAGAAAGCAGTAGATTCTGTAAAAGATCACTTTTCAGACAAATTAAAAAAAAAAAAAAAGCTTCTGGGTTTTGCTGCATGAAAGATGAAGCAGCTGATAAACTCCTCAGACTTTCTTATGTTGTCTTGTGAGCTGAGCCTACTTTTATTTTATTCCATTATTTATTTCTTGTAAATTTTTATTTTTAAGGTCACAGGTGATCCTACTCTGTGTGACTGTGTATGTGACAAATAACATTTTAGTTTGGAATTTAAAACTGCACACACTTGAGAAACCATTACAGATTGCTCTAATCACTTCCTGTTTTCCGTATTGTTCCCGCGAAAGTTTCTCGTCTGTTTGTAACAGCGTTTTAGATTATATTTTGTTTAGTTTTTTATAATTATATATTTTTCCCGCTTTTACTAAATAACAAACTAGTTTTTACACTTTAACAATACTGGACTTTATCCGTTTTTTTTGCGCTTTTTGGGAGAACGCGCGTATCATCTGACCAACAACAAGCGAATCCATCAGCAAATAATCACAACTCCGGCACAAAGGTACGTCATTATGTCTACCATTCAGCTCGCTCAGTGTGTGGAGTGCAGGATGTTTAGACATTCTTCCTCCGTCATTAGTGATAATTTTATTTGTGATAGGTGTGTGTTAGTTAGCACCCTGACGGAGAAGATATCAGCATTAGAGGAGCGCGTGCAGACTTTAGAGAGGGTTAGAGAGCGCGAGAGCAGCGTTAATCCTGTAGCGGAAAGTCTGGTTGCCACAGGTGGAGATAATCAGCCCCCGACTCCGGCAGTAGAGCCCTCACAGCGGGGCGAGTGGGTGACAACTCGGCGGCATACTCGTTCAGCCAAAGCTAACGCTAAGGCTAGCCCACCGGAGCACACCTCTTCTGCGCTTCACGTGTCCAACAGGTTCGCTCTCCTCAGTGATGCACCCGCTGAGAAACCTGAAAGAGCTCTGGTTATAGGAGACTCGATACTGAGACATGTGAAATTAGCTCGGCCTTTAGGGGGCGCCAGCGGCAGTGGTCAGGTGTATCCCGGGAGCCAGAGCACCGGACATAGCAGGTAATCTTAGGGCTCTAGGACAGCATAGGTTCTCTAAGATAGTGGTACATGCTGAAGCTAACGAAATACGCCTTCGTCAGTCAGAGGTTAGCAAGCATAACTTTACAGAGGTGTTTAAAATAGCGAAGGCGATGTCCGAAGAAGTAGTTTGCTCTGGTCCCATCCCAATGAGACGTGGCGACATAGCTTACAGCAGGTTATGGTCGCTGAACCGCTGGATGTCCAGGTGGTGCTCCGAAAACAACGTGGGCTACATAGACAACTGGAAGACCTTTGAGGGCAAAACTGGCCTGTTAGGGCGGGATGGTGTCCATCCCACTCGGGAAGGTGCTGCTCTCATTTCTTGCAGTATAGCACATAGTCTCAGAAGAGGCCTAGTTAATCGGTGACAATCCAGAGCCCAGGCCAGGGAGCAGACAAACAGGCTAAACCAACCGTCTGCTAGCTGCAGAGAGTCGTCACTCAGGGTCCATCATATTGAGACTGTGTCTGTTCCCCGAGCTAAACATAAATTTAGAAAGACTCAGAAAGTCTGTTTTAGTAATTTAATTAACATAGATACCACAAACTCAGATCACACTGAATGCGCAGCCGGCACCTCTGATCTGAAGCTAGGACTGTTAAATATTAGATCTCTCGCATCTAAAGCAGTTATTGTTAATGAAACTATCACAGATCAGGAGTTTGATATATTATGTTTAACAGAAACCTGGATTAAACAGGACGAGTATGTAGCTCTAAATGAAGCTAGTCCTCCTGGATACAGCTACATACACCAGCCTCGGCTAACTGGTAGAGGAGGAGGAGTCGCAGTTATTTATAACGATAATCTGTCTCTCGTACAAAAACACAGTTTTAAATCTAATGCATTTGAAGTTCTCTATAGTAACATAAAGTCAGCTCAGTCGATCCGCTACTCATCATTTACAGACCCCCAGGGCCGTACTCGGAGTTTCTCTGTGAATTTGCAGATTTCCTCTCAAACCTTGTTGTTTCTGTAGACAAAGCGTTAATTGCTGGAGACTTTAATATTCATTTTGAGAATCCAGAAGACCCTCTGAGAACAGCATTTATGTCCTTACTGGACTCAGTAGGAGTAAATCAGTGTGTAGTAGGACCCACTCATAAAGCAGGTCACACTTTAGATTTAATATTATCCTTCGGATTAATTATAGGAAATATAACCACAATTCCACAGTCTGAAGTTATCTCAGATCACTACCTTGTCTCGATTAAAGCGTGTTATAGTAATAATGTATGCAGCACAGCACCGCGCTTCCACCTTAAACGTACATTTACATCAAATACCGCACAGAGCTTTATCAATAATCTTCCAGAATTATCAACTTTGATTGGATCGCCATCTGACTTCACAGAACTCGAACAGGCGAATGAATATCTAGAGTCAGCACTTCGTTATAGCTTAGATAATGTAGCTCCAGTTAAAAGGAAAATGATTAGAGATAAGAAACTCGCTCCTTGGTATAATGACCACACACGTGCTTTAAAACAAACCGCTCGAAAATTCGAACGTAAATGCCGTCAAACTAAATTGTTAGTATTCAAAATAGCTTGGAAGGAGAGCATCCTGAACTATAAAAAAGCTCTCAGTGATGCTAGATCAACGTATCTCTCCACTCTTATAGAAAATAACAAAAACAACCCGAGATTTTTATTTAATACCGTAGCTAACTTAACTAAAAACAAGACCACTGCAGAAATCTCCACAACAACATCATGCAGTAGTGAGGATTTCATGAACTTTTTCAATAACAAAATCAAAAATATTAGGCAAAAAATTCATGGTTTGAAAACAGACAATTTAAATAATTCAGATGATCTAACCACATCACATCAGAACTTAGAACACTTTACTCCCCTTGAAGCGAGGGAACTAATTTCACTCATCTCTTCTTCAAAATCGTCAACCTGTATATTAGATCCTGTACCGACACATTTTCTCAAACAGATAGTACCAGCAATAATAGAACCCCTGTTGAAAGTAATTAACTGTTCACTCAGTAGTGGGTATGTCCCCAAATCCTTTAAATTAGCCGTTATTAAACCGCTAATCAAGAAACCTGACCTTGACCCCTGTCTGCTTTCTAATTACAGGCCGATATCAAACCTTCCCTTTATCTCCAAGATTTTGGAAAAGGTAGTATCACAGCAGCTATGTTCACATCTACACAGAAATAGCATAAATGAACTGTATCAGTCAGGATTTAGGCCTCATCACAGCACAGAGACAGCACTTGTTAAAGTAGTAAACGACCTCCTATGGGCCTCTGATCAGGGTTGCGTCACTATACTTGTGTTACTGGACCTCAGTGCAGCTTTTGACACCATTGATCATAGTATTCTCCTTCACAGATTAGAAAAGGTAGTAGGAATTAAGGGAACTGCCCTCTTGTGGCTCAGATCCTATTTGACTGATCGTTATCAGTTTGTAGATTTAGATGGTGACCATTCCTCATGTTCTCAAGTGGAGTTTGGTGTTCCACAGGGCTCAGTTTTAGGCCCACTGGTTTTTTCCCTTTACATGCTTCCTCTGGGCAACATAATTCGTAAACATGGTATTAGTTTTCATTGTTATGCTGATGACACACAATTATATGTCTCAGCAAAACCAGATGAGAAAAACCAGTTTGCTAAAATCGAGCAGTGTGTGCAGGACATACGAGATTGGATGTTAATTAATTTTCTTCTGCTTAATCCTGATAAGACAGAAGTTCTAGTCATAGGACCACAAGTAGCTAGAAGTAAGCTTTCTGATCACACTGTAACTTTAGATGGCCTTTCTGTTCCATCAAGTGCAACAGTAAAAGACCTCGGTGTGATTATAGATTCCAGCCTTTCGTTTGAAGCTCATGTAGATAATATCACCAGGATAGCTTTCTTTCACCTTAGAAATATTGCCAAGATTAGAAACATATTGTCACTAAATGATGCAGAAAAACTAGTTCATGCTTTTATCACGTCTAGGTTGGACTATTGTAACGCCTTACTGTCTGGTTGTTCAATTAGGTGTATAAACAAGCTTCAGTTAGTACAGAATGCAGCAGCGAGAGTCCTCACTAAAACCAGAAGATACGAGCACATCACCCCTATCTTATCTACACTGCATTGGCTCCCTGTGAAATTTCACATCGATTTTAAGATACTACTCTTGACATTTAAAGCACTAAATGGTCTCGCGCCACAGTATCTGAGTGAACTGTTAGTGTCTTACGATTCGCCACGCCTACTTCCATCAAAGAATGCAGGCTGCCTGTCAGTACCACGTATTATTAAAACTACAGCAGGGGGCGGAGCTTTTTCTTACAAAGCCCCGAAGTTATGGAATAGTCTTCCTATTAATGTTCGGGACTCAGACACAGTCTCAGTGTTTAAGTCTAGGCTAAAAACCTATTTATTTAGCGCAGCATGTTTGTAAATAGATTAACCTTAGGTAAAGGAGCAGGTCTGGGGGACTCATGGACGTAGAGTATTCTGGTGAACTGGTATGTTTAGATGCTGTCCTCCCCACTCTCATTGTTCACTCAGGTTTGTTGACGGTGAGGTGATTGGTTGCTTTACATCTCAGTTCCCCCTCATGTTTGTGTTTCCTTCTGGCTCTCCCTTTTAGTTATGCTGTTATAGTTAGTCCTGCCGGAGTCTCTGCTTGCACTTTGCACTAAATATACATTCACCTATACATGTTGACTGTGACCAGACCTAACTGCCATCTCTCCTTATTTTCTGTTCTCTCCTTTTCTGCTCTCTCCTCTCTCTCTCTCCCTCTCTTCTTTCCCTCTCTCTGTCTCTCTGTCGAGCTATACATGTTTCGCTCCTGAGTTGCCAGTGATCCAGACCCCTCTGCCCTCTGGAGCCGTCTAACCCTCAAGGTTTCTTCCTATTACCATCTCAGGGAGTTTTTCCTTGCCACCGTCGTCCTCGGCTTGCTCATCAGGGACAATCTTATCATTTTGATTCATACACATTGCATACAAACTTACTTCTTGTTATTGTGTAAAGCTGCTTTGCGACAATGTCAATTGTTAAAAGCGCTATATAAATAAAATTGACTTCACTTGACTTGACACACACAGACACACACACACACACACACACACACACACACACACACACACACACACACACTCTCTCAATACACTTGTGAACAATAATGACACAGAGGAGGAGACAAGACAGGTGTGTGTGTTAAAGAGAATATTTTTAAGAATTAAATTTAATCTGTTTAGTAAAGATGTAGGTTTTTGGTTTTTGTTTAAAGACAGCCAGTGACTCAGTCAGTTCAGTTTTACTCCTACTTAAAAAAAAATGTTTTTACGCCAAACTATATAAGACACGATGATCTTAGTGAGCTGGACTTAGTGAGTCGTGGACTGATGGGTGGCAGAGATGACTTTTCATGTGAGAACAAAAACCCCTCCTGCAACATCACATTATATTTCATTTATTTATTTATTTCCTGTGGAAGGCTGTAGACGTCTAGACAGAGGCTTCACACTCTCTGATAGAATCAGGACCTGAAACACACAAGAACATTAGAAGGACTGAATTTTATTATCATGTGTATCTGAGTTTCTGAAACGATCTGGTTTCTATATCAGACTCTCATCACCTGCAGTCACAAGCCGACATGTCTGTCCTGTCTGTTAGGATCGAGTCCTCTGTGGCTTTGGGGTCACATCGGTCTGTGTGTGTGTGTGTGTGTGTGTGTGTGTGTGTGTGTGAGCCTGAGAGAGAGGTGGAGAGACGTGCACGAGTGGAACACTCACGTTGTGTGTGCGCACATATGTATGATATGTGCAGGTGTGTGTGTGTGTGTGTGTGTAACAGTGATGACTAATTCTAGACTATTGTCACTGACCTGTTCTCACTGCATCATCATTTCTATTTTTAAGTGACAAAAATGCTAAAAATGTCAGAAACATGACGGAGTGGAACAGAGCGGTTCAGTAAGCAGTCATTCATCAGAACCGAGACAGAACACGTCCAGCACCTAATATTGTGTTTTTCTGTAAAAATCAGAAAATATTTTGATTATGACATGAACAAAATAGTTTTTTAATCCTAAATCCTAAAATGATCTTTATTTCATTTGATAAATTGTCCCCACTAGACCTGAGAAAATTCAAACTGCTCAAAAAAACTGATTAAATTCGATATGAAAATGTCACTTATTGTGTGTTAAGTAAAAAAAGTACATGTTAAAAAATATTTAATTAATTTTTAACTCTAATTTTTTAATTTGCTGAATTTGTGTTCTGAGTTTCTGTCAACACTGTCAGACATTCCTAAAAAATAATTAATGCATTTTTAATTAAAAAAAAAATCTTTTTCTTTTCTCTCTCTTTCTTTTATATTTTCTTTCACTGGACTGTTTTGCCCTTTGGCCTTTCCGTGGTCAGTCTCTTATATTACAGAATATTGTTTGTGTCTAAATGTTTGCTCTGGCTGCCTCTGTTTTTTTGGTGTTGTTAAAAATCAATATAATTTAATAACATAAATAAATAAAGTCAGGCAGTAAATAAAGTCAATAAAGTCAGTTTGGTTCCACTGAATCTCCAAGGACTCCCTGTTTCTTCTTCAACCTGTTCAACTGCTCAGGTTTGATCAGTTTTTATACTTTAAAGATTTGACTCACAACCATAAAACATCAACACTGTATCTCTTAAATTGTATTAAATTTGTGTAATTTTTTGTAAAATGTATGAATTTTTGAGCACATTAAATATGTATGTAGCAAATTCTGGAAAAAACTCACTGGCTCCCACATACATTAGTTCAATGTGCTCAGCACTTTGTTAAAATAATTACAGTAAAAACATGGCTGATTCATGGAGAGATTATTAATGACATGTGAGTAAATATAAATATGTATGAATGATTTAATAATTTCAGGCAAGTACGACAAAACAGCAGTTGTGAGAGCGAAAAGAAGGAATATGGACGAGAGGGAAGAGATTTATACTGAGCCTGAACAGAGTGACGTCTTCTGCAGAGAGGAAAGATGGAATAACAGGGTTTAAAAAAGGCAAAATACAAAACACAAGTGATCTGAATAAAAAAGAAAAGAGGCATAAAAACCGGCTTGGACACGTTAAGAAAGCGGAGAAAAAGTGTTGGAAGAGTTTACCGTGACCCGTTTCCCTAGATCAAATCTATACTTCAATTTAACAGTGAGACGCGTGTGTGGGTGTAGCGTAGCAGCAACCGCTCACATGCGGATTTAAAAAGGGGATCTGCATAAAATCACATCTTAAAACCCAACTCACTCCGTCACTCCGTCACTCACTCACTCCGTCACTCACTCCGTCACTCTGTCACTCAGTGCCTCAGGATGAGAAAGGGACAGGAGATTCCAGGAATAGGAGACTTAGGGCTAAATACATCTTTTAATGTCTGATGGTGTTGACAAATACAAAAATATTACAAAAAAGTTACAAAGACTGTTTGCAGTCCAATGCACGGTTTAATGGCCTCACTGTTCAATATATTACAGTTTTAAAAATGTTACAGATTTTTTTGTTTTCGAGCGTTTCGCTCCAGTTCTCAAGACTGACTGTAACTCGTGATGTAATGGCAGCTGGAGCCCACAACCCTAACGCTAAGTCCATTTCAGAGCGTCCCGTATTAGAGGAATTATTGTTATTATTATTATTTTGGGGGGAGAAAAAGAGAATCTTCTTTGCAAAAATAATCCTGGTTTAGAGTTGGGGCTAGAGCTACTACTCTCCCAGTTTCCTGTCCAACCAGACACACACACACACACACACACACACACACACACACAGGAGGATGTCATTTTCAGAGCGCTCTCTCTCTCTCTCTCTCTCTGTCCCCCCAACCCCCTCCAACACGCACACACACGCACACACACACACACACACACACACACGCACACACACACACACACACGCACACACACACACAGACACACACACAGGAGGATGTCATTGTCAGAGCTCTCTCTCTCTCTCTCTCTCTCTCTTGCAGAAACATTCAGCTCGTCTTCACCAGAGACGGAGGTGAAAAATTGAATAATTAAAACTGATTTCTGCATGAATTACGGATCTTCAACACAAAACTTTAATCACACAGAAAAGCTGCAGGATCACTTGAATGAGAACCTCAGGTGAGTCATGTTCTGTTTTACACACACACACACACACACACACACACACACACACACACACACACACACACACACACACACAGTAGTCTTTCTGATGCGCACGTTTATATCCAGTTGTTTTTTCCACTTTTGTGTCACTGGCTGAAAAGGAGACAGAAAATAGAATCAATAAAATTGAAGGAAGTTTATTTAAAAATGTTATTAAAATTTTAATTGGCCACATTAAATCTAAGCTGCAGGGGGCCGGCTCGTCTTCACCTGCTACATCCCTTTAATTTGATTAAATTCTTAAAATCTTTAATTTGATATAAAACTAAAATTAATTAGTAGCAAAAAAGTGACATGAATTTGATGTTTTGTGTTTCTGCAGTATATATTTCTATATTCAGGTTTATTTTCCCATCTTCATGCTTCATGTGTGTTGGCGGTTTTATTGTTCAGAGGAGTTTTAATTTGCCGGTGATGTCATACATTTGACATCATGTTTTATTTAGAGATGTTTTACAATAAACACTTCATTCCGGTTGTGTGTACATGCTTAAATATTTCACATTGTAGTTGATATGATTAATGTGTTGGTGTGTGTTAAGTATTATAGACCATGTGTGTGAGGTGTACAGATGAGGATCGTAGATCAGGTGTGAGGAACCCAGTCCATAATTCTGAGGGATTGTAGAAGAGATATAAAGAATATAGAACATACAGAGTCATATATCTTGTGTGATGTTTGATGGACTGTAGTGTGAAATTTCAACAAGGTTGTGTTTCGATCTTGAGGACAGAGAGCAGTTTACACACACAAACACACACACACACATGTATGTATTGTTTATTATTATATTTAATTTGTGTGTGTGAGTGCACATGAAGGGCGTTCAAGTCAAACTGGGACTTGTGGTCAGTGCCGGCCTGCGTGGTTGTGAGAGGCGGGGCGAGAAAACTGGGAAAACATGGGCCACTGGTGTAAATAACTGTCATAGCCATTTCACAGGTTAGGAGAAAGCAAATCAAACGACAATATTGAATTGTACAAATGTGCATTAAGTATAAAATATTCAACATACAATACATGGTGTAAAAATATTAAATCAGATTTAAACAAGTTTGCAAGTAAAGGAGTGCAAAATATTGTAATGCAAATATACTGTATGTACATGTGTGCTTGGAAAAGTAAACAACACACACACACACACATATACATGAAACAAATAAAAGTAAATATGGATGAATCGTACAAGTACTAATACTATAGCAATAATAAATCATATATTATGTAGAAGAGAATATAGCTTTACTTTGAATTTGCTTTTTCTCCTCTTCCTTTTTTTGGCTCCAGTAAGATACTGTTCGGTTTCCATGTCATTTTAAATTAAAAAAGGAACAAAGTGCATCGCATAGATTCAACACTGCACCATTTAAAATCAGCAACGAGACAGACGACGTTGTGAGACAACACGCATCAGTTAAATCTATATTCCCCTAAAGATTTCTGCCATGTAACTGTCTAATTAACAATGAAATATTAATAAATGTTAAAGGCAGATCTAAAATAGGACATTTTTAGGACATTATTGACTTTCTATTAAACGTAAGCTATTTGAAGACATATAGTGAAGTCTATGTGCACGAATATTATGATTATTATTGCACTCCAGTTCTCCCAGTATATCGCAGGCGGTGTTGTGCAAATTACAATGTGGTGCTTCTGTGTATGTTTCAAATCCTTTATGCTTTTATTTATACTCTTTAAAATGTCTGTATTAATTATATGGAGCTTTCCTTCTTATTTAATATGATGGGTTTTTTTTTTCTCACCGTTGTTGTGAATTGTATCATGTTTAATGGGTCCACGTGTTGCGAGTACAACAATGTGATTATGTATTCACACTCTATTATAATGAGAAAGAAATGCTTTTAATTACATGCGCAGGGCCCTTGTTCAAAGCCGAGGGCGACGGTGGCAAGAACAAACTCCCTGAGATGGTAATACAGTAGGAAGAAACCTTGAGAGGAACCAGACTCAACAGGGAACCCATCCTCATCTGGGTGATAACGGAGAGCAGGGATTTGATCTGCACTCATACTGTGTGTTAGTTATATAGTTCAGTATAACAGGAGACGTGTTTAAGTTCATATGGAGTCCAGTTGGTTATTGGAGGCTCAGGAAACTCCAGTCCTGAACTATTGAATGACTGAAGTCACGAGTCCTCAGAGAACAGCTGTCTGCATCAGCTGAGGACAGGAGCGTCTTCATGGAAAAGTGGAACCGTCCCCAGTCACCACACGCGTCCCAGGCAGACCACACGGGGCTCCATGTGATGAGATCTCAACCAGAAGCAGGACTCCAGGACAAGTCAGACAGGTCCAGAGGGCAGCGGGGACTGGATCACTGGCAGCTCAGGAGAGACATGTGTAGTGAGACAGAGAGACAGGGAGAGAGAAAATAGAGAGCAGAAGAGGAGAGATACTGTAACAGTTAGGTCTGGTCACAGTCAACATGTATAAGGTGAATGTATATTTAGTGTAAAGTGCAAGCAGAGACTCCGGCAGGACTAACTATAACAGCATAACTAAAAGGGAGGAGCCAGAAGGAAACACAGACATGAGGGGGAACTGAGATGTAAAGCAACCAATCACCTCACCGTCAACAAACCTGAGTGAACAATGAGAGTGGGGAGGACAGCATCTAAACATACCAGTTCACCAGAATACTCTACGTCCATGAGTCCCCCAGATCTGCTCCTTTACCTAAGGTTCATCTATTTACAAACATGCTGCGCTAAATAAATAGGTTTTTAGCCGAGACTTAAACACTGAGACTGTGTCTGAGTCCCGAACATTACTAGGAAGACTATTCCATAACTTTGGGGCTTTGTAAGAAAAAGCTCCGCCCCCTGCTGTAGTTTTAATAATACGCGGTACTGACAGGCAGCCTGCATTCTTTGATGGAAGTAGGCGTGGCGGATCGTAAGACACTAACAGTTCACTCAAATACTGCGACGCGAGACCATTTAGTGCTTTAAATGTCAAAAGTAGTATCTTAAAATCGATGCGAAATTTCACAGGGAGCCAATGCAGTGTAGATAAGATAGGGGTGATGTGCTCGTATTTTCTGGTTCTAGTGAGGACTCTCGCTGCTGCATTCTGTACTAACTGAAGCTTGTTTATACACCTAGTTGAACAACCAGACAGTAAGGCGTTACAATAGTCCAACCTAGAGGTGATAAAAGCATGAACTAGTTTTTCTGCATCATTTAGTGACAATAAACAGTGTAACCTCGGATTGTGATTAACGCAGTTTAAGAGTGTTCCACAAGACAAGCAAAATTTTTTAATACATTTTGATTTGAAAAACGAGCAAGTCCTGGTTTACGAGTGCCGAGTATCATGTTTCATACATGCGCCTCTTATTTGGACACAAAGAGTGTAATCGTCTCCCCTGCTGGGTCTTAGTGCTCGTCTCTTACTTGTATAATCAACATCTCCCTCTCTCTTTCAGCGTCTCTTATGTGTGTGTGCGCGCGTAATGTGACACCGAGACACATGCACACACACACACACACACACACACACGCACACACACCCCGACACACGCACAGACACTCTCTCCCCTTTTCACCCCCTCCCCAGCTTCACAAACACACAGAAACTCTGCTCAGTCGCGATTCTTTATCGAGTGATTCTGTTAGTATGCTCACACCAGTCTCAGAGAGATTTCTTTTTTTTCCTGTTAAAACGGTGTTTCCATTGTGTGTGTGTGTTTGCTGTGAAACTTAAACAGCAAGGTGGGGAGAGGGAGGAGGAGTGTTACTGTGTAAAACGAGGCAAGGGAAGGGGCTAATTCCACACACACATTATATTAATTATTTTTATGTATTTATTTTTTTGGGCTGTGGAACAAATAATTTGAGTTTTCATTATTTCTTATGGGAAAATGATGATTTGGTTGACGAGTGTTTTGGAACATGAGCCCACTTACGGAACGAATTGTGTTCGTAATCGTGTTCCACTGTATTTCTTAACTTGGCAATATTTCTGAGGAGAAAGAATGCTATCTACAGAATATTATCTACATGAGCTTCAAATGAAAGACTGGAATCTATAATCAAACCAAGGTCTTTTACTGTTGCACTTGATGGAACAGAAAGGCCATCTAAAGTTACAGTGTGATCAGAAAGCTTACTTCTAGCTACTTGTGGTCCTATGACCAGAACTTCTGTCTTATCAGGATTAAGCAGAAGGAAGTTAATTAGCAACCAGTCTCTATGTCCTGCACAAATTGTTTAATTTTAGTAGGCTGGTTTTTCTCATCTTGTTTTTTTGCGGAGACGTATAACTGTCTGTCATCAGCATAAGAATGAAGACTAATACCATGTTTACGGATTATGTTGCCCAGAGGAAGCATGTAAAGGGAAAAAAAGCATTAGTGTATCAGGGGACCATATACAGAAATAAAGGAAGAGTTTACTCTGAGTACTGTGTTCTGTTATTCTGTACAATCAAAAGTCCCGCGTTGACTCGAACATCCCCTTCCACATTCACACACGTATACCTGTGTATATATATATATATATATATATATATATATATATATATATATATATATATATAATATAATTATTTATTAGATCATTATTAGAAATAGATAATTATTTCAAAATAATTTTCATTACAAATTCTACATTTTTAATAAAAATACATTTTGTTCTATTTTTTACTCTATGAGAATGAAAATCTTCTTTATCTCATAACATTAAATTACAGCTCAGTACAATTATGTGACAAATGGACATCTTCAGATTTATCAACGGTTCCTCCGAGGTCCTGGCCGGTGGTGTGGACTCTCCTGACGACTCACTGACCCATCCGTTACTGCACCTGGGGGACAGCACCAAGCATCTGGTTGTTCAGGTTATCCTGATTCTGGCCTACAGCACCATCATCCTCCTGGGCGTGGTGGGAAATTCCCTGGTTATCTACATCGTGTACAAGTTTAAAACTCTCCGCACAGTCACAAACTTCTTCATCGTCAACCTGGCAGTAGCGGACCTGCTGGTCAACACGTTGTGTCTCCCCTTCACTCTGGCCTACACGTTACTCGGCCAGTGGAAGTTCGGTCAGGTGCTTTGCTTTGCTTTGCCGTACGCGCAGGGTCTCGCCGTCCATGTCTCGACCGTAACCCTAAATGTAATCGCACTCGATCGCCACAGGTGCATTATTCATCACCTGGAAACACGGCTATCAAAAGACACCTGCTTTCTGGTCATCGCTCTCACCTGGGTTATAAGCGCCGTGCTGGCGAGTCCACTGGCCATCTTCAGGGAGTATGGGATTGTTGATCTCGCGCCAGGTGAATCCATCGAGGTGTGTGGAGAGAAGTGGCCGGGTAGCAGCACAGACGGCACTCTGTACTCGTGAGTAAACGTCACGAACTTCACACACTTTCACTCTGACCAACAGTCCAGCGCAGGGAGCTCCAGCCTCGCACTCGACACCTTCACTAACACACCATCAACACACGCTAACACACCACTAACACACACCATCAACACACACTAATACACACTAACACACCACTAACATACTACTAACACACTCTAACACACCATCAACACACACTAACACACCACTAACACACACCATCAACACACGCTAATACACATTAACACAACCACTAACACACACTAACACACCACTAACACACACTAACACACACTAACACACATCAACACACACTGACACACACCATCAACACACACTAATACACACTAACACACCACTAACATACTACTAACACACTCTAACACACCATCAACACACACTAACACACCACTAACACACACCATCAACACACGCTAACACACCACTAACACACACCATCAACACACGCTAACACACCACTAACACACCACTAACATACTACTAACACACTCTAACACACCATCAACACACACTAACACACCACTAACACACACCATCAACACACACTAACACACCACTAACACACACCATCAACACACGCTAACACACCACTAACACACACCATCAACACACGCTAACACACCACTAACACACCACTAACATACTACTAACACACTCTAACACACCATCAACACACGCTAACACACCACTAACACACACCATCAACACACACTAATACACACTAACACACCACTAACACACACTAACATACCACTAACACACTCTAACACACCATCAACACACACTAACACACCACTAACACACACCATCAACACACACTAACACACCACTAACACACACCATCAACACACGCTAATACACACTAACACACCACTAACATACTACTAACACACTCTAACACACCATCAGCACACGCTAATACACACTAACACACCACTAACACACACTAACATACCACTAACACACTCTAACACACCATCAACACACGCTAATACACACTAACACACCACTAACACACCATCAACACACACTAACACACCACTAACACACACCATCAACACACGCTAATACACATTAACACAACCACTAACACACACTAACACACATCAACACACACTAACACACCACTAACACACACTAACACACATCAACACACACTGACACACACTAACACACACTAACACACCATCAACACACACTAACACACCACTAACACACAATCAACACACACTAGCACACCACTAACACACATTAACACACACTAACACAGTCTAACACACCATCAACACACTCTAACACACCACTAACACAAACACAAACACACACACTAACACACACAATAACACACATCAACACACACTAACACAAACACACACACACACTAACATAAACACTAACACACACATCAACACACCACTAACACACACTAACATACCACTAACACACCACTAACACACACACACTAACACACACACTAACTCACACTAGCACACACACTAACACACACACAATAACACACACACACTAGCACACACTAGCACACACACTAACACACACACACACACAATAACACACACACTAATTCACACTAACACACACTAGCACACACTAGCACACACACTACCACACACACTAACTCACACTACCACACACACTAACTCACACTAACACACACTAACTCACACTAACACACACACTAACACACACACTAACTCACACTAACACACACACTAACACACACACTAACTCACACTACCACACACACTAACACACACACAATAACACACACACACTAACACACACTAGCACACACTAGCACACACACTAACACACACACACACACACAATAACACACACACTAATTCACACTAACACACACTAGCACACACTAGCACACACACTACCACACACACTAACACACACTAGCACACACTAGCACACACACTAACACACACACACACACAATAACACACACACTAATTCACACTAACACACACTAGCACACACTAGCACACACACTAACACACACACTAACACACACACAATAACACACACACACTAACACACACTAACACACACTAACTCACACTAACACACACACTACCACACACACTAACTC
The DNA here is from genome assembly GCA_030347435.1 of Clarias fuscus. Lineage (NCBI taxonomy): Eukaryota > Metazoa > Chordata > Actinopteri > Siluriformes > Clariidae > Clarias > Clarias fuscus. The sequence continues at coordinate 136,390 of CM059227.1, read as the reverse complement.
ACACTAACACACACTAACTCACACTAACACACACACTACCACACACACTAACTCACACTAACACACACACTAACTCACACTAACACACACTAACTCACACTAACACACACACTACCACACACACTAACACACACACAATAACACACACACACTAACACACACTAGCACACACTAGCACACACACTAACACACACACACACACACACACAATAACACACACACTAATTCACACTAACACACACTAGCACACACTAGCACACACACTACCACACACACTAACACACACTAGCACACACTAGCACACACACTAACACACACACACACACAATAACACACACACTAATTCACACTAACACACACTAGCACACACTAGCACACACACTAACTCACACACAATAACACACACACACTAACACACACTAACACACACTAACTCACACTAACACACACACTACCACACACACTAACTCACACTAACACACACTAACTCACACTAACACACACACTAACTCACACTAACACACACTAACTCACACTAACACACACACTAACACACCACTAACACACACTAACACACCACTAACACAAACACACACACTAACACACACAAACACACACAATAACACACATCAACACACACTAACACAAACACACACACACACAAACACACACAAACACACACAATAACACACACAATAACACACCACTAACACACACACTAACACACACTAGCACACACACTAGCACACACACTAACACACACAATAACACACAATAACACACACTAACATACCACTAACACACCACTAACACACACACTAACACACACACTAACTCACTCTACCACACACATAACACACACTCTAACACACATTAACACACACACTAACACACACACTAACACACACACTAACACACACTAGCACACACACTAACACACACACACACAATAACACACACAATAACACACACTAACACACTAACACACACTAACTCACACTAACACACACACTAACACACACACTAACACACATCAACACACACTAACACAAACACACACACTAACACACACACTAACACAGCACTAACACACACACACTAACACAGCACTAACACACACACATAACACACACTCTAACACACACTCTAACACACACTAACACACTAACTCACACTAACACACACACTAACACACACCCACACACACACTATTACACACATACTAACCCACACACTAACCCACACTAACACACATCAACACACACTAACACACCACTAACACAAACACACACTAACACACCACTAACACAAACACACACTAACACACCACTAACACAAATACACATACTAACACACATCAACACACGCTAACACACCACTAACACACACACTAACACACATCAACACACACTAACACAAACACTAACACACACAATAACACACATCAACACAAACAAACACACACAATACCACACACTAACACACACACTAACACACACTAACTCACACTAACACACACACTAACACACACACACTAACACACACACACTATTACACACATACTAACACACACACTATCCCACACAAACACACATCAACACACACTAACACACACACTAACACACACACCACTAACACACACACACACTAACACACACACTAACCCCCCAATCTCTGAACAGGACAGGCTGAGATGGTGCTAATAAATGTTATATTGATGTAATATGAATGTTAAGTATATCTGCCCAAACGTCTCTTGTGATGTGGTTCTAACGGTTCGGAGCAATAACGCGGCACGTCCATCTTACTTTGGGAAAATCAACAATAAGGAGTCGGGCGTTTGATCTAAACTCAGGACATGAATGTGCTTCTCTCTGACTGATACTCCACCTCTGAACTCCAGACTTGTTTTCATGCGTCACTCTAATATTTCTCTAAACCATTTTCTTTAATATCTCTTTCCACCACAAGACGCTTTTCCGTATATTTTCCGTATATTATCTTCTATTTTATTTGGTTTTGAGTGAGATTTCAATCGGAGACGTGTGAAGCCTCGTCATTCCACTCCAGGTTAAATGTGATTTAAATTATTCAAACTAGTAATAAAATTGTCTCTAAACGTCAACGGCTTCGACGCACCTCTACTTCTCCGGTCTTTCTTTCATTTAATCTTGTCTGAACTGTAGAGGATTGTCAGTGATATGAGACTCTGGAGTGGAGATGTTGAGATGTTTCAGTGGAGCGCTCCTGAAGGCCCTAATGTCGGGTGATGTTGCTTCTCCTCTGCAGTCTTGCTCGTCCTCTCCTGTGAAGTTTTTTCAGACGTCCTGCCGTTCGAGTCTTAAATTAATGATGGACTTTTGTACAGTATGTCTTCACTTAATTACAGAAGGGTTATTTAATTATTTTATAATTGTCTTCTGTAATGTGGAAAACAAACCTTAGGGAAAATCATTGAGTAAAAAGTATGTTTCACTGGTGTTGTGGAAATTGTCCCTATATTCATATCATCTGATTTACAGAATGTAATTGTCATTGTGCTTTATAGCGGTTTCTTTCACTGTATTTCTCTCTTTAGAGTGTCCATGCTGCTGATTCAGTACGTGTTTCCACTCGCCGTCATCTCTTTCGCATACATTCGGATCTGGAGTAAACTCCGTAACCACGTGACCCCGGCCGGACACAGCGACGCCCATCACCGACGCCGTAAGACCACTAAGATGCTGGTCACTATGGTACGCAACACTGATCAGCCCTCATGGGGTATAATAAACTTATCTAATAGCACAGACGATCCAAAACCCATTAGAATCTTTATAAAAGACATTCTCTCACATTATTTCTCAGTTTAATATCTAGTTGAGGATTTCAATCAGAGCTGCACTTAAATGAATTCCACACACTCCCACAGTGGGGGTCAAACAGGTTAATCACCCTAATAATGGTGCATTGTGTTTCCAACAGTGTGGCGTGAAACAGTCATCGTGTTTTTCAGTGGTGGCTACATCTACATCTAGGCATTTGGCAGACGCCCTTATCCAGAGCGACTTACATTTTTATCTCATTATACATCTGAGCAGTTGGGGTTAAGGGCCTCGCTCAAGGGCCCAACAGGGACAACTTGGTGGTAGTGGGACTTAACCCTGGGACCTTCCGAACCGTGGTCCAATGCCTTAACCACTGAGCTACCCCTGACCCGGCTGGTGCAAAAAAATTTTTGGGGGGGCGCAAACAAAATTTAAATGAAACTTTTAATCCTGGCCTGTAAATAGGGATTTATCAGGTGATTATGCGGTGATAATTATTACTAGTATAAAATAAAGTCCTGACTCACATCGCATCCAGTCAGCAGCTCCGCTCGCCATAAGAAGTGCTGGAAAAGACTCGCTGAGAATCACATGGTCCAATCACACGAGCCCAAATGTTTAAACACAATATTGATTCGCTAAGAACAAAAGTGGGAGGGTTCAGGGCGCACAGAGCTCCGCCCCAAAGATTTGAAAAGATCCAATCAGAGCTCAGCCTCAAGTCACATGCTTTTCAAAAACGTACCTGTCTACATAGACACTCGTTTGTCCGGCGCCCCGCGTACACCAACACAAATGGACGTAATACAGTTTAGAGTTTTTTAAAATTGCTAATAAATTACATTAAGAAATACAGTGGAATATTGTGACTAAATGACTTTATTTCATTATTAAAATAAATAATTATTATGTTAAATAATTACATGTTAAAGTAGCATTCTTCTCTGCCTAACTTTAAGGGGGGCGACGCCCCTGCGCCCCCCTATTGACCAGCCGCCACTAGTGTTTTTACAGAAGCTGTGATGAGAAACAGTGATCTAACTCATGTATTGAATCTTGGAGAGAGCCTGTGTGTCTGTGTGTCTGTGACAGTGGTGTCGTCCCCGGTGCAGGTCGTGGTGTTCGCGGTGAGCTGGCTGCCCTTCCACGCCTTCCAGCTAGCGATCGACATTGACAGCAGTGTCCTGGTGATGCGAGACTTCAAGCTTTTGTACACAGTTTTCCACATCGTGGCCATGTGCTCCACCTTCGCCAACCCGCTCCTCTACGGCTGGATGAACAGGAACTACCGGAGCGCCTTTCTGGCAGTGTTTAGATGTGAGGACGGACTCGGTTCAGGGCACCCTGAGGGTCACAATGCCGTGACGGTTCACACCAAAAAGGCTCTTAAGGTCCATAACGTACTCGCAAAACAGCTGAATGGCACAAAAGTTTGAGATAAACTAAAAATCTTACATTTTGCTCCATCAGACAAAATGCACTGTGGCATGAGCTGCACGCGACTCCATCATCAGGAGCTTCAGTCCTCTATAATCTGACTGAAACGGACACAGAGAATGAATCTGCCACAATAAGTGTTTGATGTTTGCAGTAATACTGCAAAAGCAGTTATTTTCAAAAAAGTTATTTTCAAATTGTTAATATTTTCTTTACAGTGTGCATTTTATTGCATGGCTTTGTGTGGCACTGAACATGCTCCAGTCACTCTGACAAATGTTAAGAGGTGCTGAACTCCACTACCCATCAGCCCCAGCAAGTCACATGACACTCAGCATTCACTCTCACCTGTGTCTTGTTTCACTGTTCAATACACTTTTATTTATACAGCGCTTTTAACAGTTGTCATCGTCGCAAAGCAGCTTTACACAATTAAAAGAATTACAGAAGTGTGTGTGAGATGTGAGTGTGTGTGAATCAGAATGATCAGATTGTCCCTGATGAACGAGCCGAGGGCGACGGTGCCGAGGGAAAAACTCCCTGAGATGGCAGTAGGAAGAAACCTTGAGAGGAACCAGACTCAACAGGGAACCCATCCTCATCTGGGTGATAACGGAGAGCAGGGATTTGATCTGCACTCATACTGTGTGTTAGGAGGCTGGAAGTTCAGTATAACAGGAGACGTGTTTAAGTTCATATGGAGTCCAGTTGGTTATTGGAGACTCAGGTAGACTGTAGGAAACTCCAGTCCTCAACTATCGAGAGACTGCAGTCACGAGTCTGCAACAGCTGCCTGCATCAGCCGAGGACAGGAGCGTCTTCATGGTGAAGTGGAACCGTCCCCAGTCACCACACGCGTCCCAGACAGACCACACGGGGCTCCATGTGACCAGATCTCTGGCAGCTCAGGAGCGACATGTGGAGATCAGCAGAGAGAGAGAGAGAGAGAGAGAGAGTTACAGTAACTCTGAGATGAACGCTATTACTTAAGTCTTGGTTTTCAGTGTCTCACGGTTTCTCTTGTGATTGTTGCATGTTGTAGCGAGTTGTAGTGTGTAATCGTGTGTAATTGTGTGTAATCGTGTGTAATCGTGTGTGCTGTAGTCTGGATGTTTTTGTCTTCACGGGTCTTATATAAGATATATATTATATAATATATGTGACTTTGTAATTTTTCGGTACTTTACGTTATAAATGAGTAAACACCCTTAACAGAGTAGTAGAACCAACACACACCTGCGGCAGATTATTTATTTATTTATTTATTTTTGTTTGTTTGTAATTTATAAACCATCTGTGAGTATCAACATAATGTTATTACCTACAGAATTACAGTACAGTGGAACCTCGGATTGCGAGTAATGTGGTTTACGAGTGTTCCGCAAACCGAGCAAAGATTTTTAATACATTGTTATTCGGAAACCGAGCAAGTATTAGTTTACAAGCGCCGAGTATCATGTATCACACATGCGACTCTTATTTTGACACTCTTATTTTGACTCTTATTTCTTCACAAACACACAGAAACTCTGCTCGTCTCTTATCAGTGTGCGCGCGCAATTTGACACCGACACACACACACACACACACACACACACTCTCTTTCCTTTTCACCCCCTCCCCGGCTTCACAAACACACAGAAACTCTGCTCTGTCGCAATTCTTTTCAAAGGTAAGGTACTGGTTCATTTGTTTTTTTTTTACTTTACAGCAGTGATTCTCTTAGTACGCGCTCACGCTAGGTCAGAGAGATTTCTTTTTTCCCTGTTAAAATGGTGTTTCTGTGTTTGTGTGTCCGTTTGTTGTGAAACTTAAGTGATTCTGTTAGTATGCGCTCATGCCAGTCTCGCTTTTTTTCTGTTAAAACAGTGTTTCCACTGTGTTTATGCGCTTGTTGTGAAACTTAAAAAGTGAGCCCATTAATATACGCTCATGTCAGTCCAGTCTCAGAGAGATTTCTTTTTTTCCTGTTAAAACGGTGGTTCCGTTGTGTGTGTGTGTGTGTGTGTGTGTGCACTGCGCGCACCAACAGAAACACTGTCTGTCAGGATTTATTTGTACTTTTTTAAAAAAGTAAAGTGCAGATTAATTTGTTTTATTTTCATTTTATAGATTGTATTAATTATTTTTATGTATTTTTTGGGGGGGTTGTGGAAAAATAATAAAAAATTATTATTATTTCTTATGGGAAATGATGATTTGGTTTACGAGTGTTTTGGAATACGAGCCCACTCCCGTAACAAATTATGCTCGTAATCCAAGGTTCCACTGTATGAAGTATTTCTGTTATTCCTGAACTCTGAAGTGTGTTGTGTTTGTATAAATGGTGAATATATTGTAGATGTACTGATCTGTATGTATTTTCCAAATGTATCTATTGTGTATTTCTCACGTTAGTCCATATACTACCTGTAACTATGAGAAGAAATTAATCAAACACTGCAGAAATGTTATTAAATAAAGTGTTCAGTCACTACATTGTACACAAAATGTATTTTTCTTCTGGTTTTTCATGAGAATGTAATATGAATAAGTGTATTGTTTACAAACTCATGAACAGGGAGATAAAACCCATGAGAAGCCCATGATACTGTTAAATACTAATGAGCTAATGGGCTCGAATTTCCCCTGCGATAGAGAATAAAGATGAGTTTGACCTCCACACTGCAGGATTGATCTGTTTGACTGAAACGGCTGCAGGAGATGAGAAATTGATATTTAATTGGAAGTATTGGTTTCTGAGTGCTTTCGTATTCGATTTGTTCTGTTGTTTCAGAAGAGAGCTGATGTGAAGCACTTACTGAGGATTCAGCACTCAGTCAGTAACACACTGAGACACAGGAGACAAAGACCTGTGACTAATAATGGCGTGTCTGTCCCACTGGGGACATGGTTGTGCCCTGGACATGCCAGGGTTTAGCAGGGTGGGCCTAGCAGGGTGGGCCTGGGTACTGTGCCCCCTACAGTAATTCATTTTTTTTCTGTTCAAACTTTTTATTGTGTAGTCATCATTACAGATATAAATTTTAAGTGATTGTCCATTTTTAACAATATGAACATGCAGAAAACAATAAAACAAGCATCAAGTACAATCAAACATGAACTAACAACCACACCCCAAAAAAATACAAATAGAAAACCCACTAACTAAAAATAAAATAAAAAATAAAATAAAAAATAACTACACTAAACAGAAGGCAGAAAATTGAGTGATTTAAAATATGAAATAAAAGATTGCCATTTTTTAAAAAAGCTACTCCTCCCAGAGCATCTAATCTTTTCTAGTTTTAGAAAGGACATGGTATCTATAAGCCATTGAGATGCACTAGGAGGCTTGGCAGATTTCCAGTGGATCAGAATACGACGCCTCGCTATTAAAGAGGTAAATGCCAAAATGTCCAGTTGTTTGGAACTGAACTGAGACCTGACCCGTGGAACCCCAAAAATTGCAATAGCAGGGCAAACGTCAATATCAACCCTGAGCACCTGTGACATCACTGTAAAGTAGTTAACCCAGTAATTTTGCAGTTTAGAACAAGTGAAAAACATGTGACTTAAAGTACACTGAGATGATTGACATCTGTCACATCTGTCCTCTACAGCAGAATATATTGCAGATAGGCGGGCCTTAGAGAAGTGAATTCTGTGTATTACTTTAAATTGTATGAGGCTCAGACGAGCACATATTGTACTAGAACGTATTCTGTCCAAAGCAGCGGCCCACCATTCCTCTCCAAACTCCTCTCCAAGCTCCCCCTCCCAGGCTCTTCGAATTTTATCAATAACACTCCCATCTAAAGATAATAACCGACCATAAATTCTTGAGATTTGTGACTTATGGTGAGGGTTAAACTTCAAAAATTCTTCCCATTCTTGCACAGGAGGTAAAGAGGGGTAGCCAGGAAACAGAGTGGCAGCACAATGTCTAACCTGTAAAAACCTAAACAGATGGGAATCAGGCAGCCCCAGTTCTGAAGACAACTGTAGATAACTGCAAAAGGTACCTTCTTTATATAGGTCTTGAAAGCATCTAATGCCTTTTCCGTACCATTGCTTAAAAACAGGGTCAGTAATAGATGGTGGAAACATGTGATTGTCCTGTAACGGCATTAATGATGAGGCAGAGATAAATTTGAAATGTCGCCTGAATTGACCCCAGATCCGAAGGGTGGATATGACTACCGGGCTATGTGTTAAGGAAGTAACTTTACAAGATAGGGGTGAAGTAAGCAATGCCCATAATGAGGTAGATACACATGAACTTGCCTCCAATCTGCACCACAGTGCATTAGATGGATTGAGCCAAAATGTTAATTTATGAACATTTGCTGACCAGTAATAAAACATAAAATTGGGAAGAGCTAGCCCACCACTAAGCCGACATCTCTGAAGTACTGATTTACGAATTCTGGGCACTTTACCACTCCACAGAAAGTGGGTAACAATCTGGTCGATAGATTTAAAGAAGCGCTTAGGAAGAAATAAAGGAATGCACTGAAAAACAAAAAGAAATTTAGGTAAGATATTCATTTTAACTGCATTAATTCGACCCGTCAATGATAAATATAGACTTTTCCATCTCTGAAAGTCAGACTTAGTTTGCTCTAACAAAGGAGAAAAATTAGCGGATAACAGAGAGGGCAGGGATCTGGTAATATTAATGCCAAGGTACCTAAATCCTGTTTTACTAATATTAACTGGAATGTCTGTCTGTAGGAGTCCCAAAGCCAATGTATTAATGGGGAAGCATTCACTCTTCTGAAGATTCACCTTATACCCAGAAAATGATCCAAATTTTTCTATAATGGATAAAATATTTGGCAGACTCAATATTGGATTAGAGATATATAATAGCAAATCATCAGCATAAAGTGACAATTTAATTTCAATACCCGCACGGACCACGCCCCGAAACAGAGATGACGACCTCAAAGCAATCGACAATGGTTCAATGGCCAATGCAAACAACAGCGGGGAAAGTGGACACCCCTGCCTTGTTCCCCGTCTCAGATTAAAATAGCTGGATCTTACGTTATTGGTGTGTATGCTAGCCTGGGGAGAAGCATATAAATGGCGCGTCCAAGAGATAAAATCATTCCTAAACCCAAGTTTTTGAAGCACAACAAAAAGATATTCCCACTCCACTCGGTCAAAAGCTTTCTCAGCATCAAATGTAATCACAACCTCAGGTGTTACAGCAGAGTGTTTGGAGTGAATTACATTTAGAAGAGTGCGCCCCTACAGTAAGTCTGCACACACACACACACACACTTTAAAAAAAATGTTTGGCTTGATCTTTCTAAACGAAATGAACATGTCTGCTACTGCATGTTTTGCTCTGATGAGAAACTTAATGCATCTGTTGAATGATTCCGCTGAAGTGATTTAATTATGTACAATATTACACTCAGACTGTAAATAACTACTGGAATGT
>CM059227.1:69212-124212 GCA_030347435.1 Clarias fuscus | reverse complement strand
GTTTCTTCATTCCATCTGCACTTTCAGTCAAAATCTTCATCATCATCAAGATCATCATCATCCTCATTGTCGTCATCATCAACAATAACAACAGCCTTTAAAGTAGCAAGTTCTTACAGTAGCATGTAGCGCTTGTTCTCAGCTAATAACTTAGTACATTAGTATAATATAAATAGTATACATAGTATAATAAATATAATAAGTATAAATAGTATAAATAGTATAATAAATATAATAAGTATAAATAGTATAAATAGTATAATAAATATAATAAGTATAAATAGTATAAATAGTATAATAAATATAATAAGTATAAATAGTATAAATAGTATAATAAGTATAATAAGTATAAATAGTATAATAAGTATAAATAGTATAATAAATATAATAAGTATAAATAGTATAATAAGTATAATAAGTATAAATAGTATAATAAGTATAAATAGTATAATAAATATAATAAGTATAAATAGTATAATAAGTATAAATAGTATAATAAATATAATAAGTATAAATAGTATAATAAGTATAATAAGTATAAATAGTATAATAAGTATAAATAGTATAATAAATATAATAAGTATAAATAGTATAATAAGTATAATAAGTATAAATAGTATAATAAGTATAAATAGTATAATAAATATAATAAGTATAAATAGTATAATAAGTATAAATAGTATAATAAATATAATTGTCAGGGATCACCCCTAGAGGGCGCCAAAGCGCCCAGAGACTTCCTTTGTTTTTCTGTTTTCTTTGTGTCCTTTTCTGTGAAAGACTCCATGTCCCAGAATGCACCTCGGTCAGGTGATGGGAGCGCTCACCTGAACTGAGGTTGCTCATTAGTGTGATTATAAATGTTCTTGAGTTTCACCAGTCTTTGTCTCGCATCTGTTCGTCTAGGGTTACTGTTTGTTCTGGTATGTTGTTCAGCTCTGTGTTCTTCCAGGCTCTGTGTTCTCCTGGTTTGTCTGTCTCCTAGCCTGTCTGTCTCTGTCTGATGGTAATGTCTAGTCTGTGTAGCTCCATGCTTAGTTTATCCTGGGTTTAAGTTCATGTTCTGTTCCTTTTGTTCCCATTGTTTCTGTGTTCATTAAATACTTTTTCTCACGTCACCTCTGCTATAATGCCTATCCTTCGTCCCGCAAGCAATATCTGTGACAATAAGTATAATAAGTATAAATAGTATAATAAGTATAAATATAATACAAATAAAAACAGTTTTTATCCTGGTGCAATAAATCTACTTAATGCTGCTATAAAAAAGGTTCAAATATTGTGCAATAAGATTAAATTATTATGCATTTTTCTGCAGTTAATGCAAAATAATATATACAACTGTGGATCGTGCAATAATGGAATGTATGCTGTGTGTGTGTGTGTGTGTTTTTTTTTTTTGTTTTTTTTTTTTGCATTGACGATTGGCACTTAAAATTTCGTTGTACTTGTTGCAATAACAATAAAGACTATACTATACTATACTAAATAGTATAATAAGTATAATGCCAATTTGTGGACCAGCATGTCAGAAGGAAAGATTCACTGCAGAGATGCAACAACAACCAGGAAATGACTCGAGTCGTTTGTTACAAACTTGTATTTGTAACAAACTCAGGTAAGTTGAGATTTCTTAATATAAAGCAACGAAACAGCAGGTGATGATCAGGTCTGATCCACCGGACAGAGGCGGACTTGTCTGTTCTAAGGCACATTAGTAGTCAGTGTGTGTGAGATCAGCCAGTGCTTGGCCCCAGACTCCTCTGTCACCTCCATTAAACCTGTCTTACACACTGAGCTACAAATCTCCAGGAAGTCACAGGGAGGATCACGGCACGGCCTGAACCCAGGACAAATAAACTGCAATCTGCAGCAAATCCTGTCGGCCTGACGCTGTGAGATTGACGAGACGCCTCTAAGTTTTTTACTTTCTTAGCCCCGTAACACCTTGATTTATGTTTACTGTCATTTTTTTTACATGCAACAAATTGGTACGAGGTGGAGACGAGATGTGACGCATGAAAGCCATTCTGTTGGCCATAAAAGGCTCAGAAACTGTAATAAATAAATAAATAAATAAATACATAAATAAATAAAGTTAATTTATAAAAGCCCGAGCAGCTGAAGTGCTTTTAAACTGGAAAGAGTATTATTCGGGTTTGCATTTAAGTGAGAAATGACTGCATAATTAATAATGAAGGCAACATGAGCGAAGAGTGAGCGTATACACACACTACATATACACAGGTGTGTGTTTTGGCTAATGTATTAGCTGTGGCAGTAAAATAGTGTTGTACAGAAATTAATTCCAGTTTGTAGTTTCAAAATTAAAGAAACTGATTGAAGCTGTGGACAGTGAGGACAGTTAGTTAAATCATCAGGGCATCAGGAGCGTCTCTGTCTGATTTATTATACACACGGCTGCTTCGTTCCCGTGCTGCACTGAACTGAACTTAAACTGTGTTTATTCACATATTAAATATAATTGGGGAAATTCCTCCTTTAGATGGAGATCTTGTATTTTAGGATTCTATGTTAAGGGACCACCACTAGAGGGCACTGTTTCTTTGTCTGTTTTGTAGTTTTTGTTGGTCGGCTCAGTTTCCCAGAAGGCACCTCAGTCAGGTGATGAGAGTGCTCTCCTGACCCGAGGTGGCTCATTAAACATCCTATACATAGCAGTTTGTTCTGGGAAACTGGGTGGATCATTGTATGTAATTATATTACTGGCAAGTGGGCAGTCCGTTTGGTTTGGTTTGCTTTGTTCTCTGTTTCTTGGCTCTATTATTGGTTATATTTATGTTCCTTGTGTTGGTGGATTCATGGAGCTGTCTTGTTTAGTGTTTAGTAAGGCTGTGTGTCCTCATGTGTGAGTACTGTTCTGTGCGTTTCCAGTGTGGGTTTTCCTCTTGTTTAGTTCCTTGTATGTTTAGATATGTGTAGACACATGAGTGTTTAGCCACTAGTAGGGTTAGCCTCCAGTAGGCTAACCTCTAGTGCGATTGACTGCTAGTGGTTTTGGTTCAGGTTCCCCTAGTAGGTCAGTACTAACCCGGTTAACCACTAACTCTATTAGATACTAACCCGGTTAGGTCAGCAACCCAGTACATCAATAAACAGTGGAGCTACTAATCCAGTTAACCACTAACCCGTCTTGTCTCTGGCCCTGTCTCGCCCTAGTCACTAGCCCTGTCTTGTCCGGTCCCGTCTCTAGTCCCCCTGTGTCTTTAGTTAGATCGAGCTCCATGTGTCCCTTTTGTCAGCAAATAAGAGCCTGTGTTTTACTTAAAGAACCCGGTGTGTGGCTGTGCTTTTGTTTATGGTTTTGAGTTCTGTGTTCAAGTTTCTTTGTTCGTTTTGTTTCTGTATTACACTTTTGTTAAATAAAAGGTCATATGTTTCAAGAACCCCTCTGCGTTTATGCCTGCCCCATTTGCCCACGGCAACTACCAGGTCTGCCTCATGACACTATGGGGAGAATTTTCTGATTATTCCAATCGGTTTTATACAGTAATTTATGAGAACCTTCACTGCAAGTCCCGGTTTGATTTGAACACCCCTCTGATATTATTTTCTGGTTCTATAATACATGTATGTGAGCTGTTTGTACTTGTAAAATATTTGTAAAAATTGCATGTGTATCTTTACACATACCTGCAATATAATTAAATAATTAATGTAATTTGCTACTCAAATAAGTTTGTAGATAAAAAAAATCTCACAGTTTTTTGAAGATCTCGTCTTCAGAGTGCTGTAAAAAGACTTGCTTTAACTCTGTTATGACGTGAAACACTGGATAAGATGAATGACAAACAGAAGTGTTAAACTGGCCTGTACATAATATTGTAAAGAGAGAACGGCTACATATCTTTCAATTTTGTTCTAAAATGTGACCCTAATGCTTTGAGACTTTTTCTTTTTTTATTTGATTAACATCAGGACATTACACTATTTATTAATGGTCAAGACTATGTTAAAACATTTCCCCTCGGGGTGTGTAGACTGTTTATATATCAATCTTAATAATTTCACACAGAACTCACTGGTCCTGTATGGTGAGAAGTGTGTGTGTGTGTGTGTGTGTGTGTGTGGGGAGACTGTGACAGACAGGCTGAGGGAGAGGAGGGGTTTCCTTCTGTCCACTGACTGACTGTGTCTCACACACATCACTGTGTCTTAGTAATATAACCTGGAATATTTCTCTACCGTAGATTTCAGTTTGATTCTCAAAAATATGGAACAAAGTGTGTCTTGTATCTGTTCAACACCGAGTCGGGCTTTTAGTGTCAAAATACAGGACGGTTCCATGTTTTACTGCACGGTTGGCGACCGTACTATCACAGCATCAGCACTGTCAGAGCTATGATGTCATACTGCTGATGTCATACTGCTGATGTCATACTGCTGATGTTCCCTAATTAGGGAAAATTAGCGTCCGCGCCATGTGAGAAACAACGCATAACTCTCGATAAAAAAAATAAGAAAACTGGTTCACACCACCACGCAGCTGCAGTGAGTGAAACAGAAACAATATGAAAAACGCCCTTAGAAAACATATTGTAATTCTATGAGAGCAGTACCAGCACGCTGACACTAGAGGGCAGAAGCGGGGAGTTCCGCCGGTGTTCTTCACGCAGTTCTTCTACGGCTCGTGCTCAGTGCGTCACTTCCTTTTCCAAGATGGCGGCGGTGCACGGGCCTGTGGTGAGGATCCACCCGGTGGTTCTCGCGTCTATTGCGGACTCGTACGAGCGCAGGAACGAGGGCGCGAGCCGGGTGATCGGGACTTTATTAGGTGAGATCTCTAAATCCGCGTCTGCACGTTATCGCCGTCATGTCACGTGACCGTGTGTGAGTCCACGCTCTTCGGATGCTAATGCTAACGTTGCGTGCCTGGTGAGATGGCGCGTGCCTGAATTCTAGTGTTTCTGTGGATATGAAATGATATAATATCGATTGTGTAGGTGTGATATAATATAAAATATAATAATAATAATGTCGTGTGGTGTATAAATGTGTGTTGTGTGCAGGAACGATAGATAAACACTCAGTAGAAGTGACCAACTGTTTCTCAGTTCCACACAATGAGTCTGAGGATGAGGTGAGGCTGTAATACACACACACACACACACACACACACACGAAATCACAATAAAAGTCTGTTAAACTGTCACCTGTTCCTATTAAACTGGACAGTTTGTGCAGTGTTTTGGTCAAAGTGTTTATTGTTCAATAACATAAAAAAAATATATATATATCTTCCTGTAACTCATGTCGTCTTTATAAACGAACAGTTCTGTAAGTTGTGTGTGTGTGTGTGTGTGTGTGTGTGCAGGTGGCAGTGGACATGGAGTTCGCTAAGAACATGTATGAGCTCCATAAGAAGGTCTCTCCCAGTGAAGTCATCATCGGCTGGTGAGTGGAGACGCACACACGCATTACTGTATCTCTGTGTGTGTGTGTGTGTGTTTTCACATGATTGTGGTCTGAACTGTGTGTGTGTAGGTATGCCACAGGATATGACATCACAGAGCATTCGGTGTTAATTCATGAGTATTATAGTCGCGAGGCTCAGAACCCGATACACCTGACCGTGGACACGGCGCTGCAGAGCAACAAGATGAACATCCGCGCATACGTCAGGTCGGTACACACTCACACACACACACACACACACACACCGGTCTGTAACTGAGATGTTACAGTATCACACCCGGGGCTGGTGATATCTGCTTTAATTCGGGCCCAAGCACTACGACATCAGTGTGTGGAGGCCCTGATGTTTTTCTGAGGATTCATTTATTTACTTTCCAACATTCGGGGCTGTTTGGGGTCTTAATCTGCTCACACACTCAGCGGGCCGGTTGGGATCTGCTGCCATCAGGATGTCTGAGAAATAAACACGAGATTTAGCTCATACACACTTGCAGGTATGCATGCAAAAGTGTACACATTTAGATCTCATTTAGCCAAGCAGCTTTCACACTGCATGTCCTGAGCTCAGTTATTTTGTCATTTGATATACTCAGAGTTTTATGTATACAATTTATACGATCGCCACCAAACCGGGATCTAAACACCTTGAGGATGCAAAATTGTAGAGGGATTTTTGACCTGGTACGTGAGCGCTGTGACGAGGCCATAAACTCGTCCTGAACAGAGGTTGATGACTTTGGTCTGATGCTGTGTGAACATCTGAGGCTTTTTGGATAAAATTCCCCCTTTTCTAAAATTGTCATAATGGTATTGTATTGATATGTCCCCTTTAAATGTGTGTGCCCTCTGTGCCCGCTGTCTTTCCGGAAGCACCGGGGTGGCGAGGGTACAGGGTGCTTGGGCCCGCTCATTGTTGCTTTCAAATATATTATTATAATATAACCCTTATATAAATATTTATCTCACACTATTTTTCTTTTCATTATTATATTCTTATGTCATTTTACTTTATTTGAATACTATTATTCTTTTTATTTTTAGGTCATGTTTTATAAAGACATTTCACTGTATATCACACGGTGTATGTGAAAAATAATGTTTGAATTTGCTCCATGGTGCTTCTATTCTTTATTAGCCTTATGTCCTAATTTGTGTGTGTGTGTGTGTGTGTGTGTGTGTGTGTGTGTGTGTGTCTCTCAGTGCACAGATGGGAGTTCCAGGGAAAACTGTTGGTGTGATGTTCACGCCTTTAACAGTGAAGTATGTTTTCTACGACACCGAGCGCATCGGAGGTTAGTCACACACACACACACACACACACACACACACGCAGCTCCTTTATCTTCCAGTGATTTTAATATACAGAAGTTCAGTTGAGTGGTGATAAAGCGAGTCTCAGGTCACACTACAGTACAGAGCAGCACGTGTGATGATGGACAGCTCAGCACTGCAGCTCCTCTCCTTAACTGTGTGTGTGTGTGTGTGTTCAGGAGAGTTCTGCTGTAGTTCTCGCTGTAGCAGCAGTGTAACACTTTAGTTTAAATACTTTACACTTGATACAGAACACCAATTTATATTTAATATAAATACAGTGGGACGTGTCCTTATACACACTGAGGAGAAATCCAGTGTCAATATTCACTGAAACACAAAGGACATGAACACAGCTGCAGCCTAACACACACACACGTACACACACAAAACGTTTCTTATTCCTTGGAATTTTTTCTTTTTGGTCCTACCAAGTACAAAAAAAAATCATATCATCTCTTTACTTAAAAGTGTGTGTGTTTGTTTGTCTCTTTGAAGTTGATCTCCTGCAGAGGACTCGTGCGTCTCCCAGTCGCACCAACGGCCTGACCTCTGACCTGTCTCAGGTGGCGAGTTCAGCTGGACGCATACAGGAAATGCTCACCATCGTCCTTGCGTACATCGAGGACGTGCTGGTGTGTGTGTGTGTGTGACCTTGAAACACCTGCCGTATGTCTGTATATAAATGTGTGTGAAGTGTTTAGTCTGGTGTTGACTGACGTGTTTGGGCGGGGTTTACATCTCTAAAGCACAGCATTGTGGGTAATGTATAAAACTGTTACCATGAGAAGTTTAGTTAAACACGAGCTTAAAAAGAATTGTGAATGAAATCTGGGCTTCTGTTGATGGTCATGTATTCATTATGATGATTTGTGTGTGTGTGTGAGAGATCAGAGTGGAGTTTTACGTTAAACAAACATGAGCATGTTGAGTTCAGATTGGTTTTAATGAAGTGTTTAAACTTGGATCGTCTGTGTTTTGTCTGCTGTCAGTCTGGGAAGGTGACGGCAGACAACAGTGTGGGTCGTTATCTCATGGACCTCGTCAACAAAGTGCCCACCATCTCAGCAGACGACTTTGAGAGCATGCTCAACTCCAACATCAACGTGAGCGCCTCTTTACAGGCTTCAAGGCTCTGTTTGTTTTGTTTTTGTTTGTTTGTAGTGATTAATGTTCTGATCTGTTTTCTGCAGGACCTCCTGATGGTCACGTACCTGGCGAATCTCACTCAAGCTCAGATTGCTCTTAATGAGAAACTTGTTGTTCTGTAGTTAAAAAATAAAGACATGTTTATCCCTCTGTCAGAGTCCCGGTGTGTCACAGACATGTTTATATTTATCCTGAATTCAGCTGTGTTTACTTTACCTGCACTGTGGGGAAGCTGGATGCATATAGATTATTATTAGTTTTCTTGTTTTCCTAAGGATTCTTCTTATTTTTTTTTTCCCATCCTTTTGGACTTTTCGGGGGTCTTAACATGCTCAAAATCTCATGAAACGTGACAGACAGGTTGGAATCTGCTGCCATCAGGATGTCTGAGAGTCGTGTGGCCCGGGGCCCTCGGGCCCCCACACGAGATTTTTCTGGAAAGCTCATACACACTTTCACGTAGGCATGCGAAACTCGGTACACATTTAGAGCTCGTTGAACCGAACAACTTTCCTGTCCTGGGCTAAACTCAACAGCCCGATGTATATTGATATACTCCTCCTGAGGAATTTATACGATCGTCACCAAACCGGGCCGAAGTGATCTAAAGACACCGAGCACCCAAAACTGCTGAGGGATTTTTTGTCCCCAACGGGTCAGCCGTGATAATGTCTTAAACCTACACCGAAAAATTATAAATTTTTAAAAACTTTGTGTGGCATTATATTGAGTGATATTATATTCAGTGACACCTTCAGGAACATCATAGTGTGAGGCTTATTTTGTGTACATCACAACACACATGCGCGCGCGCACACACACACACCACTGATGTTACCACACTAAATAAATAAAAAAAATCCTTAGAAAAACAGGAGGGGCCTGCGTGTGTGGGTGAGTTTTTCATTGCAAATCACACATTTTGATATTACAAATTTTTACACTCACACACCACACACACACACTAACGCATCAACAAATATTTAGGGCCAAACTGACATTATCCCTGTATAGTGTGTGACGTGTGCAGGTTGTGCGGTGCAACCGGGTGGCGATGGCTTTTCCGAGGTCACTCGAATAACAGACCGAGGTGGCACAGGGCGCTTGGGCCCGTCATCGTTGCTTGCAACTATATTTCTTCTTATTATTGTTATAGAGAGAGTTCAGGTTTTGTAAATGTCATGTTTTACTGAACATCGTGTGTATCCTTATGGACTTTACTGCAGAACCCTGAGCGTTTTGTTAAAAGAAATAACTGAGTGTTAAACCTCCTCCTGCTCCAGACTCGCTTTACACACTGATTATAAGAACACTGATTATTATTATAGACACTATTATTATTATACACACTGATTATTAGACACTATTATTATTATACACACTATTATTATTATACACACTGATTATAAGAACACTGATTATACACACTATTATTATACACACTATTATACACACTGATTATTATTATTATACACTCTATTGTAAACACTTATTATACACACTGATTATTTTTATTATACACACTGATTATACACACTGATTATTATTATACACACTGATTATTATACACTGATTATTATTATTATACACACTATTATACACACTGATTATTATTATTATACACTCTTGTAAACACTGATTATACACACTGATTATTATTATACACACTATTATTATTATACACACTGATTATAAGAACACTGATTATTATTATAGACACTATTATTATTATACACACTGATTATTAGACACTATTATTATTATAGACACTATTATTATTATACACACTGATTATTAGACACTATTATTATTATTATTATACACACTGATTATTAGACACTATTATTATTATTATACACACTATTATTATTATACACACTGATTATAAGAACACTGATTATACACACTATTATACACACTATTATACACACTGATTATTATTATTATACACTCTATTGTAAACACTTATTATACACACTGATTATTTTTATTATACACACCGATTATTATACACACTATTATTATTATACACACTGATTATACACACTGATTATTATTATACACACTGATTAATATACACACTATTATTATTATACACACGGATTATTATATACACTATTATTATTATACACACTGATTATTATTATTATACACTCTATTGTAAACACTTATTATACACACCGATTATTATACACACTATTATTATTATACACACTGATTATTATACACTGATTATTATTATTATACACACTGATTATACACACTATTATACACACTGATTATTATTATTATACACTGATTATTATACACTCTTGTAAACACTGATTATACACACTGATTATTATTATACACACTATTATACACACTGATTATTTTTATTATACACACTATTATTATTATAAACACTGATTATTATTATACACACTATTATTATTATACACACTGATTATACACACTATTATTATACACACTATTATACACACTGATTATACACACTTATTATACACACTATTATTATACACACTATTATACACACTGATTATACACACTTATTATACACACTATTATTATACACACTATTATACACACTGATTATTATTATTATACACTGATTATTATACACTCTATTGTAAACACTTATTATACACACTGATTATTTGTATTATACACACTATTATACACACTGATTATTATACACACTATTATTATTATACACACTGACTATTATTATTATACAAACTGATTATTATTATACACACTGATTAATATACACACTATTATTATTATACACACTGATTATTATACACACTATTATTATTATACACACTGATTATTATACACACTATTATTATTATACACACTGATTATTATACACACTGATTATTATTATACACACTGATTAATATACACACTATTATTATTATACACACTGATTATTATATACACTATTATTATTATACACACTGATTATTATACACACTGATTATTATTATACACACTGATTAATATACACACTATTATTATTATACACACTGATTATTATATACACTATTATTATTATACACACTGATTATTATACACACTATTATTATTATACACACTGATTATTATTATTATACACACTCATTATTATACACACTATTATTATTATACACACTGATTATTATACACACTGATTATTATACACACTATTATTATTATACACACTGATTATTATATACACTATTATTATTATACACACTGATTATTATACACACTATTATTATTATACACACTGATTATTATTATACACACTGATTAATATACACACTATTATTATTATACACACTGATTATTATACACACTATTATTATTATACACACTGATTATTATTATTATACACACTGATTATTATATACACTATTATTATTATACACACTGATTATTATACACACTATTATTATTATACACACTATTATTATTATACACACTGATTATTATACACACTATTATTATTATACACACTGATTATTTTTATACACACTGATTAATATACACACTATTATTATTATACACACTGATTATTATTATTATACACACTGATTATTATACACACTATTATTATTATACACACTGATTATTATTATTATACACACTGATTATTATACACACTATTATTATTATACACACTATTATTATTATACACACTGATTATTATACACACTGATTATTATACACACTATTATTATTATACACACTGACTATTATTATTATACAAACTGATTATTATTATACACACTGATTAATATACACACTATTATTATTATACACACTGATTATTATACACACTATTATTATTATACACACTGATTATTATTATTATACACACTGATTATTATATACACTATTATTATTATACACACTGATTATTATACACACTATTATTATTATACACACTATTATTATTATACACACTATTATTATTATACACACTGATTATTATTATTATACACACTGATTATTATATACACTATTATTATTATACACACTGATTATTATTATACACACTATTATACACACTGATTATTATACACTCTATTGTAAACACTTATTATACACACTGATTATTATTATTATACACACTGATTATTATACACACTATTATTATTATACACACTGATTATTATTATACACACTATTATACACACTGATTATTATACACTCTATTGTAAACACTTATTATACACACTGATTATTTTTATTATACACACTATTATTATTATAAACACTGATTATTATTATACACACTATTATTATTATACACACTGATTATACACACTATTATTATACACACTATTATACACACTGATTATACACACTTATTATACACACTATTATTATACACACTATTATACACACTGATTATTATTATTATACACTGATTATTATACACTCTATTGTAAACACTTATTATACACACTGATTATTTGTATTATACACACTATTATACACACTGATTATTATACACACTATTATTATTATACACACTGACTATTATTATTATACAAACTGATTATTATTATACACACTGATTAATATACACACTATTATTATTATACACACTGATTATTATACACACTATTATTATTATACACACTGATTATTATACACACTATTATTATTATACACACTGATTATTATACACACTGATTATTATTATACACACTGATTAATATACACACTATTATTATTATACACACTGATTATTATATACACTATTATTATTATACACACTGATTATTATACACACTGATTATTATTATACACACTGATTAATATACACACTATTATTATTATACACACTGATTATTATATACACTATTATTATTATACACACTGATTATTATACACACTATTATTATTATACACACTGATTATTATTATTATACACACTCATTATTATACACACTATTATTATTATACACACTGATTATTATACACACTGATTATTATACACACTATTATTATTATACACACTGATTATTATATACACTATTATTATTATACACACTGATTATTATACACACTATTATTATTATACACACTGATTATTATTATACACACTGATTAATATACACACTATTATTATTATACACACTGATTATTATACACACTATTATTATTATACACACTGATTATTATTATTATACACACTGATTATTATATACACTATTATTATTATACACACTGATTATTATACACACTATTATTATTATACACACTATTATTATTATACACACTGATTATTATACACACTATTATTATTATACACACTGATTATTTTTATACACACTGATTAATATACACACTATTATTATTATACACACTGATTATTATTATTATACACACTGATTATTATACACACTATTATTATTATACACACTGATTATTATTATTATACACACTGATTATTATACACACTGATTATTATACACACTATTATTATTATACACACTGATTATTATACACACTGATTATTATACACACTATTATTATTATACACACTGATTATTATACACACTATTATTATACACACTATTATTATACACACTGATTATTATACACACTGATTATTATACACACTGATTATTATACACTCTATTGTAAACACTTATTAAACACACTGATTACTATTATTATACACACTATTATTATTATTATTATTATTATACACACTGATTATTATACACTCTATTGTAAACACTTATTAAACACACTGATTACTATTATTATACACACTATTATTATTATTATTATTATTATTATACACACTGATTATTATACACTCTATTGTAAACACTTATTAAACACACTGATTACTATTATTATACACACTATTATTATTATTATTATTATTATTATACACACTGATTATTATACACTCTATTGTAAACACTTATTAAACACACTGATTACTATTATTATACACACTATTATTATTATTATTATTATTATACACACTGATTATTATACACTCTATTGTAAACACTTATTAAACACACTGATTACTATTATTATACACACTATTATTATTATTATTATTATTATTATACACACTGATTATTATACACTCTATTGTAAACACTTATTAAACACACTGATTACTATTATTATACACACTATTATTATTATTATTATTATTATACACACTATTATTATTATACACACTGACTATTATTATTATACAAACTGATTATTATTATACACACTGATTAATATACACACTATTATTATTATACACACTGATTATTATACACACTATTATTATTATACACACTGATTATTATTATTATACACACTGATTATTATATACACTATTATTATTATACACACTGATTATTATACACACTATTATTATTATACACACTATTATTATTATACACACTATTATTATTATACACACTGATTATTATTATTATACACACTGATTATTATATACACTATTATTATTATACACACTGATTATTATTATACACACTATTATACACACTGATTATTATACACTCTATTGTAAACACTTATTATACACACTGATTATTATTATTATACACACTGATTATTATACACACTATTATTATTATACACACTGATTATTATTATACACACTATTATACACACTGATTATTATACACTCTATTGTAAACACTTATTATACACACTGATTATTTTTATTATACACACTATTATTATTATAAACACTGATTATTATTATACACACTATTATTATTATACACACTGATTATACACACTATTATTATACACACTATTATACACACTGATTATACACACTTATTATACACACTATTATTATACACACTATTATACACACTGATTATTATTATTATACACTGATTATTATACACTCTATTGTAAACACTTATTATACACACTGATTATTTGTATTATACACACTATTATACACACTGATTATTATACACACTATTATTATTATACACACTGACTATTATTATTATACAAACTGATTATTATTATACACACTGATTAATATACACACTATTATTATTATACACACTGATTATTATACACACTATTATTATTATACACACTGATTATTATACACACTATTATTATTATACACACTGATTATTATACACACTGATTATTATTATACACACTGATTAATATACACACTATTATTATTATACACACTGATTATTATATACACTATTATTATTATACACACTGATTATTATACACACTGATTATTATTATACACACTGATTAATATACACACTATTATTATTATACACACTGATTATTATATACACTATTATTATTATACACACTGATTATTATACACACTATTATTATTATACACACTGATTATTATTATTATACACACTCATTATTATACACACTATTATTATTATACACACTGATTATTATACACACTGATTATTATACACACTATTATTATTATACACACTGATTATTATATACACTATTATTATTATACACACTGATTATTATACACACTATTATTATTATACACACTGATTATTATTATACACACTGATTAATATACACACTATTATTATTATACACACTGATTATTATACACACTATTATTATTATACACACTGATTATTATTATTATACACACTGATTATTATATACACTATTATTATTATACACACTGATTATTATACACACTATTATTATTATACACACTATTATTATTATACACACTGATTATTATACACACTATTATTATTATACACACTGATTATTTTTATACACACTGATTAATATACACACTATTATTATTATACACACTGATTATTATTATTATACACACTGATTATTATACACACTATTATTATTATACACACTGATTATTATTATTATACACACTGATTATTATACACACTGATTATTATACACACTATTATTATTATACACACTGATTATTATACACACTGATTATTATACACACTATTATTATTATACACACTGATTATTATACACACTATTATTATACACACTATTATTATACACACTGATTATTATACACACTGATTATTATACACTCTATTGTAAACACTTATTAAACACACTGATTACTATTATTATACACACTATTATTATTATTATTATTATTATTATACACACTGATTATTATACACTCTATTGTAAACACTTATTAAACACACTGATTACTATTATTATACACACTATTATTATTATTATTATTATTATTATACACACTGATTATTATACACTCTATTGTAAACACTTATTAAACACACTGATTACTATTATTATACACACTATTATTATTATTATTATTATTATTATACACACTGATTATTATACACTCTATTGTAAACACTTATTAAACACACTGATTACTATTATTATACACACTATTATTATTATTATTATTATTATACACACTGATTATTATACACTCTATTGTAAACACTTATTAAACACACTGATTACTATTATTATACACACTATTATTATTATTATTATTATTATACACACTGATTATTATACACTCTATTGTAAACACTTATTAAACACACTGATTACTATTATTATACACACTATTATTATTATTATTATTATTATTATTATTATTATACACACTGATTATTATGTATAATACACACTATTATTATTTTACACACTGATTATTATACACACTATTGTACACACTGATTATAACAACACTGAGATTAAGTGTTTACTCTCTTATTCCTCAACACTGCGACTCAGAGGCTGGTATTAATCATATTGTTATGAAATGACTGTTGAAGACGTATTTAAGAAGGAACGTGACGTCACACTTGTCAGCGATCCTGATTGGTCGAGACGGCTCACGTCACCAGTCTGAACCCGGAAGTGTAGCATGTAAAGATGGCGGCGCTGCGCTGTCGGAGAGACCCGTGCGGGTTCATCTGTCTCCTCCTCACGTACTTCAGCGTCTTTTACGCAGATTACGTTGTGATTCAGTACGTGCTGATTCCGGCTTATTCAGGAAGGTAAGAGTTACTGTGCTGACGTCACCGGGGTAACGGACTAGGGGCTCTCCCTGTGTGTGTGTGTGTGTGTTTATATCCCCCCTGACCCCCCCCCCCCCCCTCTCTCTCTCTCTCTCTCTCAGTGTGTGGTGTTCACTCCACGGCTCGGTGTTTAATCTCATTCTGCTCCTCCTGCTGGCGTGTCACTCTAAAGCCGTGTTCTCTGACCCAGGTGAGTCTCTCTCTCTCTCACACACACACACACACACACACTGCAGCGCATGTCACAGGTCCGGTGGGTTCGGTGTGTGTGTGCGCGCGTGCGCGCTCCACAATGCTCCCTGCACAGTGGATGTGAGTCATGATAACTCCACCCTTCAAACGCCCGGCAGTATCATCAGCGCTGACGTCACTTCCGCTGTGTTACCATGGTTACATCTGGCCTGATGGTGAATAATCATAATTTCAGAAAATTCTCATGTAGAGTCCACACACAGTCCAGTACAGTGTTAAAGAGCTCTGAGACGCGGTGGTGTCCGCGGTTCCCCTCCTGGTCTCATATAATACAGAACAGAAAAACTGTGACGGTTCACATGAGGCGTGTTATAAAAGGCTGACTTGCAGTTGCAGTTTTTGGCCACATGATGGCAGTGTGGGGGGGAAAGGGTCAGAGATTTAGTCAAGTGGATTGTTCTGCTTTACATTATAAGTTTGTGGCAAAGGCGTATAAGACTCAGTTTGTCAGACTTAAGAACAAATCTGACTTATGAACATGCTTCAGGTACAGAACTCGTTGTATCTGATTAAAACCGACCTGCTGTTTATCCCTGTTGATTCATTCCACCTTGTGATCTCCCTGGTTCAGATCACTCCTTCACACACCCGCAATCACCGTTTAAACCACGACTAAAGACGTATCTGTTTCTCCAATACATGGACTAATCCCCCTAATGGACTAATATTTTATTATTAAATATTCTTCTGTGTGTGTGTGTGATGGTATTTCTATCTAACAGGTATGGTTCCTCTTCCTGAGACGGCCATTGATTTCTCAGACTTGAGGTCTCAGTCTAGCCGCGTGAGTGACCGGGTGAGGCAACGCACACTGTACTGCACACACGCGCTGCTGCTTAAACAGAATCAGTGTTTAGTGACGTAAGTGTATTTTGTTCCTGGACCGTTAGTGACTTAGTTAGCGAGCGAAGGCCAAATATTTGTTTAATAAAGTAAATATTATAGAAGATTAAAGTTTTGCGAGCTGGACTGAAGTGTGTGCGTGAACATCACTGTGTGTTACAGAAGAAACCTCAATTAAAATCAATTCAGAATTAAATAATTAAATAAATCTTGGATGTCATGAAGTGTCACATATTAATTACAAATGATGAATAATGCTGTGTGTGTGTGTGTGTGTGTGTGTGTGTGTGTGTGTGTGTGTGTGTGTGTGAGTTGAAGTTCAGGATTTTCTTTGTTCTGTGAATTTTGTATGTTCTGTGAAGTTTCACGTTAGAATCAGATCACGTTATAACTGCATCAGTAGTTCTCTGCAGCTCATTAATGTGTGTATTAACTTGTACACCACAGGGGGGCGCACTTGCCTTTATGTGATGTGCAATGTTAGACAGGAGTGGGATTCTCCTTCATCGTTCTCTCTGTTTATTGTTCAGGCTTCATTTATTTGTTTCACAAAACAAATTAGTTGTGATTGTGTCACTCGATCGGTTTAAATAAACCTTAAACTGAAATATAAATCTCACCATTAATTTATTATTCATTAGTTGAATTGATTGTTGATTGTTTACATGTTTTACTGTTAGTTAAAGACGTAGTGAATTAAACTCGTCTCGTGTTTGTGAAGGGCTGTGAAGGCTGGACGGTGTGCAGTCGCTGTGAGACGTACCGTCCTCCTCGTGCACATCACTGTCGGGTGTGTCAGCGCTGCATCAGACGCATGGACCACCACTGCCCCTGGTCAGAACCTCCCCAAACCAACCCCCACCGTCTGTCTGTCTGTCTGTTATAAATCACACTGCTAGAACTTCTGTCTCTCACTTCATTTATTTATTTATTGTTTGTTTGTTTTTGTGTGAATTTTCCCCTCTTATGATGTTAGGATCAATAATTGTGTTGGCGAGCTCAACCAGAAGTACTTCATCCAGTTCCTCTTTTATACGGGTGAGTGTGAACGGCTGCGTGTCTGCTTTAGACCATCGTTCTCAGATGGAATTTTACTGGGATCTCTGTTCCGTGTCTCTACACCATTAACAGTCGAGATTAAACAGTTTTTTTCTCCTTCCTGTCTCCTAAGGCGTGGCCAGCCTGTACTCCATGGCCCTGGTGGTGTCTGCATGGGTGTGGCGGATACGCAGTGAACGAGATGGAGACGGAGAAAAAGAAGGCGAGGACGTTCCCAGCAAACATCTAATAGTGTAAGAAAATACATTTATTACAAAAGGCTTATATTTATAACCTGATAAAAAAAAGTAAAAAATTTTTTTTGCTGTAACTGGAGAGAAATACAGATTCATCATTTAGAATAATCACTAGTTAAAGGTTATACACTGTGTGTGATGTGAACCGATAAGATTATTTATTATTCTGTTTATTCTTCACCTGTGACAGAGCGCATTACATCATCTTGTTAGTGGAATCCGTCCTGTTTGGTGTTTTTGTCCTGGTGATATTTTACGATCAGGTCTGTACCTTACTTCACTATTTCATTATGACACACACACACACACACACACACACACACTGAATATTGTGTAAAGTTTTGCCGTGTGTCCTGTGTGTCCTCCAGCTGGTGTCTATTATCACAGACGAGACGCCGATCGAGCAGATGAGAAACAGGCTGATGAAGGACAGAGCGACCAGTGGACAGTCGGCGCACACGACACACACACACACACGCAAACCCAAAGTCGCGCTGCTGAGGGAGGTGTTTGGAAGAGGTGTGATTTATTCCTTACAGAATGTTCAGTGTGCACCCTCTCCTCATTCTCTTTCACTCTTTTCTAAAATCACCATTTCACTGGGTTAAAATAAATCGCTGGAACTCATTTCCTTGTACATTTCCCAAACATCTGACAAAAACCCTCTCATAACCCGCTTATATGGTATTTCCCACCCATTTTGTGGCTTTTCCAACCCACATTCTGATGAGCAAAAAAATGAAATGATAAAAACAGCGATACAGAATCTGTGAAATGCTGAATCTGAATTCGCTGCACAGTTGTTAAAAACCATGTTTTCATCGCTGCTGTCATTCTGTAAAGTTTCTACGTGACTTTGTTGTATTTAGTGTGTGTGTGTGTGTGTGTGTGTGTGTGTGTGTGTGTGTGTGCAGGGTCTGTGCTGTGTTGGCTGTTACCGTTACACTCCTCTCCCCCGTCCGCTGGAGGAATCGGTTACACACCTGTTCCTGATTACGATGTGTGAAGAAGACCGACGTCACATCACTTTACACTTCAGATGAAGGAAGGATGTGTGTGTGTGTGTGTGTGTGTGTGTGTGTGTGTGTGTGTGTGTGTGTGTGTGTGTAAAAAGTGTAGCACTATGTGTTCTGTAGTGGCTCTTATTCCATGTACGCACACACACACACACACACACACACACACACACACTGCTATGAAGTGACCAAGAGCTATTAAGTGAGAAGTATCACATTTGTTCTTTTGTCTTTCTTTCCTTCTTTCAGCTATATGACGTCTTTCCCTCTCTTCCATCTTGTCCTCTCAATGGTTTACTGTCACCAATAAGACAAACAGACATGAATATTAAGATCTTATTAATCCAGGCAGTTCAGTAATGATATAAACTAATCATGATTATTTACTTTTTACATCTGTTCCACACTCGTGTCTGGTGTATATGAGAACAGGTTTAATGCATGAAAATGCATCTCATGTTTACTTCTGCCAATGACGCTAAATAGTTTAACATCAAACAGTATAATATACTTGAATATAGAGCTTGAGAAAGTTTCAGAAGTTGTATTTGTTTAAATACTGTAGAAGAAGCTGCAGCAGTATGGAACACCAACACTGGTATTTAAACCAGAGCCGTAGTGGAATCACATGACTGTCGCTTCACTACAACGTTTAAGACCCACTGAACATCACTGACGTCTGACTTGCACTAAAACTGGGTGTCTTTCTCTTGTGAATGTTTTTTATCTATTTATTTATTTATTTATTTATTATACTCTGTGACCTGTCAGTCACCTGGTTTTGAGTCTGTGGGTGTTTGTAGTTTTTAAATGTATATAAATGTATTTTATAGCATTTGATGCAGGGAAAGTGTTTACAGTACGTTCAGGGTGCTGTACTGGCTTCAGTAACATGCTTTTGTGTAATTTGACAGATTGATGGATGCGTGTTTATGTAAGATGTTTACACTGATATTTATTGTTCTTTAACTGTCTAAATGCTGCTGAATTAAAGTAAATGACATCTTTCAATAGTATGGCATTTTGGCTCTGCTTAATTATATCAAATAAATAAAGAGTATGGGTGAAAAAAATGTAAAAGTGTGCCTTACAGTTTCACATCAAGCAAAATTTACACACTGCCAAATTGTGTTTTAAAGTATAACATTGAAAATTATACATGTATGGCATTACAGTAGGTGAAATATTTTATACATATTGATATTTTTTTCCCTTTAGTTTTTTGTTGATTAAAAAATATGTATATTTTATAGTGATGTGAAAATTATGTTAAGAAATTAGTATTACACTGTAACGTTCAGCTTAGTTTTTATACTTACACTAAACGGGATCCTAGAATCTATTTCCGGTATGGTGTAGGCAGAGCGGAACAAGAAATGACGCAACACAGTGATTAAAAAATGAACCCAAAGTGTATTAAGTGAAAATTAAACAAAAAGTTGCACCGGAAAAAAAAAACACAATATATACAAATAAATGTGTAAAATATACAAGTGTATGGAGTGTGTGTGTGTGAGTATGTATGGAAAGCAATGATTATAATGATGATAATGGTATTAGATGTTAAATCCGAGAGATCAAAACGGAAAAAGAGCGGTATTGATGTGGTCCAGTAAAGATAAATCCAGCAAGGGAAAGTAATCCACTGGTCGCGGCAATCAATCTCACTCTGAAACAGCGCTGTATATCTTCATCTCTCCTCCTCAATATGTTTGCCGGTTCCGCTTTTATACCGGGTCACTTGACGCGGTTCAACAGCCGAGTTCCTTCGCGTAGTGATCGCGCATGCTCGCGAGAGCTTAAACCCGAAACCAAACACAGTCTTTTGGGAACAAAATAAACCATATCGGGGTCGGTTTATAAGGCCCGGCGGTTTTATTTTTATTTACCCCCTTTTGGTGCCTATATAAACCCCCCACTTATGTGGCTGCGCTACAACTACCAAGAATGTCTTTTATTGAGACCAGCAAACATCACTGTAATTGTGAATCCTAAAATGTATTCAATTTAATCACATTTTATTTGTATAGCACCTTTAACACTGGTCATTGTCACGAAGCAGCTTTACACAATCAAAAGAAATATTGAAATGTGTGTGTGTGTGAATCAGAATGATCAGATGGTCCCTGATGAACGAGCCGAGGGCGACGGTGCTGAGGGAAAAACTCCTTGAGATGGTAACAGGAAGAAACCTTGAGAGGAACCAGACTCAACAGGGAACCCATCCTCATCTGGGTGATAACGGAGAGCAGGGATTTGATCTGCACTCATACTGTGTGTTAGGAGGCTGGAAGTTCAGTATAACAGGAGACGTGTTTAAGTTCATATGGAGTCCAGTTCGTTATTGGAGGCTCAGGTAGACTGTAGGAAACTCCAGTCCTGAACTATCGAGAGACTGCAGTCACGACTCCTCAGAGAAACAGCTGTCTGTATCAGCCGAGGACAGGAGCGTCTCCAACCAGAAGAGGGACACCAGGACGAGCCAGAAGGTCCAAAGGACAGAGGGGGACTGGATCACTGGCAGCTCAGGAGAGAGAGGAGAAGAGATGGAGAGATAACAGTTAGGTCTGGTCACAGTCACATAATGTATACGGTGAATGTCTATTTAGTGCAGAGTGCAAGCAGGGACTCCGGCAGGACTAACTATAACAGCGTAACTAAAAGGGAGAGCCAGAAGGAAACACAGACATGAGGGGAACTGAGATGTAAAGCAACCAATCACCTCACTGTCAACAAACCTGAGTGATCAATGAGAGTGGGGAGGACAGCATCTAAACATACCAGTTCACCAGAATACTCTACGTCCATGAGTCCCCCAGATCTGCTCCTTTACCTAAGGCTAATCTATTTACAAAAATGCTGCGCTAAATAAATAGGTTTTTAGCCTAGACTTAAACACTGAGACTGTGTCTGAGTCCCGAACATTAATAGGAAGACTATTCCATAACTTTGGGGCTTTGTAGGAAAAAGCTCCGCCCCCTGCTGTAGTTTTAATAATACGTGGTACTGACAGGCAGCCTGCATCCTTTGATGGAAGTAGGCGTGGCGGATCGTAAGACACTAGCAGTTCACTCAGATACTGCGGCGCGAGACCATTTAGTGCTTTATATGTCAAAAGTAGTATCTTAAAATCGATGCGAAATTTCCCAGGGAGCCAATGCAGTGTAGATAAGATAGGGGTGATGTGCTCGTATCTTCTGGTTCTAGTGAGGACTCTCGCTGCTGCATTCTGTACTAACTGAAGCTTGTTTATACACCTAGTTGAACAACCAGACAGTAAGGCGTTACAATAGTCCAACCTAGAGGTGATAAAGGCATGAACTAGTTTTTCTGCATCGTTTAGTGACAATATGTTTCTTATCTTGGCAATATTTCTAAGGTGAAAGAAAGCTATCCTGGTGATATTATCTACATGTGCTTCAAATGAAAGACTAGAATCTAGAAATCACACTGAGATTTTTCACTGTTGCACTAGATAGAACAGAAAGGCCATCTAAAGTTACAGTGTGATCTAAAATCTTGCTTCTAGCTGCATGAGGTTCTATGACTAGAACTTCTGTCTTATCAGGATTAATCAGAAGGGAGTTAATTAACATCCAATCTGTTTTTTCTCATCTGGTTTTGCTGAGACATATAACTGTGTGTCATCAGCATAACAATACCATGTTTACGAATTATGTTGCCCAGAGGAAGCATGTAAAGGGAAAAAAGCAGTGGGCCTAAAACTGAACCCTGTGGAACACCAAACTCCACTTGAGAACATGAGGAATGGTCACCATCTAAATCTACAAACTGATAACGATCAGTCAAATAGGATCTGAGCCACAAGAGGGCCGTTCCCTTAATTCCTACTACATTTTCTAATCTGTGAAGGAGAATACTATGATCAATGGTGTCAAAAGCTGCACTGAGGTCCATTTACTACTTTAACAAGTGCTGTCTCTGTGCTGTAATGAGGCCTAACTCTGACTGATACAGTTCGTTTATTATGCCTTTTCTAT
The DNA here is from genome assembly GCA_030347435.1 of Clarias fuscus. Taxonomy (NCBI): domain Eukaryota; kingdom Metazoa; phylum Chordata; class Actinopteri; order Siluriformes; family Clariidae; genus Clarias; species Clarias fuscus. The sequence continues at coordinate 99,838 of CM059227.1, read as the reverse complement.
GTGTATATGAACATATCGGCTGTGCTACTATCTTTTCCAGAATCTTAGAGATAAAGGGAAGGTTTGATATCGGCCTGTAATTGGACAGCTAACAAGGGTCGAGGTCAGGTTGTAACGCTCAGATAAAATTACCTGATGTTACAAAAAAACGAGAGATCTTTCTCTTCGTGTTGGAGTGCTTTAAAACCCAGTGAACAAGAATATCAAGACAACGACCAATTCAAACAAACCCACTATTATTTTCTGTTCAAATTTAAAGATGTCCGCGTGTGTGCAAAAAGACGAAGTACAACAAAGAATATAAAAGTGTATAATTAGTTAGCCTAAAATAATAGTTTCCAATGGTGAAGCAAACATGACTTTTATTTTGTTTTACAATAGCTCTTTCATGATGAATGTGTGCATGAGCTTTAAATATAGAGTGAACAATAAACACTGCCTTTTGCAAAGTGAAAATGAGTGCCGTTGATCAACAGGCTGATAAACGCACGTGCAGATATGAGCAGATTTATTGATAAAACTGCAGACATACCCCCCACAGAAATGCAACAAACAAATATATAGTCTACCCGCTGAATACAACGTGACAGCACGCTCCGAGGTGAACACCCGCAGACCCTTACTGTAAGCTCTCGTCTCACCTTTCATTCACAATAGGTGTGAAGTTATCACGGATGGGGGAATTGGCAGAATTGAGGGATTTATTATTATTTTTTTATATTTTTCCCCGATTTTCTCCCTAATTTATTCGTGTCCAATTCCTCCCCGTCACTAGGGGGCTCCCACATTAAGGCTACTACTACCACTCAGCCGGAAGGGCCGAAGACTATCACGTGTTTCCTCCCCACCACGTGACGCCAGCCGACCGCATCTTTTCGAACTGCTCGCTAGCACTGTTGGGGGCGGCGTAACACACTCGGAGGACAGCGCTATCCGCTCCCTCCGTTGCGCGACCTCACAGACGCCCATGACTGGCTGTAGAGCCGTGATTAATGTAGGAGCACTATGTAGGAGCCCTCTGAGAGAGCTCAGCCAATCAGCTCTCTGCGCTCGAGCGCTTTAACCACTGCGCCACTCGGAGGCCAGAATTGAGGGATTTAAAAAGAATTAACAAGACCAAGCAGACGTCTCTGCGTAAAATTTTGCCAGCAAAACATAAAATAAATAAAAATAAAAATGTTTAATGGTATCAATTAAATCAAACTTCACAGTTGGATTTGATACTTTTCGAGTGCAATTCATAAATTTACTGAATATATTGAGCTTTTGTAAAATAACCATAACTGATTTCCTTCCTAAAGCTGGAAGCTCAGCACGTCATCTTTCCTTTTAATGTGAAATATATTTTGTGTAAAGGTCTAAATATTCCTTTTTATTTATGGACAGGTGTATTATATTTGATCTGCATTATTGCATTATGTTTCAAGACATCCTTAGTTCACCTTAGTTACATTTACACCTTACATCGTGGACACTGACACATCGTGGACACTGAACACAGCTAAAAACTACAGTCTACTGCCACAAAAGAAAAAAAACATATGATCAATAAAAAATAAAAGCTTTGAGATGACCATTTTGTCATATTTTTGTTTTCATTGAAACAATGTCAATAAAACATTAGTCATTTTGTCAATAAAAACATTAGTATTTTTATTTCTGATATATACATATATGTTACAATAATGATCATTACTGATTTTTTTTCCATTCAAGCTACTTATTTATTTATTTATATTCAGTAAAGGCATTTAAAATGAAAAGTTCAGTAAGCTTCATTCACTAGACATCAGGACACTGAGATACATGATGCACCATGTCATACATAGCATAGATAAATACAGTCCATCCACACATACAGTAAAAGCATTTCAAAATGACCAAGATCAGTAAGATTCATTCTCAAGACGTCAGGACACTGAGATCTGCTGCAGTTCCAGTCGTTGTCTTAAAACTTGCGTGTGAATGGAGAGCTAAGTGCGGGGGCGGGGCTCTGGCACATGAGGAGACGAGAATCTGACCTCCATCTGTTTTTTATTTTTAACATTGATTTAATAACAAACTTTTATCTGGCAATAAACTTTTTGGAAAAAAGACTCATTAAACTCACCACAAACAAGTTGATGGAAATTAATGGCTGATCCTGTCTGTTTATTAAGTTCCAACTATAGCGCGTGAGCTTTGACTAAAACTGCGTGCAATGCATTATGTGCTACGGGAATGTAGAAATGCACATTTCAAAAATGTTTTCATTATTTAGTAAAGAGAATTATGATGATCATAACAGCATAATGCATTTCATTCTTATCATAAGAATGCAAAAACACCAGCACTGGTGACTGACATCGGTTTATGTTTGAATTTTATGGTCATTTAGTTTTTAATTATTTCAATTAATAAATCAACTATAAAAAACACAAAGTATAAGATGACACAAAACCCTTTTGTGGATTTTGTAATTACACATGATACAATATAAAGTCTCACTGAGTAAACGTTTACTTTCGTTAAATTCAATACTCACAATAAGTTAGGGATATTGTTATTTACGTGAGCGCTTTTCCTATTTGCTCTGAATTTTAATGAAATAAGTAAAAGTTTCCTATGATATTACTAATAATGTATGAGAAGAAACACCATTTTCATTAGTTTTATATTTATTACCACAAAAATTTAGACAATAACCAGGATTGCCCCAAATAACAAAAATTAACAATGTCAGTAGCGGGTGCTTCCACCATTTGCTGCAGTGACAGCTTGACAGCGACGTCTCAGGCTCCTCACTGGCCTCATGATGATGTTCTGAGGCGATGCGTTCAACTCTTCCACAAGTGCTCCACGCAGTTCTGCCAGGTCACGTGGGGGTGGGGTACGATCATCCAGTCTCTGCTTCAACTGGTCCCAGACGTGCTTTATGGGGTTCAGGTCAGGGGACATTGATGGACACCATATGAGACACTCCAACTTCCTGAAGTCGAGCTGTGACAATTCTGCCACGATGTGGTGGAACATCATCATCCATGAACAGGAAGTTGTGGATGTGCTGGTGGAATTGGGGGATGATGATGGGTTCTCTGATGTCTCTGAGGTAAGAACGTGCAGTGACTGAGCCATCTACAATAACCGAAACTGTTTTGTGCTGACTGGTGATTCCTGCCCAGACTGTTGCACCTCCTCCATCAAAGCAAACCCTGGGGACCATGTTGACTTCAGCGTATCTCTCACCTCGCCTTCTCCAGCGACGGTGACCCGACACTCATCAGTGAACAGGACGGTTGACCACTGCTGCATTGTCCAGGTCACATGGTCTTGTGCCCACTGCAGACGTTCACGACGGTGTCTTGGTGTCAGTGGAGTCTCCTGCAACGGTCGTCTGGCATTCAAGCCAAAGTGGTGGAGTCAGTTGCGAATGGTTTGTCTGGAAACCCTAGTACCCCTCACATCTGGTAAACGGATCTGCATCTGTGTGGCAGTTACATGACGATGTCTGAGTGCAGAGGTCTTTAGGTACTGGTCATGGTTGCAGTCTGTCACTCATGGGGCTTCACTCCTGGGTCGGTCATGAACTCTGCCAGTAGTTCTGTGTCTTCATGCAAGTCTGGTGATGACACTTTGAGACACACCAAGTTCACGAGCAACATCTGACTGCCTGCCACCGACCCGAAGGTGCGCCATGGCCAGGTGGCGCTGCTCGTCCGTTAAGTGACGTCGTGTGTTCATGGCTGTTTGAATGATGAACTTGGAATGACTTACGGACAATACCAGCATTTTATACCCACAGAATGTTGAAATTTATGCCACATTGAAAAGGGTTGTCTTTTTATTTGCCCCAATATGTAACGCTCAGCTAAAATATATTTACCTAATGTTACACTAAACAAGAGATCTTTTTCTTCGTGTCGTGTGCTTTAAAAACCAATGAACAAGAATAACACACCCAAGACCAATTCAAACAAACCAAACGTGTATTATACAAAAAAATTGACAAAAAGGTGCACCAACCAAGAAAAACTACAAAAAATAATAATATTTTCAAAATATATATAAGGAAAAACGGTGGGTGTGTGAATGCGTATAAGAGAGTTGAATCGGTTTCACCGGAAATGATGGAATACAACCGGGAGGCCGATGTCGGAGCGAGAGTGTCCTGGCAAAGCAGTTCAGTCTGTGTTAATCCATATGACCAGAAAAACCCGCAGGAAACAGCCTTCGTCAGTCTCTTTCCAAACTCCATGACGATAATGCAAACAGCGCTCTGTATCTCCATAACTCTCCCCCCCGAGTGCTTTCCCGGGCCGGCTTTATATCCCGGTCAGGTCACCCCGTGCTCACCATCTTCCTGTGCTGACCGGCGACGCAGTCTCGCGAGAATGGGAGTGGAAACCAATTCACATAAAATACATACGGCAAATAAACCTTTGTGGGCACAATGAATAAGGTTTCTTTATCATTTGATAATATACTAGATTTAATTATATCCAATGGTATAGATGTCTCTAATATAGTGATCTTACCTCAAAGTGATGATATCACAGACCATCACCTCCTGATATATACTCTACCTGTAGAACAGATTATGAATCCGACTACTAAAGACAGATTCACAAGTAATCTGCCGGATCTGTCCCAATTTCTTATCAGACTCCTAAGTGCAGACGTTCTAGATGAAGTGACTAACAGCATGGGCACTATTTTTACCAGTACATTAAACACTGTTGCTCCCATCAGATTAAAAAAGTCAGAAATAAAACACTTGCACCATGATACAATAGTTATACTCGCACCCTAAAGAGAGCAACCCGTAACTTAGAGCGAAAATGGAGAAAAACGAAATGAGAATTTTTTAGAATTGCGTATAAAGACAGTATGTGCAGCTATAGACAGGCTCTATGAGCCGCTAGGGCCGAGCATCTGAGCCAACTGATAGCAAGAAACCAAAACAATCCCAGGTTCCTATTTAGTACAGTGGCTAGACTAACAAAACCTAAAATGCCTGCAGAGAGTATCCCATCACAGTTTAGAAGTGAAGACTTTGTAGCGCAGCCACATAATCGGACGGTTTATATAGGCACCAAAAAGGGGGTAAATAAAAATAAAACCACCGGGCCTTATAAACCGGCTTAAACCGACCCCGATATGGTTTATCTTGTTCCCAAAGACTGTGTTTGGTTTCGGGTTAAGCTCTCGCGGGCATGCGCGATCGCTGTGCGAGTGAACCCGGATGTTGCGCCGCGTCATGTGACCCGGTATAAAAGCGGAACCAGCAAACATGTCGAGGAGGAGAGATGAGGATATGCAGTGCTGTGTCAGAGAGAGTGAGATTGATTGCCGCGACCAGTGGATTACTTTCCCTTGCTGGATTTATCTTTACTGGACCACATCAATACCCCTCTTTTTCCGTTTTCGAGCTACCGGATTTAACATCTAATACCGGTGAGACCGAACCATCTCTCCCGCCACTCACCCTCAAACATTCACAATAACAACACAGACTTTGGACATTGCTCTACATACATACTCTCACACACACACACACACACACACACACACACACACACACACACACACACTCCATACATTTGTATATTTTGTATATTTATTTTTATATATTGTATTTTTTTCCGGTGCACCTTTTTGTTTAATTGTCTCTTAATACACTTTGGGTTTATTTTTGAATCGTTGTGTTGCATCATTTCTTGTTCGGCTTGGCCTACCTCATACCGGAAGTAGATTCTACGATCCCGTTTTGTGTAACTGAGTATAACAACAAAGCTGAACGTTACAACTTTATGGACTTCTTTAATGAAAAAATCTATAATATCAGTAAGAAAATAACAGAGGTTCAACCTCTAATAGCACCTCATGATCCAGTTCAGTCTAAAGCCTCACATTTAGATTTTCAGTGCTTTACAGGTGTAGGACAGGAAGAGCTGTATAAACTCATCACCTCGGCTAAATCAACAACATGCTTGCTGGATCCAATCCCAACTAGACTTTTAAAAGAAGTGATAAATATAACTGGAGCGCCCCTTCTAAACATTATCAACTCTTCATTATATCTAGGTCATGTCCCTAAACCTGTCAAGTCGGCAGTCATTAAGCCTCTTCTTAAAAAATTTAATTTAGACCCAAATGATATAATAAATTACAGACCAATTTCAAACCTTCCGTTTATATCAAAGATATTAGAAAAGATAGTATCAGTCCAAATATGCACATTCTTGCAGGAAAACGATATCCTCGAGGAATTTCAGTCAGGTTTCAGGCCCCATCATAGTACAGAAACTGCACTAGTTAAAATTGCAAATGACTTGTTTTTAGCTTCGGACCAAGGCTGCATCTCAATTCTTGTCTTACTTGATCTTAGTGCTGCATTCGACACTATAGATCATGATATTCTCATAGATCGCTTACAAAATCACATTGGTATTCAGGGACAGGCGTTAAAATCGTTTAGATCCTACCTGTCTGATCGATTCCATTTTGTAGATCTGAATGGAGAACAGTCTGGTGTAATGCCAGTGAAATATGGGGTGCCACAAGGGTCAGTTTTAGGACCTCTGCTGTTCTCAATATACATGCTTCCCTTGGGTAACATCATTAGAAGACATGGGATTAGTTTCCATTGTTATGCTGATGATACTCAGTTATACATTTCCACAAAACCAGTTGAAATACCCAAATTGTCTAGACTAACTGATTTTTTTTTTTGTATTCAAGATATAAAAGATTGAATGACCGATAATTTTCTTTTACTAAATTCAGATAAGACAGAGGTATTACTTATTGGCCCAAAAACCAGTTCATACCAGCTCTCACAATTCAGCCTACGTTTAGAAGGATGTACTGTTACCACCAGCTCGACAGTGAAAGACCTGGGTGTAATATTAGACAGTAACTTATCCTTTGAAAATCATATCTCCAACATCACAAAAACAGCCTTTTTCCACCTTAGAAATATTGCCAAGCTTAGGAACATTTTATCTGTATCTGATGCAGAAAAGCTGGTTCATGCATTCATGACCTCCACACTGGACTACTGTAATGCATTACTGGGTGGCTGTCCTGCATCCTCAATTAACAAGCTACAGTTAGTCCAAAATGCAGCCGCCAGGGTTCTCACTAAATCCAGAAAATATGATCATATAACCCTAATATTATCATCCCTGCACTGGCTACCTGTTCAGTTTAGAATTAATTACAAAATACTATTACTTACATACAAGGCTCTAAATGGTTTAGCTCCCACATCTCCACCTGGCACTGACACATCTGGACAAGAAGAACACACGTCAGAATGCTGTACATAGATTTCAGTTCAGCATTCAATACAATCATCCCCCAACACCTGATCGGGAAGCTGAGCCTGTTGCCCCTGAACACCTCCCTCTGTAACTGGATCCTGGACTTCCTGACTGAAAGACCTCAGGCAGTGCGGATCGGAAGCTATTCCTCCAGCACCACCACACTGAGTACTGGGGCCCCCCAGAGCTGCGTGCTCAGTCCCCTGCTGTTCACACTGCTGACTCATGATTGTGTAGCGACACACAGCTCCAATCATATCATCAAGTTCGCCGATGACACGACCGTAAGATCAGCAAGAATGACGAGTCGGCGTACAGAGGAAGTGCAGAGGCTAACGGACTGGTGTACAGACAACCTGTCTCTGAACATCAATAAGACAAAAGAGATGATTGTCGACAGGAGGACACGGAGCGATCACTCTCCGCTCAGCATCGACGGCTCTTCTGTGGAGATCGTCAAGAGCACGAAATTCCTGGGTGTCCACCTGGAGGAGAACCTCACCTGGTCCCTCAACACCAGCTCTCTGCATAAGAAAGCCCAACAACAACTTTTCTTCCTGAGAAGGCTGAGAAAGGCACAGCTTCCACCACCAATCCTCACCACCTTCTATAGAGGAACTATTGAGAGCATCCTGAGCAGCTGCATTACTGTCTGGTTTGGAAATTGTACCATATCAGACCGCAAGACCTTACAGCGGATAGTAAGGAAAGCTGAGAAGATCATCGGGGTCTCTCTCCCCTCGATCGAAGACATCTACACCACACGCTGCATCCAAAAAGCCACCAGCATTGTGGCTGACCGGACACATCCATCACACTCACTCTTCACCCTCCTGCCATCTGGAAAAAGGTACCGAAGCATTCGGGCCTCACATCCAGACTATGTAACAGTTTTTACCCACAAGCCACCCGTCTCCTCAACACAAAGAGACTGGACTGATAAACACACACAACCACACACAAATCACTAAAACAGATGAACTAAATAACATCCGGACTGAACTGATAAACACACACATGCACAATCACACTGATCTACAACCACATTAATCTGTTCATACCCACCTATCTGAACTGCTTTGCAATATTTGCACAATAAATTCATTTCACTTTGCTATTTGCACACAATATTTTTGAACACAATGTTAACTGTTTACTTGCTGCTCTCTCCACTACCTCAACTCATACCTTATCACTAAAAAGGTATTTCTTTAATGTAACATGTTACGTTGTTGTATTGTCATGTAGTTCTTCATTTGCACATGCACTTTGTTGTCTGTTGTCTATTGTTGTCTCTTTTTTGTATAGAAATTGATAGTTTTTTAGGTAAACTTAAAATTTTTTAAATCTGCGTTGTTAATTTATGTCGTTTGCATGTATGTAGCACCTTGGTCCTGAAGGAACGTTGTTTCGTTTCACTGTGTACTGAACTGTATATGGTTGAAATGACAATAAAAGCCTACTTGACTTGACTTGACTTGACATACCTAACCAGTCTTCTGACACGTTACAATCCACCACGTTCCTTAAGATCACAAAACTCCGGACTTTCAAAATCTACGAAAGGAGGTAGGGCATTTTCATATTTAGCTCCAAAACTTTGGAATAACCTTCCTGACAGTGTTCGGGGCTCAGACACAGTTTCCCAGTTAAAAAGTAGACTCAAGACGCATCTCTTTAATCTGGCTTACACGTAACTCATCCCATAACCTCATACTCCAGTACATCTATCCTGAATGGCAACTACGCTAATTCTCTCCATATGTTCTGTACTCTTCTACCCATCCCGAGGCATCTGGAGATTGTGCCAGCTTCAGTAGACAGAGGCCAAACCTGCGAGGTTCCTGAGGCATCCAGAGAAGGACCTGCTCCAGCTGGATTCTGCTTTATGATGGTTTGGAGCTACACATGCTGCTCCTGAGCTCCCAGTGATCCAGACCCCATCTGCCCTCTGCACCTGCTGACTCATCCCTGAGCTGAACTGGACTTCATGTTAATTTAAAGAACTTCTGTTATATTGAACTTTCAGCTGCATAACACACACGATGTTATATAATTTCTACCCATTATCACCCAGATGAGGATGGGTTCCCTGTTGAGTCTGGTTCCTCTCAAGGTTTCTTCCTACTACCATCTCAGGGAGTTTTTCCTTGCCACTGTCGCCGTCACCCTTGGCTTGCTCATCAGAGACATTTCATTCATCATTCACTCATTCATCTCATTATTATCTAGACACATTTTCCTCACACATACACACTTCCATAAATTTTCTTTTTCAAAATTCTTTTTATTCTTGTAAAGCTGCTTTGAGACAATGAACATTGTTAAAAGCGCTATATAAATAAAATTGAATTGAATTGAATTTCGCCATTTTATTTCACCCTATATACAATTGCGCCTTATGTGGCAGTGCTACAACCATTACATGGACTTACATGGAAAACACAAAATGAGGTGTGTTTATCACCCCAATACAATCGCCTCCCTATCCCAAAAATGTGTGAAGTGAAACAAACACTGTATGTTTGACATCCACTGAGTCTCTCACAATATCCCTAACTTATTGTGAGTAGTGTAAATAAGAAATTAATATATTTAATTTAAATTCTAAGTGTGTACTATAATTTTAGTACTGTGATTATGTGTTCGTTTAATTACAAAGTTTGGCTTGAATTTATATGCTACAGTATCATGTGCAGCTGTCGATGAGCAGCAACTCATTAATGCTTGAGAGAATGAACTAAGACCTGAAGCCTCAGTCTATGATTATAGCGCCACTTAGTGGCATAAAGCCGGCAAACGCAAAACCCTAATGCCGTCGCCGTGTGCCACAACGATAGCAGTGCAACTGTATGTTGTTGTTGTGGAGATTTCTGCAGTGGTCTTATTTCTAGTGGCTACAGTATTTAATAAAAATCTTGGATTATTTTTGTTATTTTCTATAAGAGTGGAGAGATACGTAGCATCACTGAGAGCTTTTTTATAGTTCAGGATGCTCTCCTTCCAAGCTATTTTGAATACTATCAATTTAGTTTGGCGCCATTTACGTTCGAATTTTCGAGCGGTTTGTTTTAAAGCACGTGTGTGGTCATTATACCAAGGAGCGAGTTTCTTATCTCTAATCAATTTCCTTTTAACTGGAGTTACATTATCTAAGCTATAACGAAGTGCTGACTCTAGATATTCATTCGCCTGTTCGAGTTCTGTGAAGTCAGATGGCGATCCAATCAAAGTTGATAATTCTGGAAGATTATTGATAAAGCTCTGTGCGGTATTTGATGTAAATGTACGTTTAAGGCAGTAGCGCGGTGCTGTGCATACATTATTACTATGACACGCTTTAATCGAGACAAGATAGTGATCTGAGATAACTTCAGACTGTGGAATTGTGGTTAGATTTCCTATACTTAATCCGAAGGATAATATTAAATCTAAAGTGTGACCTGCTTTATGAGTGGGTCCTACTACACACTGATTTACTCCTACTGAGTCCAGTATGGACAAGAATGCTGTTCTCAGAGGGTCTTCTGGATTTTCAAAATGAATATTAAAGTCTCCAGCAATTAACGCTTTGTCTACAGAAACAACAAGGTTTGAGAGGAAATCTGCAAATTCACAGAGAAACTCCGAGTACGGCCTTGGGGGTCTGTAAATGATGATTAGCGGGATCGACTGAGCTGACTTTATGTTACTATAGAGAACTTCAAATGCATTAAATTTAAAACTGTGTTTTTGTACGAGAGACAGATTATGGTTATAAATAACTGCGACTCCTCCTCCTCTACCAGTTAGCCGAGGCTGGTGTATGTAGCTGTATCCAGGAGGACTAGCTTCATTTAGAGCTACATACTCATCCTGTTTAATCCAGGTTTCTGTTAAACATTATATATCAAACTCCTGATCTGTGATAGTTTCATTAACAATAACTGCTTTAGATGCGAGAGATCTAATATTTAACAGTCCTAGCTTCAGATCAGAGGTGCCGGCTGCGCATTCAGTGTGATCTGAGTTTGTGGTATCTATGTTAATTAAATTACTAAAACAGACTTTCTGAGTCTTTCTAAATTTATGTTTAGCTCGGGGAACAGACACAGTCTCAATAGGATGAACCCTGAGTGACGACTCTCTGCAGCTAGCAGACGGTTGGTTTAGCCTGTCTGTCTGCTCCCTGGCCTGGGCTCTGGATTGTCACCGATTAACTAGGCCTCTTCTGAGATTATGTGCTATACTGCAAGAAATGAGAGCAGGACCTTCCCGAGTGGGATGGACACCGTCCCGCCCTAACAGGCCAGTTTTGTTTTCTGAGCAAGAACTGGACATCCAGCGGTTCAGCGACCATAACCTGCTGTAAGCTATGTCGCCACGTCTCATTGGGATGGGACCAGAGCAAACTACTTGATCGGACATCGCCTTCGCTATTTTAAACACCTCTGTAAAGTTATGCTTGCTAACCTCTGACTGACGAAGGCGTATATCGTTAGCTCCAGCATGTACCACTATCTTGGAGAACCTATGCTGTCCTAGAGCCCTAAGATTACCTGCTATGTCCGGTGCTCTGGCTCCCGGGATACACCTGACCACTGCCGCCCCTAAAGGCCGAGCTAATTTCACGTGCCTCAGTATAGAGTCTCCTATAACCAGAGCTCTAACCAGAGGTTTCTCAGCGGGTGCATCACTGAGGAGAGCAAACCTGTTGGACACGTGAAGCGCAGAAGAGGTGTGCTCCGGTGGGCTAGCCTTAGCGTTAGCTTTGGTTGAACGAGTATGCCACCGAGTCGTCACCCACTTGCCCCGCTGTGAGGCTCTACTGCCGGAGTCGGGGGCTGGTTATCTCCGCCTGCAGCACCCAGACTTTCCGCTACAGGAATAACGCTGCTCTCGCGCTCTCTAACCCTCTCTAGAGTCTGGATGCGCTCCTCTAATGCTAATATTTTCTCCATCAGAGTGCTCACTAACACACCAATCACAAGTAAAGTTATCGCTAACGATGGAGGAAGAATGTCTAAACATCCTGCACTCCACACACTGAGCGAGCTGAATACTAGACATGATAGTATACCTTAGTCCTCAGATGCTAGCGTTGCTAATGCTAGCGGTGCTAACGGCTGCAGACAGGAAGACACTGCCAGTACCGGAAAACGCGTTTATCATCTCCGAGCATGACGTGAGGAGAGCCTTCAGGAGAGTGAACACCAGGCAGGACCAGACGACATCTCAGGTAGAGTCCTCAGAGCCTGCGCAGACCAGCTAGCACCTGTGTTCACAAAGATATTCAACCTCTCCTTATCTCAGTCGGTGATCCCTACATGCTTCAAAGAGTCCATCATTGTTCCTGTTCCGAAGAAACCCCATCCTGCTTCCCTCAATGACTATCGACCTGTAGCCCTCACATCAGTGTTGATGAAGTGGTTCGAACGGCTGGTCAGAGATTTCATTATCTCCTCACTACCGGACACGCTGGATCCACTACAGTTTGCCTACCGTTCAAACCGCTCTACAGATGACGCCATCGCTCATCTACTCCATACTGCTCTCACTCATCTGGACACTAGAAGGGGGAATTATGTTAAAATGCTTTTCATCGACAACAGCTCAGCATTTAATAGCATAATTCCCTCCACACTCACCACCAAGCTGGAACACCTGGGACTCAGCTCATCTTTGTGTCAGTGGATCTCCAATTTCCTAACTGGGAGACCACAGGCAGTAAGGATGGGCGGACATGTCTCAGCCTCCATCACTCTCAGCACTGGAGCACCCCAGGGTTGTGTTCTGAGCCCCCTGTTGTACTCTTTGTACACACACGACTGCGTAGCCTCTACCAACTCCACCACCATCATTAAGTTTGCTGACGACACCGTCGTGGTCGGCCTGATCACTGACAACGATGAGACGGCCTACCTGAAGGAGATTGGAAATCTGGAAAACTGGTGCCATAGGAACAACCTCCTTCTAAACGTCAGCAAGACAAAGGAGTTGATAGTGGACTTCAGCACAAAGCAGAAGAGGAACTACCAGACCCCCGTCATCAACAAGAGCCCAGTGGAGAGAGTGGACAGCTTCCGTTACCTCGGTGTACACATCACGCAGGACCTATCATGGTCCTGTCACATCAACACTGTGGTGAAGAAGGCCCGGCAGCGTCTCTACCACCTCAGACACCTGAGAGACTTTAGACTACTCTTCTACTCCTGCACCATAGAGAGCATCCTGACGGGAAACATCACGTCCTGGTTCGGGAACAGCACCATGCAGGACAGACGAACTCTTCAGAGGGTGGTGCGATCAGCTGAGCGCATCATCCACACCGAGCTCCCTGACCTGCACTCGATCTACAGCAAGCGGTGCTGGACCAAGGCCAGGAAGATCATGAAGGACCTCAGCCACCCCAGCAATGGACTGTTCTTTCCGTTGAGGTCAGGAAAGCGATTCTGCTCCCTGAAGGCCAACACAGAGAGACTGAGGAGGAGCTTCTTCCCGCAGGCGATACGGTCCCTTAATCAGTACACCACACAGTACTGATCCATTTTGCACATCTACACATGCTTCTTCACTCACTCTGGACATTCAGGACATTCGCTCACTAGTCCTCACACAGGTCATTCGCTCACTAGTTCCCACACCTGCTCACTCATGGACATTATGCACATAAGACACTTTAAATATGCACACAAGCCACTTTAACATGTCACTTTACTGCACATTTGCACACTCCTGGACATTCCGTTCCTTATGTTCACTCCATTCCTATATTTTCTATTTGTACAGTTAGGTTTTTCTCATTTTCTTATAATTTCCTTGTATCTTCCTTTAGTGTATATTTGTATCGTACAGGCATTTTATATTTTATTTTATTCTTTCTTAGTCAAATTTACTTATATATATTTTTCTCAAATTTACTTTTGTTTTAATATTTATTTCCTATATAGATATTCTTCTTATTCATTCTTAGATAAGTAACTTTTTTTTTTTTGTTTCTTTCTTGTTCTAAGGTCAGGGCAGTTGCCTAAGCATTTCACTGCATATTGTACTGTGTATGACTGTGTATGTGACAAATAAAATTTGAATTTGATTTTTGATTTGATTTGAGTTTTGATGGTTTGGAGATGGATTCTGGTTGTTGTTCTTAGACGAAGAGATACCCGTGTTCTCCGAAAAAGTGCAAAAAAACGGAAAAAGGCAAAAGTCTAGTAGTGTTAGAAGGTAAAACAAGTTTTTATTATTATTTAGTTTGAATGGAAAAATATTCTAATAGTCAATCAAATATCTCAGAAACCAATCAAAAAGCAATAAAAATTTTCAAAACAATCAATAATCAAAGTTCTCTGAAACAAAATCAATAATTAAATCTTTACAAATAATAATAAATATTTAATTAAAAAAACAATCAAAAATAAAAAAAAACATTCGGGAATTAACATGCTCAAAAACTCATGAAACTCGGCAGACAGGTTGCAATATCTTAAACAGGTCAGCTGTGATAATGTCTTAAACATACACCGAAAAATGATTAATAACTTTCTGTGTGGCATTATATTGAGTGACATTATGTTCAGTGACACGTTCAGTGACATCACATTCAGTGACATCATATTCATCATAGGAACATCATAATGTGAGGCTTTACTTCCAGCATCTGCGGCCTATTGTACACACATACACCTCATACACAAAAACACGCGCGCACACACACACATACTAACACACACGTCAAGTCGATTTTATTTATATAGCGCTTTTAACAATTGACATTGTCACAAAGCAGCTTTACACAATCAAAAGAAGTAAGTTTATATGCAATGTGAATGTGTATTAATCAAAATGATAAGATTGTAAGATCACTAATGTTAATACACACAGACTCACACCATACACACAAACAAGCACAAACACAAGCACATTTACTCGTCACACACAGACTGACACATCCAAACGTCACACACCTCTCTCCCTCTCACACACACTAACCCTTACACACTAATGCACGCACACACATGCACACACACAAACCCACTCATACATCCCACACATGCACACATACATACAACCATATTACAAGTGTTTACACTCACGCACACACACACACACACACACACACACCTCTCACACGACGCGCACACACACACACACACTAATGCACTTAAAAAATATTTAGGGCCCAAACTGACATTAGCCCTGTATAGTGTATGATGTGTGCAGGTTGTGAGGTGCAACCGAGTGGCGGTGGCTTTTTCGAGGTCTTGACACACTCAAATAACACAGGTTGTGCGGTGCCTGTCATCGTTGCTTGCAACTATATTTGAGATTGTTTTTCATTCATATTTTGGGAGTTTTATTAATTTCTGATTAATTTTTGATACTTTAAGTTGGTTTCTTTCTGATTGGTATATAAGAATTTTGTTTAGTCTTTTTTTTTAGTCTTTTGATTATATTTGAGTTGGGTTCTGATGTTAAATTAATTACTGATTGTTTTTTTTTTGTTTGTTTTTTTAGATATTTGACTGGTTAATGATTGGTTTCTAATTAGTTGTTACAAGACTTTTTATAGGTTTTTGAGACTTGATTGTTTTTTAAATTAATTCTGAGACATTTGATTGATTATTGATTGGTTTCTGAGACTTATGATTGGGTTCTCATCATTGTTTTAAACTTTTTATAAGTTTTGGATTAGTTTTTTCAATCATTTAGTTGGTTTCTGATTGTTTGAGTCTTTTTATTATTATTAGTACAGGTATTAGTAGTAGTAGTATTGTTATTATGTACACTCTTATTAGGGCAGTGGTGGCTCAGAGGGCTAAGGCACTGAGTTACTGATCGGAAAATCGGCGGTTCGATTCCCAGCTCAGCCAGGTTGCCATTGTTGGGCCCTTTAGCAAGGCCCTTAACCTCAACTGCTCCAGGGGTGCTGTACCATGGCTGACCCTGCGCACTGACCCCAGTTACGCTGGGATATGCAAAGAAGGAATTTCACTGTGCTGTAGACTTATGATTACTTCTGACTGTGAGATCACCTGGTTTATGATGTTTTTGAATAGGTTTGTGACTTCTGATTAAATTTTGATTAGTTTCTGACAACTGTAAATTTTTTATTGGCTTTAGTAAGAGAATAGTTATTCATATTTGTTTGTCATAGTATTTTGGGATTTTTTAAAATTGATTTCTGATTTATTTCTTATTTTCTGGTTAGTTTATAAGAATTTTATTTGGTTTTTGATTATTGTTGATTTATTTATAATTATTTTTATCATATTTTAATTGGGTTCTGAAATTTTTCATTAATTACTGGTTGTTTTTTGAGAATTTTGATCAGTTTGTAATTGGTTTTTGAGACTTTTTATTTGGTTTCTTATTGTGTTTGATATTTTTTAGATATTTGATTGGGTTCAGAATGTTTTATAATTGGTTGTCAATCAATCAATCAAAAGTACTCAGACAAACAAATGTCTCAGAATCTATTAAAAACCATTAAAGTCTCAAAAACCTATAAATAGTCTTAGAAACCATCTTAGATTCCAATCAAAAACAAACCAAAGGTCCCAAAACCAATAAATAATCAATCAAACCAAACAGAAACCTATCAAAAATTAACCTAAACTCTAATCAAAAATCTAAATCAAATCAAACCAAATAGCAGTCTAAAACCCAAATAAAAAAAACTATAAAAAGTCTTAGAATCCAATTAAAAACCAATCAAAACTCAATTAAATATATAAAAAAACAATCCAAAATATCAAACACAATAAGAAACCAATAAAAATCTCAAAATACAATCATAAACCAAACCATCAGTCTTCAAAACCAATCACAAACTTATTGAAATTCGCAAAAACCATTAATTCATTAAACATTCTAGAAGCCAGCTGAAATATAATCAAAAATCAAGAAACCCTAAAAAATTCAGAAACCAACTTAAAGTATCAAAAATAAACCAGAAATTGATCAAAACCAAAATATAAATGACAAATAAATCTCCATAACTAATTAAAAACTAAAGTCAATAAAAAACTATAAGGATATGAAAATAGAACTGCCAGAAACCAATCTCAAGTCTGAGAAACTAATCAAAAGTCAAAAACCAATAAAAAGAAATACAAACCATTCAGATGTCTCATAAACTGTCAATAATCAACTAAAATGCTCAAACAATAATCAATCAAAAGTCTTAGAATCCAATCCAAAACCCATCAAACGTATCAAAAACATTCAGAAACCAATTAAATGTGTAAAAAAACAATCATAAAATGATCAAAAGCTTAAAACGTTCATGAGACCCCAAATATAAGTCTCAAAAACCAATCAATAATCAATCAAAACAAAAACCAATCTCAAAGAATTATAAAAACTCTTAGAAACCAATCAGAAACCAATAAATATCTCAAAAACCAATCAGAACCCAAACTAAAATATCACACACAATAAGAAGCTAAGGAAAAGTCTCAAAATGAATTAGAAACAGTCTCAGGTTCCAATAAAAAAACAACCAAAAGTCCCCAAACAAAAAATTTATCAATCAAACAAAACAGAAACAAATAATAATAATAAAAAGTCTCAGAAGCTTATTAGAATCTAATCTGAACTCTAAATCAACCAAATGTCTCAGATTTCATCTAAAAACCAATAAAAAACCAAGCAAAAGTCTAAAACCCATATAAAAAACAATAAAAAGTCTTAGAAACCAATTTAAAACCAATCAGAACCCAAGTAAATATCTCAATATAAATCTCAAAATACAATCATAAACTACATCAGTCTTAAAAACCAATCAGAAACTTATCAAAATTCTCAAGAACCAACCATTAATTAATTAAACATTTCAGAAGCTGAAATATAATCAAAAGTCTAAAAAAACAAAAAACAAAATCAATCTCAAGTCTTAGAAACTAATCAAAAATCAAAAACCAACAAAAAAATACAAACCAATCAGAAGTCTCATAAACTGTCAATAATCAATTAAATTATTCAGAAACAACTCAATAATCAATCAAACGTCTTCCAATCCAAAATCCATCAAACATCTCAAAAAACATTCAGAAAGCAATTAAATGTGTAAAAGAAAAAATTAGAAAATGATAAAAAGCTTAAAACAACCATGTGACCCCAAATTTAAGTCTCAAAAACTAATCAATCATAACAGTAACCAATCTCAAAGACCTATAAATCTCTCAAAAACCAATCAGAACCCAAGCTAAAATATTAAACACAATAAGAAACCAATGAAAAGTCTCAAAATCAATTAGAAACTGTCTCAGATTAAAATAACAAAACAAAAAAAAACAAGAAAAAAAACAAGAAAAACTCCCAAAACCAAAAAGTAATCAATCAAACCAAACAGAAACCAATCAAAACAAACACCTAATCTCAGAAACCTATTAGAACCTAATCTAAACTCTAATCAAAAATCTAAATCAATCAACCAATTTTAAAAAATCTCTTACAAACCAATCATTAACTAAGCAAAAGTCTAAAACCCAAATAAAAAAACAATAAAAAGCCTTAGAAACCAATTAAAGACAAATTAGAACCCAATTAAATATCTCAAAAACAATATGAAACCAATATAAATCTCAAAATACTATAAATAAACAAAGACATCAGTCTTCAAAATCTATCACAAACTTATCAAAATTCTCAAGAAACAACCATTAATTAATTAATAATTTTAGACGCTGAAATATAATCAAAAGTCTAATATATATATCTAAAGGCTCAAAAACGATTTAAAAAAGGAAACTAAATTCTCACAAACCAATCAGAAACCAACTTAAAATATCAAAAATAAATCAGAAATTAATCTAAACTCCCAAAATATAAATGACAAACAAATCACCATAACTAATTAAAAACTAAAGCCAATACAAAAACTATACGTATATGAAAATAGAACTGCCAGAAACCAATCTCAAGTCTGAGAAATTAATCAAAAGTCAAAAACCAAAAAAAAAAAATACAAACCAATCAGAAGTCTCATAAACTGTCAATAATCAATTAACTTATTCAGAAACAAATCAATAATCAATCAAACATCTTCCAATTCAAAATCCATCAAACATCTCAAAAACCATTCAGAAACCAACTTAAAGTATTAAAAATAAATAATAAATCATTGAAAACTCGCAAAATATAAATGACAAACAAATCTCCATAACTAATTAAAGCTAATAAAAAAAAACTATAAAAAGTGTGAAAAGTGCCAGAAACCAATCTCAAGTCTGAGAAACTAATCAAAAGTCAAAAACCAATAAAAGAAAATACAAACCAGAAGTCTCAAACTATCAATAATCAATTAAAATGCTCAGAAATCAATCACTAATCAATCAATAGTCTTAGAATCCAATCCAAAACCCATCAAACGTCTCAAAAAACATTTAGAAACCAATTAAATGTGTAAAAAAACAATCAATAATCAAACCAAAAAATTGTCAATCAAACCAAACAGAAACCTATTAGAACCTAATCTAAACTTTAAATCAATCAAATGTCTGAGATTTCATTTAAAAACCAATAAAAAACCTCTTAAAAAACAATCATCAACCAAGCAAACGTCTAAAACCCAAATAGAAACCAATTAAAACCCTATTAAATATTTCAAAAAACAATCATAAACCAAATCTTCAGTCTTAAAAATCAGTCAAAAACTTCTCAAGAAACAACCATTAATTAATGAAACATTTTAGATGCTGAAATATAATTAAAAGTCTCTCTCTATATATATAATTATCTAAAGGCTCAAAAACGATTAAAAAAGCAAACAAAATTCTCACAAACCAATCAGAAACCAACTTAATGTATCAAAAATAAATCAGAAATTAATCTAAACCCCCAAAATATAAATGACAAATAAATCTCCATAACTAATTAAAAACTAAAGCCAATAAAAAAAACTATAAGTATATGAAAATAGAACTGCCAGAAACCAATCTCAAGTCTGAGAAACTAATCAAAAGTAAAAAACCAATAAAAAGAAATACAAACCATTCAGATGTCTCATAAACTGTCAATAATCAACTAAAATGTTCAGAAACAAATCAATAATCAATCAATAGTCTTAGAATCCAATCCAAAACCCATCAAACGTCTCAAAAAACATTTAGAAACCAATTAAATGTGTAAAAAAACAATCAATAATCAAACCAAAAAATTGTCAATCAAACCAAACAGAAACCTATTAGAACCTAATCTAAACTTTAAATCAATCAAATGTCTCAGATTTCATTTAAAAACCAATAAAAAACCTCTTAAAAAACAATCATCAACCAAGCAAACGTCTAAAACCCAAATAGAAACCAATTAAAACCCTATTAAATATTTCAAAAAACAATCATAAACCAAATCTTCAGTCTTAAAAATCAGTCAAAAACTTCTCAAGAAACAACCATTAATTAATGAAACATTTTAGATGCTGAAATATAATTAAAAGTCTCTCTCTATATATATAATTATCTAAAGGCTCAAAAACGATTAAAAAAGCAAACAAAATTCTCACAAACCAATCAGAAACCAACTTAATGTATCAAAAATAAATCAGAAATTAATCTAAACCCCCAAAATGTAAATGACAAACAAATCTCCATAACTAATTAAAAACTAAAGCCAATAAAAAAAACTATAAGTATATGAAAATAGAACTGCCAGAAACCAATCTCAAGTCTGAGAAACTAATCAAAAGTCAAACCCAATAAAAAGAAATACAAACCATTCAGATGTCTCATAAACTGTCAATAATCAATTAAAATGTTCAGAAACAAATCAATAATCAATCAAAAGTCTTAGAATCCAATCCAAAACCCATCAAACGTATCAAAAACATTCAGCAACCAATTAAATGTGTAAAAAAAAAAATCAGAAATCAGAAAATGATCAAAAGCTTAAAACAACCATGAGACCCTAAATATAAGTCTCAAAAACCAATCAATAATCAATCAAAACAAAAACCAATCTCAAAGAATTATAAAAACTCTTAGAAACCAATCAGAAACCAATAAATATCTCAAATACCAATCAGAACCCAAACTAAAATATCACACACAATAAGAAGCTAAGGAAAAGTCTCAAAATGAATTAGAAACAGTCTCAGGTTCCAATAAAAAAACAACCAAAAGTCCCCAAACAAAAGATTTATCAATCAAACAAAACAGAAACAAATAATAATAATAAAAAGTCTCAGAAGCTTATTAGAATCTAATCTGAACTCTAAATCAACCAAATGTCTCAGATTTCATCTAAAAACCAATAAAAAACCAAGCAAAAGTCTAAAACCCATATAAAAAACAATAAAAAGTCTTAGAAACCAATTTAAAACCAATCAGAACCCAAGTAAATATCTCAATATAAATCTCAAAATACAATCATAAACTAAATCAGTCTTAAAAACCAATCAGAAACTTATCAAAATTCTCAAGAACCAACCATTAATTAATTAAACATTTCAGAAGCTGAAATATAATCAAAAGTCTAAAAAAACAAAAAACAAAATCAATCTCAAGTCTTAGAAACTAATCAAAAATCAAAAACCAACAAAAAAAAAAAAACAAACCAATCAGAAGTCTCATAAACTGTCAATAATCAATTAAATTATTCAGAAACAACTCAATAATCAATCAAACGTCTTCCAATCCAAAATCCATCAAACATCTCAAAAAACATTCAGAAAGCAATTAAATGTGTAAAAGAAAAAATTAGAAAATGATAAAAAGCTTAAAACAACCATGTGACCCCAAATTTAAGTCTCAAAAACTAATCAATCAAAACAGTAACCAATCTCAAAGACCTATAAATCTCTCAAAAACCAATCAGAACCCAAGCTAAAATATTAAACACAATAAGAAACCAATGAAAAGTCTCAAAATGAATTAGAAACTGTCTCAGATTAAAATAACAAAACAAAAAAAACAAGAAAAAAAACAAGCAAAACTCCCAAAACCAACAAGTAATCAATCAAACCAAACAGAAACCAATCAAAACAAACACCTAATCTCAGAAACCTATTAGAACCTAATCTAAACTCTAATCAAAAATCTAAATCAATCAAATGTCTCAGATTTAATTTGAAAACCAATTTTAAAAAATCTCTTACAAACCAATCATTACTAACCCTAACCCTAAGCAAAAGTCTAAAACCCAAATAAAAAAACAATAAAAAGCCTTAGAAACCAATTAAAGACAAATTAGAACCCAATTAAATATCTCAAAAACAATATGAAACCAATATAAATCTCAAAATACTATAAATAAACAAAGACATCAGTCTTCAAAATCTATCACAAACTTATCAAAATTCTCAAGAAACAACCATTAATTAATTAATAATTTTAGACGCTGAAATATAATCAAAAGTCTAATATATATATCTAAAGGCTCAAAAACTATTTAAAAAAGGAAACTAAATTCTCACAAACCAATCAGAAACCAACTTAAAATATCAAAAATAAATCAGAAATTAATCTAAACTCCCAAAATATAAATGACAAACAAATCACCATAACTAATTAAAAACTAAAGCCAATACAAAAACTATACGTATATGAAAATAGAACTGCCAGAAACCAATCTCAAGTCTGAGAAATTAATCAAAAGTCAAAAACCAATAAAAAAAAATACAAACCAATCAGAAGTCTCATAAACTGTCAATAATCAATTAACTTATTCAGAAACAAATCAATAATCAATCAAACATCTTCCAATTCAAAATCCATCAAACATCTCAAAAACCATTCAGAAACCAACTTAAAGTATTAAAAATAAATAATAAATCATTGAAAACTCGCAAAATATAAATGACAAACAAATCTCCATAACTAATTAAAGCTAATAAAAAAAAACTATAAAAAGTGTGAAAAGTGCCAGAAACCAATCTCAAGTCTGAGAAACTAATCAAAAGTCAAAAACCAATAAAAGAAAATACAAACCAGAAGTCTCAAACTATCAATAATCAATTAAAATGCTCAGAAATCAATCACTAATCAATCAATAGTCTTAGAATCCAATCCAAAACCCATCAAACGTCTCAAAAAACATTTAGAAACCAATTAAATGTGTAAAAAAACAATCAATAATCAAACCAAAAAATTGTCAATCAAACCAAACAGAAACCTATTAGAACCTAATCTAAACTTTAAATCAATCAAATGTCTGAGATTTCATTTAAAAACCAATAAAAAACCTCTTAAAAAACAATCATCAACCAAGCAAACGTCTAAAACCCAAATAGAAACCAATTAAAACCCTATTAAATATTTCAAAAAACAATCATAAACCAAATCTTCAGTCTTAAAAATCAGTCAAAAACTTCTCAAGAAACAACCATTAATTAATGAAACATTTTAGATGCTGAAATATAATTAAAAGTCTCTCTCTATATATATAATTATCTAAAGGCTCAAAAACGATTAAAAAAGCAAACAAAATTCTCACAAACCAATCAGAAACCAACTTAATGTATCAAAAATAAATCAGAAATTAATCTAAACCCCCAAAATATAAATGACAAATAAATCTCCATAACTAATTAAAAACTAAAGCCAATAAAAAAAACTATAAGTATATGAAAATAGAACTGCCAGAAACCAATCTCAAGTCTGAGAAACTAATCAAAAGTAAAAAACCAATAAAAAGAAATACAAACCATTCAGATGTCTCATAAACTGTCAATAATCAACTAAAATGTTCAGAAACAAATCAATAATCAATCAATAGTCTTAGAATCCAATCCAAAACCCATCAAACGTCTCAAAAAACATTTAGAAACCAATTAAATGTGTAAAAAAACAATCAATAATCAAACCAAAAAATTGTCAATCAAACCAAACAGAAACCTATTAGAACCTAATCTAAACTTTAAATCAATCAAATGTCTCAGATTTCATTTAAAAACCAATAAAAAACCTCTTAAAAAACAATCATCAACCAAGCAAACGTCTAAAACCCAAATAGAAACCAATTAAAACCCTATTAAATATTTCAAAAAACAATCATAAACCAAATCTTCAGTCTTAAAAATCAGTCAAAAACTTCTCAAGAAACAACCATTAATTAATGAAACATTTTAGATGCTGAAATATAATTAAAAGTCTCTCTCTATATATATAATTATCTAAAGGCTCAAAAACGATTAAAAAAGCAAACAAAATTCTCACAAACCAATCAGAAACCAACTTAATGTATCAAAAATAAATCAGAAATTAATCTAAACCCCCAAAATGTAAATGACAAACAAATCTCCATAACTAATTAAAAACTAAAGCCAATAAAAAAAACTATAAGTATATGAAAATAGAACTGCCAGAAACCAATCTCAAGTCTGAGAAACTAATCAAAAGTCAAACCCAATAAAAAGAAATACAAACCATTCAGATGTCTCATAAACTGTCAATAATCAATTAAAATGTTCAGAAACAAATCAATAATCAATCAAAAGTCTTAGAATCCAATCCAAAACCCATCAAACGTATCAAAAACATTCAGCAACCAATTAAATGTGTAAAAAAAAAATCAGAAATCAGAAAATGATCAAAAGCTTAAAACAACCATGAGACCCTAAATATAAGTCTCAAAAACCAATCAATAATCAATCAAAACAAAAACCAATCTCAAAGAATTATAAAAACTCTTAGAAACCAATCAGAAACCAATAAATATCTCAAAAACCAATCAGAACCCAAGCTAAAATATCACACACAATAAGAAACCAATGAAAAGTCTCAAAATCAATTAGAAACTGTCTCAGATTCCAAAAAACAAAAAAAGAAAATCAGTAATCAATCAAACCAAACAGAAACCAATCAAAACAAACACCTAATCTCAGAAACCTATTAGAACCTAATCTAAACTCTAATCAAAAATCGAAATCACTCAAATGTCTCAGATTTAATTTGAAAACCAATCAAAAAAATCTCTTACAAACCAATAATTAACTAAGCAAAAGTCTAAAACCCAAATAAAAAAACAATAAAAGTCTTAGAAACCAATTAAAAACAAATTAGAACCCAATTAAATATCTCAAAAACATTAAACACAATAAGAAACCAATAGAAATCTCAAAATACAATCATAAACCAAATCATCAGTCTTCAAAATCTATCACAAACTTATCAAAATTCTCAAGAACCAACCATTAATTAATTAAACATTTCAGAAGCCGACTGAAATATAATCAAACGGCTAAAAGAAAAAAAAGAGAAAAAACCTATCCAAAGTCTCGAAAGCTAATAAAATAGCAAACAAAATTATTGCAAACCATTCAGAAGCCAACTTAAAGTATCAAAAATAAATCAGAAATTATTGAAAACTCGCAAAATATAAATGACAAACAAATCTCCATAACTAATTAGGGCCCAAGCACTGAGTGCGCAGGGCCCTATTGTTCTTCTAAGGATTATTAGGGCCCAAGCACTGAGTGCGCAGGGCCCTATTGTTTTCTTTAGGATTATTATTATTTTTTTTTTTTTTTTATTTTTTTTCCACACTTTTGGTACTTTTGGGGTCCTTAACATACTCAAAAACTCATCAAAATTTGCATCCAGATTGGAATCCGCGGCCATCAGGTCCTCAGTGGGGCTCGGCCCGGGGAGTCGCACACGCCCGTCACAGCGCCCCCTAGAAAATCGTGCCTCATAGCTCAGAGACACTTGCACGCACACTCAGAAAACTCCGTGTACATTTAGATCTCATCAAGCTGAACAAGTTTTGCAATGCATGTCATCAGGGCTAATCAACAGGAAGTGAGTTATTTTGAGGTCTTTGCAAAACGCACCCAATGGAATTTGAAATACTCCTCCTAGGAAATTTACAGAATTTCCACCAAACCAGGCAAATATGATCTAAACAAGTTGCCGATGCAAAATTGCAGAGATCTTTTTGATACCTCGAACGGTTCGGCCGTGGCGACGCTTTAAAATTATGGCGAATAAAATGAAACAGGAAGTGGCTAATAACTTCTGTGTACATTACGTTATGCATATGAAACTTTACAGGTGTGTTAAGAGTAGGAAGATGATCACATCAAATGACAATCATGAGTCTATGTCATAGCGCCACCAACTGGCAGCAGGAAGTGTGTCACTTTTGGAAATCACTAATATTTTGGCCTTTACTTTCACCTGATTTGGTTCAAAATCAGTCAGAATAATGAAAAGACATGGATGATTTGAGACCATGAAGGATTTTTTTATAATTTGAATCGTCTTGTTATGGCGACGATTTATCTAGAGAAAAAACCTAAAATGAAGTGCAAAAAATTAAATCTTCTCATATCGTACGAGTGGAAAGACCTACGGTTCCAAACTTTTACGGCTATACACTGAAACTGATTATGAGTAAGGCCTGAGAGCCTGGAGACCGGGCGTGGCTCAGGGCCTGGACAGCGCCCCCTGGAACTTTGTAAAAAATTTAGCTGCATAATTCATATCCACTTTCACATATATGCATGAGACCCAGTAGAAATTTAGATCTCATTGAGATGAACAACTTGCATATCCCATACTGGAATCCGCTGAACAGGAAGTCAGTTATTTGGCGTTGATTGAAAAATGCACCCATTGGAATGTGATATACTACTCTTACAGGATTCATAGGTTTTTGACCAAACAGGGTCTAATATAATCTCAAGACATTGAGGATCTAATATTGTGAAGGGCTGGTTGATATCTCAAACGGGTCAGCCGTGGCAAGCCCTTAAACCTACGGCGAATAACAGGAAACAGGAAGTGGCTAATAACTTCTGTATAAATTGAGTGACATTCATCAAACCTCAGCAGTAGGTTAAGAGAAGAGTCCTGCTCACAGTGACATGGGTCCCGTGAGTCTCAGTCATAGCGCCACCAACTGGCAGCAGAAAGTGTCTACTTTCAGAAATTAAATTCTTTTGTGGCTAATTTTCAGCAAATTGGCTTCAAAATCAGGCACAATAATTGGAAGACACGGCTGATGTGACACTGTAAAGGACTTTTTGATACGTTGAATAGTATTGCTATGGCAACATATCATTTTGAGCAAATATAAGATACTTATATCCACCAAGTGGAAAATCCTAATGTGCCCAAACATTTTAGGTAGAAAGAACAACTGCTTCTGAGTAGATTTCTTGAGTTTCATGTTTTTGTGATGCTCATACAGCTCCCAACAATTTTTACAGTATATTTATCAGCTTTGGCCTGACCTGTCTCCACTCAGTCCTGCAGTAATAAAATATGTCCAGTAGATGGCAGTAGTAGGCAGGTATTCTGCAGTCAGGTCTTTCCCCTTCTCCTTTACTATGGCTTCATGTTTACAATTTAAACATATGCAGAAATGATCAAAAATAAACAATAGAAACATTTAAATTGCCCACTGTACAACATACACACACACACACACATTATATGTGACATCACATTCAGGAACATCCTTAAACTTACACCGATAATTTATTTATAACACACATCACCAATATTAACACACAGACTCACACACCATACACACACACACACACACACACGCACACAACATATACACATACATCACATCACTGTCACACACCTCTCTCCCTCACTCTCACACACACATCACACATTTTGATATCTCAAACGGATCAGCTGTGATAATGTCTTAAACTTACACCCAACAATTATTAATCACACACAAATCACTAATATTTGCACACAGATGCACACACAATACACACAAACATGCACAAACACAAGCACACATCACTAATGTTAACACACTAAATAAACACACACACCTACACAAACACAAATATATCTCACACACATGCATGCACAAACACAAACAAATACACTCATACATCACACAAATAAGCACCTACATACACACACACATTATAACATCACAAATTATAACACTCACACACTCACATCTCTGTCTCACACACCCTCACGCAGAAACACACACATCCACTAACAAGTCACATGTCTTAGACATACTAACACACACCTCACTAATGTTAACACACAGACTCACACACCACACACACACAAACACGCAAAAACACATTTACTCATCAGAGACAGACTGACACATTAACTAGTCACACACACACACACACACACACACACACACACACACACACACACACAAAGATTTAGGGCCCAAACTGATATTAGCCCAGTATGATGTGTGACGTTCTGTGTGCAAGTTCTGCGGTGCAACCGGGTGCCGATGACTTTTTTGAGGTTTTGACACACTCGAATAACACGCAGGTTGTGCGGTGCGCCCGGGATGGGGACCGCGCCCGTTGCTTGGGCCCGTCATCGTTGCTTGCAACTTTAATTATTTTTATTTTTTTTTTTATTATTTTTCTTTCAATCATCCGGGCACTTTCGGGCCTCTTAACATACTCAAAAACTCACCAAAATTTGCACACAGATTGGAATCTGCGGCCAACAGGTCCTCAGTGGGGCTCGGCCCGGGGCGTCGCACACGCCCCGCACAGCGCCCCCTACAGAGTCTTGCCTTATAGCTCAGACACACTTGCACGTATACTTATAAAACTCGGTGTACATTTAGATCTCATCAAACTGAACAAGTTTCGCGCTGCATGTCATCAGGTCTAATCAACAGGAAGTGAGTTATTTTGAGTTGTTTGCAAAACGCACCCAATGGAATGTGATAAACTCCTCCTAGGAAATTTTTACAATTCGCACCAAACCAGCTAAATATGATCTAAACAAGTTGCCGATGCAAAATTGCAGAGATCTTTTTGATACCTCGAACGGTTCGGCCGTGGCGACGCTTTAAAATTATGGCGAATAAAATGAAACAGGAAGTGGCTAATAACTTCTGTGTACATTAAGTTAGGCACATGAAACTTTACAGATATGTTAAGAGTAGGAAGCTGATCACATGATATGACAATCATGAGTCTATGTCATAGCGCCACCAAGTGGAAGCAGGAAGTGTGTCACTTTTGGAAATCACTAATATTTTGTCCTTTACTTTCACCTGATTTGGTTCAAAATTAGTCAGAATAATGAAAAGACATGGGTCATTTGAAATCATGAAGGATTTTTTTCTAATTTGAATCGTGTTGCTATGGTGACGATTTAACTCAAGAAAAAATCGAAGAAAATTATTCTTCTCATATCGTACGAGTGGAAAGACCTACGGTTCCAAAATTTTATGGGTGTAGACTCTCACTGATTGTGAGGAAGCCCTGAGAGCCTGGAGCCCGGGCGTGCCACAGGGCCTGTACAGCGCCCCCTGGAACTTTGTAAAGTTTAAGCTGCATAACTCATATCCACTTTCACATATATGAATGAGACCCAGTATAAATTTAGATCTCATTGAGGTGAACAACTTGCATACCCCATGTCATGGAATCCGCTGAACAGGAAGTCGGTTATTTTGCGTTGTTTGAAAAACGCACCCATTGGAATGTGATATACTACTCTTACAGGATTCATATGTTTTTGACCAAACAGGGTCTAATATAATCTCAAGACATTGAGGATCTAATATTGTGAACGGCTGGTTGATATCTTAAACGGGTCGGCCGTGGCGAGCCCTTAAAAATACGGCGAATAACAGGAAACAGGAAGTGGCTAATAACTTCTGTATAAATTGAGTGACATTCATCAAACCTCAGCAGTAGGTTAAGAGAAGAGTCCTGCTCACAGTGACATGGGTCCCGTGAGTCTCAGTCATAGCGCCACCAACTGGCAGCAGAAAGTGTCTACTTTCAGAAATTAAATTCTTTTGTGGCTAATTTTCAGCAAATTGGCTTCAAAATCAGGCACAATAATTGGAAGACACGGCTGATGTCACACTGTAAAGGACTTTTTGATACGTTGAATAGTGTTGCTATGGCAAGGTAAAATTTTAAGGAAAACTAGGATACTCATATCCAACAAGTGGAAAGTCCTAATGTCTCCAAACATTTTACATAGAAGGTACAACTGGTTCTGAGTAAATTTCTTGAGTTTCACGATTTTGTTATGCTCATACGCCTCCCAACAATATTTTGTTTATTAACTAATTGCTTTAAATTGCATAAACTAACTCCTGCAGTACTAAACTATGGCCACTAGATGGAGGTATCACACCACACATCCCACACTCACGAAGAGACACAGACACACGTGACCTCCCCCTCCCTCACAGATTTGAGTTTTGGTGAAGCGGACTGACACAAACGCTGCCGCTGAATAGTTGTTTATGGACTGTTTAATTGTTTACAAATCGCCCTTTGGACCAAGTTTTGTGCGTGAATTCAACAGTAAGTGTGAAGTCTTTAACTATATTAACAATGGACATTTTATCTGTTCCGGTAACAAGTTATTATGCCCGCGAGGTCGCGATATATATATATATATATATTTACATGTGTGT